>JAOTRJ010000034.1:6934086-6944417 GCA_028564905.1 Leptodoras praelongus | reverse complement strand
TTAGAATCTACAATGTAAATATTAATTAAAAAAAAAAAAAAAAAAACGCAATGAATGAGAAGGTGTGTCCAAACTTTTGGCCTGTACTGTATGCATGTTTAATTAGATGACAGTTTATTAGCATAAATAAATTCTTTTTTTTTTTTTTTTAAAGTTCCAATACAACAAAATATTTAGAAGAATATCAGGAATCAGCCAATTGTGATATTGTTTTTTTTACTATTCACCTGTAGTGTATATGCATATGCCTTCCTCCCCATCTTTAGCACTGAACTAATAACACCAGAGATGCAAGCTGTGTGTCTCACACTTCACATGATTAGCTCCAGGTTGTAATGAAGGTTCTGATTAGATTTGCAACACAGTGTGAGATCAGTCATCCTGCTCATTACTGCCTCCTGCCTTTTCCACTGGGCATGTCTGACCCTGTTCAATTTTCTGTGCTCAGCTATAACTGGCTATATATGTAGGCTAGATGATGTTTATCCACTGCAATAATAGCCTCTTGTTCTAATATCAGATTATTTACTGTTTACTGACCAGCCTGTTGCCGACTCATTCATCTGCAGATTTTTATATAGCTTTTGTGTAATAAGTGTAGTGTAATTATTATAATAATTTTAATTATATTACAATGTAATAATAATAATAAGAGCAGTTTTTTATTTAGAAACACCTTTCATACAACAATGTACTTTATACTGCAAAATTAATACACCCTGGATGATAGACCAGTCCATTGCAGATCACCATAAACATTCACATTTACAAATTCTCAAATTCGCACCTAGAGGCTATTTAAGTGTGGCTTGTTAAGACTGCCTGCATGGTCAGGACAATGGAAGAACGGCATAGACATTAACCTGAACAAGTAACCTGGGGCTGTGAGATGGCAGTGCTACACACTTCACCATCGTTCCATCCCATTTATCTAGCCTATATTATAGTTTACTTTCAGACAAAAGGATACCAAACCTGTACCCTTCCATTGCACTGGAGTGGCATCTTTTATACCTTTGGTGTATAGCTTTTCTTCAACACGTGGCATGTAATATACATTTAAAGCTTCACACTAAATACTAATTACTGTCTATTTACAGTATGTAATTGATTTGTATACCGTATCAATGCACTATATCCATACTTCCATGTCAAAGATGCATATTAGATGAAAAAAGGTGCAGCCTTGAGATTACAAACCTTAATGAGATGAAATGATGAAGTTTTGCCCCACAAAACTCATAGACTTTTCACGTATGTATATGTTCCTTCGGCTGCTCCCATTCCTTTGGGTTGCTGCAGTAGATCAGCATCTTGATCTGGCACAGTTTTTACAACAGATGCCCTAGCTGACGCAACCCTCCCTCTTAAGTGGGGTGTTGGGACAGAGTTGAGCAGTGAGTTGAGGGCCTTTGCTCATAGGCCCAACAGTGGGTACCCCTGACCTTCCGAACCACAAACCCGAGTCCTAATCTACTGGGTTAAAACTGCCCCATATGTCAAATAAAAATTTTTGAGCTTTTAGGCTATGATGGACTTCATATCTGGTAGAAAATGGGTAGATTTGTATCCATGCTCAATACCCTAACTTCCATCATGTCAGAGTAATTTAAATGGCTGGTCAGTTGCTAGAAAATTGGACAATGGAAAATATGTAATATTTAATTTACCTGATATTTAATATACATGTTACTTCTTCAAGATGTCTCGCTTTTAGTGATCATTCACATACTATTTCAGATTGTTACCTTTATCATCGATGGTGATAATATGGTTGGTTCTGAAAATGGTGGTAGTGGTATAGGACATATCTTTATTGGATAGTTACTGTACAGTCTGTGTATGTGGACCATGCTTTTATATCTTTGTGGGGACCAGTGGGGTACCACTTTTGAGAGCACTTGAATGAGCACTAACTCAAAGCTGTTACTGCACTTACAGGAGTTACTGTATTCCCTATGTCTTGTTCTTTGCTGGTTTTGTGTAGTTTAGGAATACTTTGGTTTGGGACTTATAACGTCTAATAGGTAGTACATGGCTAAAACTCTAGCAGTATCATAGCTCAAAGTAGCTTGAATTCAGGTCTACCAGCCTTAGCATTGGATATTCCAGTTATTGACTAAGCACTCTTGTAAGTCGCTCTGGATAAGAGCGTATGCTAAATGCCATACATGTTAATGGTTAGCATGAATTAGTTGCAGTGATAATTATGTTATTGGAATGTGACACTTTTTTTGTCACTGTGCTTGCACACAGTGAAATTGAATCTCCATATTGAACCCATCTGTGCAGTGAGACACACTAGCGGCAGTGAACACACATGCCTGGAGCGGTGGGATGCCCTAGCCAGGGCAGCCACTGGGGGTTAGGTGCCTTGCTCAAGGGCACTTCAGCCAAGTCCTGTCAGTCACAGGAAGCGAACCTGGGACCTTCCAAACCACAAGACCATAACTGCCCCTGTGTGTGTATAGAAATATTAAGATGCACTGGTGTATTTGTGTGTTGGTTGCCCAGAAAGTGCGCTAATTTAGACCCCTGTGGAAAGACCAGTGTGCTTTTATTAGATCTGTTCTGACATCGAGGCTATACTTATCTCCCTTTTTTACGAAAACGTGGTGTAACATTGCTGTTGTAACTCTCTACCCTGCTGGTGTTGTTTAGCCGTGTTCTCATTCTGATGGCTCCGAGGCAGAGATAATGAGCAGCAGTGGCATGTTATAAAAAGAGAAATACATTATATAAATATGGCATGAGAACAAAGTCCTTCGAGGAAAGAGAGAGAGACAGACTCAAGGGCACTGCAACACTGCACAGGTTCACTTCAGTTAAACAGACAAAAGGATGAAGGGCAAGTTATTTATATCCACTGAGAGAGAGGAAAAGATGAAGAGGAAGAGGGAATGCAAAGTTAGTGAAGGAAGGAAGGCAGCTTTAAGATAATGTGTGTTCTTGCTTTTTTTTTTTTTATTAATTCACCCTGCGTTCAACCTGTGTTCAAAGGTTAAATATGTGTGAAAATTGGTTGTTTAATGTACTCCACAAACTATCTGTGCCAGTAGGGTTGCCATCTGTCGCTTATAATATAGAATCATCCCATATGGAAAAACATAATGCTGCATCCCTCCTTTCTTAAATCAATAAGAGTCATTCAACCTGTATTTTACATTTATGGCATTTGGCAGACACCCTTATCCAGAGTGACTTACATTTATCTCATTTATACAACTGAGCAGTTGAAGGTTAAGGGCCTTGCTCAAGGGCTCAACAGTGGCAGCTTGGTGGTGCTGGGATTTGAACTCATGACCTTCTGATCAGTAGCCCAATGCCTTGACCATTCACCAGAGGCTCTACCATATGCCTACATTGCTGTAAAGAGGTATTTCTCTCCTTCCAAATTTCTTCTTTCCTTCCCAATTTTGCATATGTTGTCATACATAAGTTCAGATTATCAAACCACTTTTAATTTTGGAGCACTTTTACACTAGAGCGTTTCGTGCTTAATTGAGTCAGTTTGAGTCACTGGTACCGTTCCTTTTGTCTGTGTGAATGCTGCATATTGGTTTTGTTTTTGTGAATGCTGCAAACAAAAAATGTGAAAACAGCCTTAGACAAAGATAGCCAATAATGTTTTAAACTACACACTTGGAATGTTTTGCTGGTCTATACCAAAGTATGATTATCCCCCTCCCCTGGCCTCCTTTCACTTTACATTTTTTGTTTGCAGCGTTCACACAAAACAAAACCAATATGCCGCGTTCACACAAACAAAAGGAACGGTACCACTGACTCAAATTGACTCAGGTAAGCACGAAAAGTTCTAGTGTAAAAGTGAAAGAAGATGCTATTCAGCCCTACATGGACATATGTGAAAAAGTAATTGCCCCCTTAGTTACTAAATCTGAGCAAGGCCCTTAACCCTCAACTGCTCAGTTGTATAAATGAGATAAATGTAAGTCACTCTGGATAAGGGTGTCTGCCAAATGCCATGCGTGTACATGTAAATCTAGTTAACCAGATTCAATAGACTACTGGGTTCCATATCACTAGCCACATCCAGGAACTATTACTGCCAGACCTGTTGAATCTAAACAACATTTAAATAAATCTTGTCTTGCCATGTGAAAAAGGCTAGAAGGTCTCACAAAGTAGCATGTGATGCCACATTCTAAAGAGTACCAGTATCTAAAGGGCTACGCAGCTGTGGCTAAGGCTCTGGTACTCCAGCAAACCACAGTCAGAGTCATTATCCACAAATGGAGACAACTTGGTATAATGGTAAACCTGAATGGTGAAATGGTGGCCAGTCTAAAGAAATTTCACAAAGAGTGCATCGAACAACTCATCCAGGAGGTCACAAAAGAACCCAGATGGACATCTGAAGAACTGCAAAACTCCTGTGTCTTAGTTAAGGTCAGTGTACATGATTCCACAAAAAAAAGTACAACCACTGCTAAACAAAAAGTAGCCAAAGTCTTGTCTCACATTTGCCAAAAACATCTAGATTACCCAAAACACATCTCTCAAAAAACTAACACCACATTCTACCATAAGAACATCATACCAATCTAAACAGTGGGGCCATGTAGCTCAGTGGTTAAAATGTTGGACCTAAAGGTCATGAGTTCAGTTCGCACCACAGCCAGGCTCCCATGATTGGGCCCCTGAGCAATGGCTAACCCTCAACTGTGGTGGTTGTGTAAAAGTGGTAGTTTGATGTTCTGGGGATGCTTGTTTTCTGCAGGACCTGGATGTCTTGCCATAACTGATGGAACTATGAGTTCTGCTCTCTATGAGGAAAATCCTGAGGGAGAATGTCCACCCATCATTTTGTGACCTAAAGCTCAAGTGCAGTTGGGTTATGTAGTAGGACAATGATCCAAAGCACACAAGCAAGTCTACCTCTGAATGGCTTGAAAGAAACAAAATTGAAAGAGTGTCTGAGTCAAAGTTCTGAATTAAATCCCATTGAGATGCTATGGTAAGACCTTAAACAGACAGTTCATGCACAAAAGTCCTAGAGTGTAACATCAATCGCCACTAGCATGTCATACGTCATGCTCTCATTCACCTCAGTCTGAGCTGCAGCAACATTTGAAAGAGGCAGATAGTGTGGTGATAACCACCGACAGGTGGACTACAAGTGCTAAAAAGAGCTATGTCACTACAGCAGCACGTGATCACTGGAGAGTGGGAAATGGTGAGCTTTGTAAATCGCCCTCTTTCGAGTCGCACACCGAGCTAAACATAGCTGAGGAAATCGTCTCTTTCGGAGTCGGAGGTTGAAAAACCTAATCACAAGATTGCTGTCGTTAGGGAGAACATTTGGAGGTAGTGGTGAACGAGGCTGGACTAGCACCACACATTAAAGCTGTGTCCCAATTCAGGGGCTGCATCCTTCAAGGGCTGCATTTGAAGACCGATTGGGTCATAGGCATGACTAGGCTGGCGCATTTCGTAGGAGGCGTCAGCAAATGAGTGAAAGGCGTACATGAGGAAATGTATTTAGTTACATTCCAGCACCATTTTAAATATGAGGTAAAAGTGACACTCGCCATACAGTAACGTTATTAACTGCATTATGATACCATTGCTAACAGTACATGGTTTAAACATGGATCTTTCTCAACAGTGAAGCATCCCCAGCGGTAATAAAAAAATAAGTATTAAATAAAATAAAAAAATAAAAAAATTTAAACGGTAAGGGAAGAAACAGTGGTGCTATGATGCACACATGCATTCTGATGCTGAGCAGACCGTCTCATATGGGTTAGGACATTGTAGTCTATGAGCTTTCGAAGGACATGCCTGCGTAGACCGTGTGCTTTGAAGGATGCAGCCCCTGAATTGGGACACAGCTAAAGTGTTTTGCCCACATTTTAAGGCTTGCGTACCAAGCAGGACTAAACCATGTAAACCGCATCAGTCGGTTGTTGGGTCGAGTGAGGAGCATAGCCAACAGATTCCCCCGTGCAAACTCATCATCTGTATTTTAGTTTGAAGGGGACTAAAATTCTTTGAAGAGCAGTGTTTATAAAAATAAACACTACTCTCCTAAGTACACTGTTTTTCACAAGTTAGTACTTACTAGCCAGCACTGATATCACACACACACACACTTATACTGCTATACTTGTGAGGACTTTCCATCGACATAATTACTGCAGCTAATTAATGCTAACCCTAACCTCAATAATGAAAAGGCAGAGCTTCTGAGAGCTGCATAGCTTTCCCAGGACAACTTGATAACAGCAGAATGTGAAATAAAATGCACAGGCACATCCCCCTTGTCATCCTTACAGTATTGTTTGTTTGTTTGTTTATAATGGTTATTTGAACTAGTTTGAAACAAACCAAATTGGAATTGTGTGCACACCATGGTGAACTAGTTTCCCATGCAAACGCTGAAGAAACAAGTAAGGAAAATGTTTTTACCACATTCATTTTTTTTTTACTCTTTTCCAGGGCCTGAAGGTTTAGAGCTAGTTTCAGGGTTTTTTTGTGTCTGGCAGATGGGGAACATGTTTAATCAGCCATGTTTAATTTTGTTGCATTCTAATGCACAGCTTTGGTAACTTTCTGTGCTGCTAGGAATCAACCGAAATCTAGGAATCATCCAATCACTTAATATGTGTCATTATTAAGTGTCAATTATTGGGTTTAGGCTTGGGAAGTATGATGGAATTATGGTCTACAAGGGTATTTAGATATGCAGATGGTATGATTTTTAATACCATCAAAAATACAAATGCTTCTCTTTCTATTAAACCAATACAAAGTTGTTTTGTTGTGCAAAGCACATGGCACCAGAAGTCAAACTACTGCTAATAAAAATGGCTTGTTTTGATTAACAGTAGTTTTAGTGTCCAACTTGAATGCCACGGAAAACAACTTTTTTTGAATTTCACTGTAGTGACTAGTTTTTCAAGTACTGGTGAGTCAGAATGGTTTTCCATTTTTGGAAAAACCAATTGCTTGCCGCAGCCTGATGCATTACTTTTCAGTCTTTCCAATGTTCAGATTGTAACACATGGTTTAATGGCTGATGCTTCATTATGATGTGTAATCTAAGCTAAGATAAGCAATAGGTAAGCCGAAGTCATTTCTGCATAAGTCTCTTAACTAATCAATTAAATATATGACTAGATATGGAATCATTTAAATATTATAACATATATTTTTTATTTTCTATCACCAATTTTTTTTTACTTCTTTACACAAATACAAATATACATTGTATACCGCAATGAAATGTCAGGATGTTATGATGGTATAAAAGAATAGATATATAATATATAATATGAAAGAATCACCCAAGGCTAATTAGATTGTTATAATATTGATTGTTTGACCCAGTTGAAAGTGGAAGCCAAATGCCCATATTTATGCTTATTTCTAATGTGTTGAAAATGTATCTTATCAAGACTCACATTGTATAGAATTCATAATCAAATTCTTGCACCTCTAGGCCAGGAGATTTTGAGGACGTTTAATAATCGTTATGAGGAACTTTTTTGTTCTGACAAAGCACACCAATATACATTCATAGATGCTTTGGTATTACACTGAAGTACCAACAAAAAAAAACAAACCTGGTACTGGCAACTATACAAAATACACAGCAACGCCACCTATGCACGTCAGTGGTTGTGTCCAGCAGTGCGTATATAAAGCAATAGACATCTATGGAAGCTTCTAGAGCTGTGTCTGTCATGAGAATGGCAAGTCAATTTTGTCATTTTTAATGTGGTTTAATAGTCAATAGTTCAAGGGTGTACCATGACTACAGGAATTCTGACAAAACCTCAATCTTACGACAGTCAATCTTTCACGTGATAGGCGTATGACACTGCCTCAAGTAACATCGGACATAATGCTGGTGCCTCCAAGATCCTGTAGGGGACCTACCGAGTGTTAGCTCGGTTATAATACCAGTTTTTCTGGTACTTAAGTGTATGATGTATTGTATTCTGCATTTAGAATATAGCAGCTGTATGACAATAATTCACATTTTATTTGGCAGTCAAATCATGCGACTTCACTAGGTACTTACACAATATTTATGTGATGACTAAACATTGCATCTGTCACAATATTTACAATACGGACAAGCCGAGTCACGGTGTCAAAAAAAAAAAAAGTTGTGAAGCGCCACTGACTGAATGGATCTGTGTCTGTAAGGAGACATGACCTCCAAAGCTGCTTTAAATGTGTTTTTTCTGGGACAAAAAAACATTTTGTTGAGAAGGGGTAGACAGACAAGACACTGATGAAAAAAGAGAAAGGAATGGAGGGAGAACAAAGGGAGAATAAAGGATAGAAGACAGAGGACCAAGAAGAGAAGTGTGGCTGGTGTGTTACCTTCAATTATCTTTAGTTGGTCATGGTGATCCTGATCTCTGATTAAGGATTTCATTGCACACACACAGAGTGCTTCTCATGAGTTGAACATTTCATGCCATTGCAGCTTGTACTGTATACTGCATCTGTGCAATTCTATTTCTCTGACTCCGTCTTTCATTGACTGACATTCTGACTCATTCCCTCTCTGACAGTCTGATGCTCTCTCTCATTAGCTATGTTTCCATTCAAGTGATTTAAAAAAAAAAATACAATTTACCTTAGTGCTTAAACATGTTTGTCGATGTAGGCAGTGGAAATGGAAATTGTCAGTAAAATTCCTTTATAAATGTAGTGTCACATGACAGGATTTCCCACAAGTGAACACAAGAGTGTTTCTCATTCTCAATCATGTAAATCACATACACTCTGCTCCGTGGTCTTCCCTACATATTTTGGCACAGAACATGTTAAACTGGCAATTTCCTTTAGCCATATAAGGCAGACAATAGTCTGATTTCACCGCTGTCTCCTTTGGATATTAATAATTGTGCTAATTAGCTGGCTACATCACAGTTATTATGTACTGGCCAATATTTAGCGGCTGCCGGAGTGTGTCCACGTCTTGTGAACCTTATTTGCAGCATGCAGGAAATTAAAGATGGAAACGTCAAACTTATTTGCCAGTAAACCTAAATTTATCAGGTTTTTTTTGCCGGAGATGGCATCATTCGTAACACATT
This sequence comes from Leptodoras praelongus, assembly GCA_028564905.1. NCBI lineage: Eukaryota > Metazoa > Chordata > Actinopteri > Siluriformes > Doradidae > Leptodoras > Leptodoras praelongus. The sequence goes on along the minus strand of JAOTRJ010000034.1, from coordinate 6,935,337 downwards.
TTTATTGCTAAAAGTCAGTTTGATGGATTCTGAGCAGAAAACCTGTAAATGTCTTGACAAATTTTCATTTTATTGCTTGCAATGAGTGCAGAAAGTCGATGGAAACATCACAAAGCTATTGACTGACAGTCTGAAGCACTCTGCTCACTTACCTGACACTTTCTGAAATTCTGTCTCTGACACACTGACTCTCTAAACTTTCAGATACTCTCTCACTCACTCTCTGACATTCTGCTTCTCTCCCTCCCTCTCTTTCTCTCTTTCTCTCTCTCTCAGCTGTTATATTGTCCAGCTTTTCCTGTTTTTTGTTGCTGTGCCTTTCTGTGCTCGATTGTGCTTCTTCTAACCATGACCTTGCATTCCTTTTGTCTTTCTTTCTTTCTTTCTTGTTTTTATTTGATGTTTCAGATTTGCATATCCATCCCTCCTTCATTTGCCTTTGCTTCAGTGAGAATGGCAGGCGGACCCCCCTCTGACAAATATACTTTTCTCTACCCGACAGACAGCAGCTTAAAGAGGTCAGTGTAGAGACTGCTACTGTCTAAACCAACCCCATAGCTACATTGGAGGTGTGTGCATGTTTGTGTGCATGTGTGTGTACCAAAATGTGAATTAACGTGGTGTTTTTAAATTTGTGTACTGCTGTTTTCACTATGTTTATAGAGATGGTAAAAAAAATAATCATATATCATAATTGCATTATCTTTTTTCTTGAAAGACTCACCACTAATGCACAACATGTAGATGTATGTACGCTCACTATATAGTGCATAGCACTGGGGTCTCCATTGTTATCCAGGACCAGTGTGGCTGCAGGTTTTTTATTTTAAAAATGTATTTTTTTTTATTAAATACAGTGTATAGTGGTGTGTATTTTTGTTTAAGCAGTTCTTGTGATATTAGCAGCACCCCTGTGGACAGAATTGCACAAAATGTGGCATGTCCAAAGAAGCAGAAAAAAAAAAACTTTGACCAACTTTATGATAAACACTGGTAGCTGCAGTGGCATAATTAGCTGCTTAAATGAATTTCTGATTGCATTACCATTAGCCCCTATTCAGCTTGTTGAAACTGACCACCTGAACATACCACATTTTATTCAAAAATAAGATGTCTGGATCCACTTAAGCAGGGCACTAAACAATTTTCTTCTGACCACCAGAAACGGATACAGGGGTTAGACAATGAAACTGAAACACCTGTCATTTTAGTGTGGGAGGTTTCATGTCTAAATTGGACCAGCCTGGTGGC
>JAOTRJ010000034.1:6811629-6821709 GCA_028564905.1 Leptodoras praelongus | reverse complement strand
CCCACCCGGGGATCGAACCCGGGTCCTTCTTGCTGTGAGGCGACAGCGCTAACCACTGCGCCACCGTGCCGCCCGTGAATGAACTGTTACTATGGAAACAATAACATCTAAATACAAATGCATCAATATCAGTGTGTGATTTGACTGGTTCGAGGCATGTGGGACAATTTCTGGGACTCCTCAGCTGAAATCGGGGGGAACAGCATGCTTTTTTTTTATATATTTTTTTTGGCATGTGAGCGACACACACCACTGGTGGGATGCCAGACTGTTTCAGAAGTTATAAAGTTCTGTGTAAAAGGGAGTATTTTTTTTTAGCCTGTATGATGTAAAAATGTGTACTGTACATATGTATGCAGTTTTGGGTTTTTTTTGCCAACATGGTTAAATAGGCCTTGTTCAATCGATTGTCCCAGTACGTACTGTGTATTGTCTTTTTCTCTAAGCAAATGAAGTATTGTTTGGGAATTAGCGTGCCTCAGGTGATTAGTCTTTTGTGCGCGTGAGCCGCAGGTTTGCTCTGAGAGCGGCGAGAAAATCATTGATCAAGAGCATCATTTAAATCCTCTGCAACACGCTTTGGTTCTGAGCCTGCCGCTATGGCAACCGGGATGAAAGGTATATTTGTGGCTCATCATGACCTTTCAGAAAAGGCTTTCTGATTTAGCACACACACACACACACACAGAGGCTAGGCTGGAGAGCATTTCAGAGCAACCCTGAGCTGTTGTATGGTACTGTGAGGAGGAATTGACAGTAAATGAAGCATCTGTGGCAAGACTAGAACCTATCTGACTGTGTTGTCATGTTGAAACCTGTGTTTTTACCAGAGTTTTTACATGAATCACATCCTGTCTTTCTTCATGTATCTATAGTGCTAATCATCTTTCATCTTACCGTTTTAAATTTATTAAAGAGCATATCACCCTTTTATTGATTTACAGTTCTGTTTAATGTTGTGGAACATCTGTGAGAGCAGACACAAGGTCCTAGCAGAAAAATTAGTTATACAGTGCTGACCCTGGAAACAACTTCCATGAACGTTAAATAAATTAAGCTTTAATTTTAATTTTAATTTTTTTAAACTTGTCAATGATTGTACATGTCTTTATGTACTATTATTTAATTTAATTTTATGTATTTTATTTTATTTTATTGTTTTATTTTATTTAATTTTTTTATTTGTTTAAATTTATAGATATGTTTATTATTAATATGATCAGGCTTAGATTTTGCGACGCGTTCATCCATCGTACACATCCGTGCGAATGACCTGTGCCTATAGAAACAATAACATCTCAAAACAAATGCATTCATTTGTATCAACCTGTGACTTGACTTGTTTGAGGCATTGTGGGATCTCTGGGACTCCTCGGCTGAAATTGTGATTTTTACAGGCTCCGTTTTCGGAACAACAGATGAAAACGGATGAAATTTTTTTTGAGTAGATAATGTACCAGCTCCCTGGCCATGGTGTGGGACTGTGCTGTATATTCTTGCTAGACTTAATAAAGCTATGAGCATTACATGAAATTGCCTTATTGCGAAAAAGTGGTGCTCCGCCATATGTCTAAAATACGGCCGAACGGAAAAGAAACAGACGCAACCTGTGTGACTGTGAGCGTCTGTCGTCCTGTGTGTAATCTAGGCAAAGTAATGGCACTTCGAAACCCTTAAAAATCAATACTCTTAAATATATCATTATTGACACCTGCCTACTGTGCTGCACTGCTTCCTTATTTGCTGCCCTGGGTATGTGCTTGATTTGATGTCAATACCTTGTGTAATATGGTATTCGGGCAATGTTTCTATAGCTCTGCATGAACAATTTGCTTTACTAGTAGTATATATATATAGTATATTAAATTCCTAGCATTCTAGGTGCTGCTGAGTCACTGCAATGTGTTTTGCTCCTGTATTCATAAGTATGTGTGGGTGCTGCTTATGAATCACTGCTCCAGTGTAGCCTCCCTTTGGCATAGATTATCATCAGGTTGCTGGAAAAACAAAGCGAGAGAGAGAGAGAGAGGGAGAGACAGAAAATCGTCTGATCTGGCATCCATTGGTCTAGCCTGTAGTGTAATCAGAGTTCAGCTGTTCAGAGCTGCTGTTGCTGATCTGCTGCGTCTTATTAACGGCTGAGGAGGGAAGAGGAAGGCTGCATCTCGCCCTCCTCTTTCTCTCTCACGCTCCTTCTCCCTTGCGCTCTCTCTCACTCTCTCTCTCTCTCTCTCTCTCTCTCTCTACCTGAGTAAGGGAGACCAAGACCACAGATTAGCCATAGAGGAGGCTCAGAAAGGCAACACACACACTCCTTCCTGCAGATTTGGTGGAGACTGAGGAAGTGATCCAGAACCAGAATATTACTGGATTGTTGGTTTCGGTGCCTTGTCTTTAAAAAAAAAAAATAGAAAAGGAGTGGTGATTGGTGCGGGTGGCAGGGACCTGGGGAGCGTTTCCCTGGGATGCTGCAGATGGTTCGGACCCTTGCGCAGTTCACCATCGCCCTGGATGAGATGCAGGAGAACGGAGACAGCCCCGGTGATGACGGTGGAGGAAGCGGAGGTGGAGGGAACGCTGGACGAGGAGGAGGAGGAGGTGGAGGTTCAGGAGCTGCCGGCGAAGAGTCTGATGGGAATAACGGGGTGATGATGATAAGCCCCCAGAACAACACCGAGGTAGAGCTCGTGATGCTGTTTATCACTCCATTGTGCGCAGTCAAGGCTAGGTGTTTCTCAGCATTGTCAACCTGTTGTTGCTCACTTTTACCTTGTGTCATCTCTCAGCTCTTCAAGACATTTCAGTCTATGACAGGGGTTAGTAACGAGGAAGGAAAACACGTTGCAGTTAAGATTGTGCGTCAAATCTCTGGACTTTCAGCAAGACGCGTAACTGTTTAACTGCTTAAAAAAGTGACCAAGGAAGGTTAATAAAAACACATAGTCAAATTTGCTATTGTTCTGAATGTCAATTTCATCCATTTTCAGCACTCAGCATCTTGTATAGGGACTTGTATCTCTTCTTTTGGACTTATCTCTACATTGCATCCTCTCACTTAAGCTTGTGTGTGAATTCAGTGCGATTAGTCATTTATGTGTGCATGCCACCATCTTTCCAGAGCATACACACAAGTGTGTACCTGTCAGCATGCTTCCAGCCCCACCCGCCTCTGCTCACTTAGAGCACATCCTAAACACTGCTGTTTTTAGGAAATGGTTGTGATGTGTTCTGGTAGTTGTATAAAACACGTTATACACTGAAGTAAAACTCAGTACGGGATCTCGGAGGGAACATAACGTTGCACAGTCCTCACGCTGATGTCGAATTCAGATGTTACTTGAGGCAGTGTTGCACGTCTGTCACGTGAAACGATTCTCGTCAGCCGACGCTGCTCACGAGTCTTTTTAAGGCCACGCCGCTGTCGTAATGTTCGAGGAGTAGTCCCGGTACACCCTTGTAACGCTCATCGTAAAAATCTAATCTTTGCTTCTGTCTCCTAAATGCCATGACCCATGTCACGAATATAAAATCACGATAACATGCTATTCTCATGGCGGAAACGGCTCTACAAGCTTCCATAGATGTCTATCCCGCTTCATATACGCACTGCCGGACTCAACCAATCACGTGCATAGGCGACGTTGTGTATTTTGTATAGGCTTTTGTATAGTACCAGTTTTTCTGGTACTTCAGTGTATGTTGCAAGTATGAACATAGTTCAAATTACGGGGGTAATGAGACAATGAGACAAAAAAATAAGTTTTGGGGGGTACGATATTTTTTCTATTATTGTGAAAAGAAATACATAATTCAAACGAAGTCCCATTCAGCATTCTTATTATTGTTGGCTGATATGATAGTGGTACCCCCCAATTATGATGGGGTAATTCACACTCTGAGTATGAATAAATTTTTTTGCATCATGTACAACTCAAATGTTAAGACCTCACCCCCTTGTGCTGTCTTCCATTCAGGAGCAGACTTCCTGGCTACAAATGATTTCTATTATTTCTAGTTTATTCAAGAGTAAGCAAGAACGACATTCAAAAAACAGATGCGCTGTTGCTCTGAACACTAGTTTAATGTGAACTATACGTAGCGTGTAGCGTGGATTATAAAACGATCTTGCCGCATGATTCCTATAAACCAAAATACTGATTGCCAGATTTCTGGCTAACGTGAATAATAGTTATTTAATTGCTGATTGTGGCGATTATATAGAAAAAGGAGCAGGAAGTTGGAATTGAGAACACCGTGCATGCTGTATTTAGAATCTACTCCACACAGCAGCATGTGAGGAGGGATTCTTACCACTCCGACTCATAATCTGCACAAATGGGATTTACTCGTCAGTGTGTTGACGTAGGAAGTGGAACCAGCGAGAAGAGGAGATTGGATTTTGCATTTCATTAAGCGCTGTGTGATTTTGTAACGTCGAGCCATGTTCTGTTCCCCGTACAACAGTTATCCTGTTGCTGCTCAGTCCCCCTCCCCTCCATGCTTATCTTGCCTGAGTATTATTAATGTTATTAATAGCTGGAGGAGGAACCTAAGCATTCATAAAATGTATGACGAGGGTCTGATGGAGATTAGTTATTTTTGTTCTTCCAGTTTTTCTTGTATTTTTTTTCCACATTCTTATCATTCTTTCAGTCCCTCCTTCTCAGTCCTTTCACCGCGTTCTCATCTGTCGTTAGTTAAGACGTTGCCGGTAACTAAACTACCGCTATGGCTCGTTTCAGTTAGGTTTCAGGGAACATCTGATACTAAAAGATTATAAATAACTTCTCAGATATGGTTCGTGGTTCTGAATAATGGCGACAAGACCAATGAGTCCATATCAAGACCTTAAAGGGTCGAGTCTGAGTCAAGGCCAAGACTTTGGGATATTGAGGCAGTCGAGGCAAAGTTAAGACCAAGGCTTTGCAGGAGGTTAGACTGAGACCTAAATAGATACAACAGATACATAGCATCAGTTAAAACAATGGGAATTAATAGGTTAATGTTACTGATTTTCTTTATTAATGTGTAATTTTGAGAGTATGAAAAATGGAAGTGTTCATCATTGTTGTTGTGGTGGAAAAAATGGACTCAAGGTCTAGGTCCTCCTCAAGGTCCAACCCATTGTAATCCAAGACTAATTCAAGATTGAGTAGAATTACTTTCAGTTCTGAGACGAGACTGAGTCTAAAGAAGACCAGACACCACTACTAAGTCATTTTTTTTCATTTGCTAGACCATTTTGATCAAATTGGGGCAGTATATTTCAGTAAAGACATTGGACTACTGGCCAGAAGGCCATGTGTTCAAATCCCACCAGTCAAGTTGCCACTGCTGGGCCCTTGAGGAAGACCCTCAACTGCTCAGTTGTATAAATGAGATAAAATCTAGGTCACTCTGGATAAAGGCGTCTGCCAAATTGGGTGAAGGGTCTTCAACGAGGGTAGGGGTTCTGGGTGAATGGTCTTCCAACGAGGCAGCTGTTGCTCTCTGCAGTCCAGGGATTTAAACTCACAGAACTGTTCATGGCACAAGAAACTTCATGAGGTTTTACTGTATTTAAAGCATTTCCTGTAAGACGCATGCAGCTCAAGTTTGTGTTCATGTCTGTTCTGTCTCCAGTGTGTATATATATATATATATATAGTGAACTTATAGTGAAAATACAGTGTGTTTATATGATACTGTAATTGAACTGTTGGAAAAGTTGAATATCTTTAATTAAAACGGTGTCTGGGAGGACTCTGCATACACTCCTTCCCCACCCCACATCTGCGTGGTTTTACTTCGGGTACTCCGGTTTCCTTCCACACTCCACAGGTGAATTGGACATACGTAATTGCCCTATGACTGTGTTTGAATGTAGAACTGTCAGTAAAGTGAAAGTGTACTGATAAAAGACTATGTATCGACGTAACCTTGTGTTTGTCAGGTGCCCACTGATGATGAAATGACATTTAAAAATCAATAAACAAACAAACAAACAAACAAACCAGAACAGTGTGGAAATGTACACTCATGGGTCATAACGGGTCATACCATTTCGGAGATAGAAGCAAAGTTTGGATTTTCACATATGAACATTTCAAGGGTGTACCGCAACCTTATGACTTATGACATTAAAACCTCAAACTTATGACATCAGCGTGGCTGTAAAAAAGACTCTGGGTGAACGTGAACAGCGTCGGCTTCTCGTGATAGGTGTGCAACACTGCCTCAAGTAACATCGGAATTCATTGCTAGTGCCTCAACAACCATCAGCGTGAGGACTGTGCAACGTTACATTCCCTCCAAGATACTGTGGAAGACATACCAAGTATTCCAGTTTTTCTGGTACTTCAGTGTATTTACTGTACACCTTTTTACTTTAGAAGCCTGCACTTTCTGCCTGAAGACATCACCTTACATAAATAAGGAGACAGTCAGGCTTGTCTAAAGATGATGTTTTAGTAGATAACCTGCTAGCTAAGTGTTTTTCTGAACCAGTGAATGTCATACCTTGACTAGGTTGTTGGATAGTGAAACAGATACAAGGTCTGGTCTTTCTGAGTCTGGTACCTCTCAACGTTTTTTCCTTCAAGGAGCTTTTCCTCACCACCGGCACCTCAGTCTTGCTCATTAGGGATGTTCATGTACATCTGAATTTCTCTGATGATGCTTAATAACAGTGTGTCCTGTTGAAAACGTTATACATATTAAAGTGAAATGAACTGAAGTAGCTGAAGTAAACGGTATAAATATCAGTCGCGAGCGGAAATACGGCCTCCGTTCCTTAAATATCCTTATCCTTATCCTTATCTGTGTTAGATGATATTTAAATGAATTGGTGTGTCTTTCACGCGTGTCAGAAAGGAAGCTTTTAAAAGCAGTTTTCTCGCTTAGGACCTCTCAGACTAACCTCCTTAGTCCTAGAAAATGCTAGAACAGGGAAATCTGTAGTTTCCAGGACGATTTTTACATTAGAAAAATGAAGCTCGTTCGGTAACGTAGTCCAGCTTATGTTTGTGTGTGTGTAAAGGGAAAGCGGAGACACTTTTCTATAGTGCAGAATTACAGTTGAACCAGGTTTAAATGACCTAGATTTATTAGATGACCAGCCTTGTTATGATCAGTAATGGGTGGAAATGGAATGGCCTGAAGTTTGGAAATGAATACACGTACTACATACATGCTCTTGTTTACGGCAGTGTTATGTAACATAGCTGAATAATAGAAAATTGACCAGGGAAAGGGCTCTCCTCCAGTACTATTTTTGTGCTCTCATATACATCAATGGTATCGCTAAGGGATGGAGCAGAGAAGGGAGGGGATGGATCAGAGGTTCTGTGACCTTGGATCACAGGGATGAAAGGTTTTTTTGGCAGGCGGAGCGCCAGCATGGCTTCTTCTCTGTTGCTGTATCTAGGGACACTAGTCACAGAGACGAAAGGATGGAGTGACGACAGCAGGCTGCAAGCGAGTCGAGAGGAGGAGGGGTCGGAGAGCTGCTGTCTGACCCAGGTGCTAGGCAACTAGCTTTGCACGTTCCCAAATCTTCCTCTCTTTTCTTTGCTGCCTGCCATCACTTTGAGAACTCGGCACCTCGATTATCAGAGCATAAATATACTTTGCTGTCGTTTTCCTCACAGTAACAAAGTGAGAAACTGTTTGCCTGAATTTTTTTCCAAGAGCAGATTCCTTTTAAGCTTTTCATATCTTTCCTTGGATTCTTCAAGCTAATTGGAAAAATGTGAAGTTATTTGACACCTGTTGCTGGTGTTCGCAACGGCAGATGGTTTAGTAGTGTTTGTGCATGTGTGTGGATTTCACTGGAGCTGTAAAGGTTGTAAAAGTTGGCAGATGTACTAAGCATTGCTGGATCCCTCTGCATCCCCAAACCCTCCAGCAAAGCCCACTTCAGAAGGAAATGAGATCTCTTCAAGGCTTTCATATAAAGGACCAGACACCGGCTTAACCATGCCAACAAAAACCCATCAGAGACAGCAGGCAAAGAGCCATGTTCAGTATCTTGCTGGCCTTTGGGGTTTCAGTCCCAAGGGCTGTGATGAGCAGAGCTGCATGAGTCACGGCCTGACGGGGTCAAAAGGACATGGTGCTTCTCGCCACGGCCAGCTGTACCGTGTTCTGATTTCGAGACTATATAATGTGCCACTGGTGATTAAGAGTTTGAGGATTGGCAATTAGCATTATGGGCTGCAGCAGGAGGCCTGTGTCAGGGTAATTACACTGTGCAATTAACTGGAGGGAATCCACTTAGTGGCGTTAACCTTTGACTCTGGACAGTAAGTTGCTACTAGAAGCAGCTGACAGAAACTTGACTAAGTTGTTGATAAGGAGTGATTCTTCTTGCTCAGTCTCTGAACAGGTTAAGTCACGCGCAGCCATCGGAATTAATATAGTTCAAGGCCATTGCAGGATGTGTATCAAGAAGGTATGAATATGGCAAAAATATCACATAACCTTTTCTTCACTACACAATATGGATCACAATATATACAGTATATTTTTTAAAAGATGTTTTACGTATATATTCAACACTGAATATCACATCAACTTCTTCCACTTAGTTTGTAAAATAAAAAAAATATTATATATATAATAATAAATAAATAGACACATAAAATAATAATAATTATTATTTTTGTTATTTAATTTATTATTATTTTTATTTAATGTATTTATTTATTTATTTAAATAAGTAAATTAAATTATAAAAATGTTTTTAAATCTGTAAACATTTGAATATTTTTTACTGCTTAGGCACATTTTAACATTGCATCAGTTGCTTCCACGTGGTTTGTAAAATAAAAAAATAGACACATTAAATTATTATTATTCATTGATCATTTAATCATAATGTTTTTAAATCTGTAAACATTTGAAATTTCTTTTACTGCTTATGCACAACATTTTAATATTGCATCAGTTGCTTCCAGTTAGTTTGTAAAATAAAAAAATAAATACAACATACACTCAAAACTCAGTAACACTCTGAATAATAATTTAAACTAAATGTAAAACATCCATACTACTGCAGAAGTGTGTTAAAGTGACATCATTTAACCTGTTTTTATATGGGGTATATACTTTTGTCTCTGCTCCTCATGTTCATAAGTAGAAGGCCTACAGGAAGTCATTTCCCTGCATCTTTTCACACAAATGCTTTTTTTCCCCTTGACTCTTTGAGTCTCTGTTCTTTCTTATTCATTGTAGAATACGAGGTTCGGATTCCCGAATTTCATGTTTAAATATGGACTGATGAGCCCTAAACACATAATGTTCTTCATAAGATACAGATGAATTAATTTACATAAATGATTTACACTTAGCTTTAGTATTCAGTAAAATAACAGACCACCCAGAATGATCAGTTAGGATCATTTGGATGGATGGATGGATGGATGGATGGATAGATTCTTTATTGTCATTGTAACATGTAAAATGAGAAGTAAAATGCAGACATTTTCAGTGCAGGTATAAAAATTCTAAATTAAGACAAAAATCTAAAGTTAAAGAAAAATGACGGTGTATGTTGCACATAATCGATATTGCACTTATTCCGTGTATGACATGGTAGTTTTATGAGGCATTCAAAGCTTGAACAGCGGTTGGGTAGAAGCTATTTTTCAGACGGTTTGTCCTTGCTTTAATGGCCCTGTACCGTCTGCCTGTGGCTCAAACAGAGGGTGGCCAGGGTGAAAAGGGTCCTTAAGGATGTTATCAGCTCTCCTGAGACAGTAAGAGTCATGCAGGTTGTCCAGTGTAGCTAGAGGGCATCCAATGATCCTCTCTAAAAAAGGCCTCCAGAAAGAATTCCACATGAATACAACACACCGAGCTGGGTTTATTAGCTTTATATTGGAGAACCTTGGTCAGCACCTTTTTGGTGCTTATTTGGGGAGTTTTATATTAAAATGTCTTCTTATGCTTGAGAATATATGGAATGTTTTGAAGGTTTGGTGTGTACATTGGCCTGGACTGGTAAATGTGGGATTTACTGATGTACAGTACAGGCCAAAAGTTTGGACACACCTTCTCATTCAATGCGTTTTCTTTATTTTCAGGACTATTTACATTGTA
>JAOTRJ010000034.1:6675494-6693997 GCA_028564905.1 Leptodoras praelongus | reverse complement strand
TGGTGCAATGTGCAATTAATGAAGATTGGCCACTAGGCTGGTCCAATTTAGCCATGAAACCTCCCACACTAAAATGAGAGGTGTTTCAGTTTCATTGCCTAACCCCTATATATATTGTGTATATATGTGTATGTGTGTGTGTATATATATATATACTCCATTTATGGCAAATTAAGCCATATTCCTGTCTGTCTGCTGTGTATGTACTGTACAAAAGCGTAGGTTATAGTCATCAGGGTCGGAGTGTGCCTGACTCTAGTGTAGATGAGAACACAGTGACTCACAAGTGTGTAATGGAATGATGTCAATACTGGGTTGAAGTTTGACCCTTTTATTCTGACTCACAATCTGTCTCCTTTTGTTGAAATCCTGAATCATACTTAACGTATTAGATTAGAGTAATGAAAAATGAATGGGCAGTGGAGTGAAGAGAAAGTGAGAGACCTGAAAATATAAGAAGACAGTGGAACAGAGGAAGATGGTATGAGCTCATGAGACATGTTAGACATTTACATACTGTTTCGTATTCCAAAAATAATCAGCAAGATCACTAGAAATGCATAGTCATAGAAAGACAAGAATATGCTGTTGCTGCATCACAAGCAAGATCAGCCTGTATTCTGACTCAGTATCAGATCAGAATCAGTTTATCAAATGAGAATCGAATGGAATAGAATTCATGTGCAGTAGTGCAAATGCAATCTGTATAATAATACACCAATGTAGATACAACTGGTAGTAACACAAACTTTAGAAAGAAAACAATAAGATAATAGAGAGATTGCAAATACACTGAAGTACCAGAAAAACTGGTCCTGGAGCCTATGCTAAATATATAGCAACACCACATTGGTTGTTTCGCCAGTGCATATATGAAGTAACGGACATCTGTGGAAGCTTCTAGAGCCGTTTCCCGCTGTGAGAATGGCAAGTTATCATGATTTTGCGATTTTGAACATGGTTTAATATTTGGAGCTTGTGAGATGGGTCATAGCATTTCAGAGGTAGAAGCAAAGTTTAGATTTTCATGTACGAGCATTTCAAGGGTGTGCCGTGAATTCCGACTGCAGCGTGACCATAGAAAGACCAGCGTCAGCTGGCGAGAATCATTTCATGTGATAGGTGTACAACACTGCCTCAAGTAACATCGGAAATCAGTGCTGGGGCCTCAACAAACATCAGCATGAGGACTGTGCAACGTTCCCTCCAAGATCCCATGGGGAACCTACCAAGTATTAACTGGTACACTTCAGTGTATATGCAAAATGTAAACGCCTTGAACTAACTCAAAGGGTGTATACAGGTATCTGTGCAAGGAGTTTCATGGAATCAGTTAATCCCATTATTAAAAAACATTGAAAGTACACAGTGCAATTACACGGGCATGAGGAGTCTATTCAGAGTAGTCCATGAGGGCTACAGCCTGTATTAAGAAGCTTTTTGTGTGTTGTGCTGCTTTTTTTTTGCTTTGAACTGCTCTGAAGCACTTTCCAGATCTTAATTGCTCAAATAGGCATTGGCCAGGATGGGAAGGGTCTGTAATGATCCTTCATGCATGCTTCCTTCATCAGGACTCTGACAGGTTTCGGCTGGAAGGCAGGCTACACCCGATAATTTTTCAAAAGAACAATTGATGTGCTGCAGTTTGCCTTTGGCCTGAGCACTAAACCAGACAATTATGGAGGAGATCAGGATGGAGTCACATCCAGTGTGCAACTGCACCAGAACTATTTAGGGGAATTTTTCAGTTGTTGCAGGGAGGACAAGCTTTGCTGAGTCATTAGTTAGTGTTGTTGATCCACTTAAGATTACATGGCATGATAGGACATGGGTACTTCAATAGCTCAATTTTTTTTTAGCAAGTGTGCCCTTGAGGAATATGAAGCTGTTTTCTAAGAAATCGATCATCTCCAGTGTTTTGAGCTCTGTAGGTTATTGGGACAACACCAGATTTCCAGTCTGTTTTTGGACTGATCGTTGTTGGATATGAGGTCTGAGTGTCTGGTCTCATTGATGGACAGTAAAGTCATTAATGTATAGGGAGGAGCAAAAGTGGAATATCATCGGGGTGCTTCAGCCCTAAGAGATACAGAGTCTTGCATGATTTGCCAAACCACACATTCTGCTGTCTGTCTATCAGGAAGTCTGTGATTCTTTGGCAGATGCAGTTTGAACTGAGTGAGCTTCTTGTCCTGCAGCTCTGGAACGATCATGTTGAAGCAGTGTCGAGATGCCGGTGAATGAATTGTAGGCCTGTCTTTTATACATGGTTGACTAGGACATGTAGGTAAACCTCAGGGGTCTTCGAATGCATTTGTAAGGTGAGAATGAGTAGCTCAAAAGGCTTCATTACTGTTCATGGTAGAGCTGCTGGTCTGTAATCATTCCTCTGCATAATGATGGAGGTCTTGGAACACGAAGGAACAATGTACAATTCCAGAGATTGATTAAATGTAGAGCTGTTTGGCCTACACATTGCTAAAGGGTTGGGTGGGGGGATTGGGGATGAGATCTGGACCAGCTGTTTTGCAGACATTTGGCAGAGTCAGAACTTTACTTTTTGATCTTTACTTTAGTTTTTTTTTTAAATCTCAGAGTATGAGCGCTGCTACAATGTACAACACTTGTCTGAAAGCCACCGAAAAGATGACTGCAAAGGATTACGCAAATCTCACAGGACAGCTATCAGTACAATAGTGGCAGTGTTGAAATGTAAACAAAACCTGCTGATTAATAGACACATCCATCAAGCTCACTTTGAAGAATGTTTCTGTCTGTGCCGCCCCAATTTCAGCACAAGTCCAGCTTGATGACATAAGCAGAACATAGTCATTTTCTCTACAGGTCTATTGTTTGAGGATATTCATCAAATAAGCTCTGGATACGGAATATCACACACACGTCTCTTATAGAACCCAGCCAGGATATTTGATAATAATTCTAGGATCATTTTGTACCGTGTGACAAGTAAAACATTTAAAAGAAATTCTGAAATCAAACCTCCTTTATCAGTTTGGTGACCATCAGCTTGATTAGCTGCCTAATGGCAAACGTTCATATACTTTTCATAAAGCAGATGTTTTAGAGGTATTTTGGTTTTTATTATATTAAAATAGTTTTTTTCCAAAAATGAAATATGCACAACTTGCATATTTCTGCACAACTGCACAATATGCACATCATTCGCTTCCTCCACTGGAAGAATTGAGATGAGAATGGAGTGGTGCACTTTATGATAAAGGTGATAAAGTGCAGTTATTGCTAGGTCCTGTGTGTGTGTGTGTGTTTTATGTGTGTGTCTGTGTTAGTAAGTGGGTGCCAGACCTGATAATGGCCCTTTAAAGACCACAAAACACATTAGACCTAAACACACTGGAGCCAGGTGCATAGGCCAGACGCTCTCCCCTGTAGGCAGGAGAGAAATGTATCCCAGCATTCCTCAGTCAGACTACAGGAAGTAGACAGAAAAGGTTCCAATAGCCTGCTCTTTGTGATTATTGATGTTGCTGTACACAAATAGGTAGTTATGTCATTTTTTAAAAGCTTAATCAGTCCAGTGTACACCATAAATAACATGTTGACATCAACACCACTACCATCGTTTGTCTCTCTCCTGTATCTGAATGTCAAATTCAGTCTATATATTTGGCTTTCTGACTCCATTTGTGTGGTCTTGTTACAGGTCATCGGTTGAGTTAACCGATAAGTGCTCTATTTATAATTCTGTGCTCAGAAGTGACAATGTGACAGATGACTTCATCCTGTTACTCTACAATTCTGCCACCAAGAGAAGCAACAATAAGAGATTTCAGATGATGTTATGTGGTGAAGCAACACATTTAAATAACATAGTAAATTCTATGTGCCAGTCCCCTGGTGTGGGTTGTCTGACATGTCAGTTCTCTGATAATCTATTATCAGATTATAAAATAACCCTGCTTCTAATGCAGAGAAATACAAATATGTGTTGCCCTACAAATTTGTAGCTTGTATGTGTGACTTACAAGTGCACCTGTTTGGCTTGTCAGTATATAAATATAAATTATTCATAAAAGCCGTTTTTAAAGGAAACTATTTTAAAATACGTTTTAAACAACCCCCACGTGTCAGAACTGGTGACAAAAGCAGAATTTGGGTGGGAAAGAGGCTGCTGCCTCAGGAACAGCTGACACAGGGTCTTGTTAAGGGGTGATGCATGAAGGCAGAAAAGGGATGTGTCTTTTTGGAAGGTCATCTTAAGGCCACATGCGTCACTTCCCTGTCCATGGTGTGTTTGCTTTAACTATTTTAAATATGGTCTCCATAGAAAGTACAGATTCAGCCTGTTGTATTTATAAGAGACAGCATTTAGAATTGCTGCTGTGGATTTTCTGCACTCTCTCATGTACGAACCTGACACTGACTTCCATTAAATAGTGTTATAGTACACCAGAACTCTATTAAACCCCTCTACTGTAGCCACTTCAGCTTTGTAGATGAGTCATTACAGGCTAGAGATGTTGGCTGAACTTTGCTAGAGGTTCTGCGTAGTGTATCAGATCATCAGCAATGGCGGTTACAAGTTGTAACTGCTTTTAGAAGGGCCAAGAGGGAGAGAACAAAGTGAGCATACTTGCCAAAAAACCTAATGAAAACTTTGTATCCATTACATTGCACTGAACGTTTCTCTCAGTGAATCTGGCGATGGATGGACTAGAATTAAGTGTCTGCTTGCAATATGTGAATGATATGCTCCTTGACCTGAGCTGTGTCACCTTTATCGGTCTCCATTGTGCCTGTTTGACCCTCTCAGTGCAGTTCATATAAATGCAGGTCAAGAGGTCATAGGTTAAGGGGTAAAAGTTGAGAATATGGCTTTGGTCACTTTTGCCTTGTGTCCAGACCTAGTCTGTCCAAAATGGACAAGAAAGCAGGAAAGAGAGGAGATAAATCTGAGACCGACCCACCCCAGTACCCGCCCTGTTCTTATCCCTAATACACACCTCTGAGTCACACTGACCTTAAACATGACCTCATTCTACTTTGTCCCAGGGATGCCAAGAAAAACCATTAGTCCATAAACGAAAACAAAAAAAGTCTCTAAACCTCTATGTATTTGTTCTCCATGTTTTCCCCAAAACCATAATCTATGAATTTGCACAATTGATGGAAAAGCCATGGTATTTAAATACTGTTTGTCATTCAGACCTATCATTTTATGAGGCTGACATTCAGTAGATTCCAGAAGTGTGAACTGATGTGAAAGTGTTGTAGTAAGATGGACTTTAGAGTCTTTATGGCCAAAAGTATGTGGTTGTTGCCACAAAAGCGAAGGCACACAGTTGTCTAGAACGCATTGTATGTTGTAGCATTAAGAGTTCACTTCAATAGAACTAAGGAGCCCCAACATGTTCCAGCATGGCAATGCCCCTGTACACAATTGAGGTCCATGAAGACATGGTTTGCCAGAGTTAGTGGTGGGGGGTTTGACACACGGTAGGGCAGTGGTGTAGCATTGCTATGTCACAGCTCCAGGATCCCTAGTTCAATCCTCAGCTCAGGTTAATGTCTGAGGTTTCTGTACATGTTCTGCCTGTGTCTGTGTGGGTTTCTTCTGGGTTCTCAAGCTTCATCCAACCTCCCAAAAAGCCAGTAGGGGGATAGGCTAGGTGAGAATGAAGTATGTGGATGTATAAGTACATGGTGCCCTGTGGTGGACTGCTATCCCATCCAGGCTGTATTCAGCTCTGACTTCAGTGCAACTCTGCCTCGGATAAAACAGATGCTGAAGAATGAATGAATGATCCTCCATCAGTCCTCTTTTGAACTGTATTTGCATTTCAGCATTTTTTTTGTTTCCCTGTGTATTGATTACTACACTGGATTGTGCACATTTTGTTGTTTTGCTTGTCTTTTGGCATCTAGTCTTTTGGGCGAGTGGACAAGTTTCTATTTTAGTGTGTTTCTATTTCTGAAATATACAGACATGCCACATTTGCTCCTAATACTTCAGCCACATAAAGCCTAACAATGTTTTGTTGATTCTGTTTCTGTTTGTCTGTTGTTCTTGTTGTGACTAGTTTGAGGCCTATTCTGGGCAATGTTTCAGGCCTTCTTTGTGATTATGCTTTTATTTTTAGGCCTTCACCACCAAGTGTGATAAACATGTTTGAACATTTGTCGATTTATATGGCATTATTATTGTAACCAGCAGATTAACTGGTTTTGCAGTCCATTCAAAGAAGGTCAAAGCTTACATATCTGAAATTTCAAGTATGTTTTTTAGGGAAGCAATATTTCAGGCAGAGATGCTCAGAAGTTTTTGGAAGTCCAAGTCAAGTCTTATGTCTTTGAGGGCATGTCCAAGTCAAATCTCAAGATTGTTCATGAGTGTTTAGAGCATAGAGGATATATTGTTCACTTTTAGCTCTAGCCCTAGCTTCATCTGGTAAGAAAGTACAAGTAAATTGGGCTTGTTATTGATGTAACATCTTATATTTCAGATAATTTGTCAACCAGAATCAGTATCCACAAAACACTGCCAAAGTCCTGAAATACCTTGTAGAACATTCTGCATTTTACAGTCAGAGTGTTTGTTTCGCTCCTCAGTCTCCTTCACCCTCAGCAAGACAGCAGTGCATGGGAGACCGTGTTAGCCACCATACAATACAGAGTGGCCTACACTTGGTGGAGTATTGTTTAAAAGGTCAGGGCAAGAATAGTAGGCATTGTAGTTTAAAAAAAAAATCTGAACTAATTGTTCTTCTAAAATTCTCAAAAGTCACTAGATAGCAGTTGTATTCAGTCCAGCTGAAATTGACCTGCATATACAGGGGCCTCCTCACCAATTTAGTTTCAGTCCATCAAACTTTGAACACTACATAAATCATCTCTTTCAGTCGCTACCCACCTACCCACCATTTTTGCACTTTCTACCTCTTGGCCGAGTGTTGTGGGTGCGACGAATGGCTCAAGGGCCAAAACGACTGAAGTTTCCTCCACCTCTCCATCCAGCTCCATGGCCATGTGTCACTCCCTTTCTCTAGAATAAGAGCTGCCACTGGACTGAATGAGCCCAGTGACAGGCCTGGTGGTTTAATTTTACAGAGGCAGAGATGCTCAGTTTTTGTCCAAGTCAAGCCTTATGTCTTTGAGGGCATATCCAAGTCAAGTCTCAAGAATGTTCATGAGCCCCAAATCTCAAGTCTGTGTCTCAAGTATTTTTGAAGTCCCAAGTAACTGTGTGTACGACATAAGTTCGACTCAAGTCCAAGTTGCTAACTCGTGTCCCCATCTCTGATATTAGGCATTAAACTTTGTAACAAGAAGGACCAAACATGGGTTTGGAAGTTCTGCATCTTCGAGTAGTATCCAAGTTGTTCTATGGTATTTTGCCTTTTTCCAAACTGCACTTCCTTTTTCTGTGTTTTGCAGCAGTTACAAAAAACATACCACTTAACCAGTTTAACACTAATACTTTAACATCTAATTGCTAAAGTACCTGTCCCTGGAAAAGACTGCAAGTCCTTTTTACTCTATGCCAAAAACTCCTGTGTGCCAAAAATTCCACACCCAACATAACAGTATCTGTTCAATATCTGCCAGTGTTAAGCAATGAGTGAGCAATTTGAATATTGAGTGAGCTCAGTCAATTTTTTAAATGCAGGGTTATGACATGCTGTAAAGCAGTAGAAATACCTTCACCCAAAACCCATTTACCATCACCAGAAAATCACTTGTAGTGAAGGCAGCCCAAGCTCTGCAAACATCTCTTTCATCATGAACATAAGAAGAACAGTCATTGTGTCCTCTTTCAGGAAAGGAACATACAGCATATGGCAGCTATGGAGCCTGGGGGCACAGCTGACCCTCTTGGTCTGAGCATTTCCCTTTCAAGAGCTACAAAAACCATGGATAATGCATGATAAGATGCTATTGGATACAAAGGCACTCATCAGAACCACATTGTAACTGGATCTTCACCAGAGTGGCCTAAACCACCATGTCCACCATACACATGGTACCCATATGGCTTCGTGTATAACTGCCTTCCCCTCTCTCTTTCTCTCTCTCTCTCTCTCTCTCTCTCTCTCTCTTACACTCTTTAACACAGGCATGCTAACCTAATCCAGATCTCCTCTGCCGTGGGCTCTTCATGCCATGTTGTCATCTTTTTTTCATGTTGTCTGCACTCTTAAACCCAAGACCCTAAGGCAGCTGGAGCAGGAAGACATACTGGGTTGTGTTAATGGTGAGCAAAGTGTTTAGAGCATAGAGGATATATTGTTCACTTTTAGCTCTAGCCCTAGCTTCTTCTGATAAAAAAAAAAAAAAGTACAAGTAAATTGGGCTTGTTATTGAGGTGACATCTTATATTTCAGATAATTTGTCAACCAGAATCAGTATCAAAACACTGCTAAATTCCTGAAATACCATGTAGGACATTCTGCATTTTACATTCAAAGTGTACTGGTTTGTTTTACTTCTCAGTCTGCTTCACCCTCAGTAAGACTGCAGTGCATGGGACACTGTGTTAGCCACCATACAATACAGAGTGGCCTACACTTGGTGGAGTATTGTTTCAGAGGTCAGGGCAAGAATAGTAGGCATTGTAGTAAAAAAAAACTGAACTAATGGTTCTTCTAAAATCCCCAAAAGTCACTAGATAGCAGTTGTATTCAGTCCAGCTGAAATTAACCTGCATATACAGGGGCCTCCTCACCAATTTAGTTTCAGTCCATCAAACTTTGAACACTACATAAATCATCTCTTTCAGTCGCTACCCACCTACCCACCATTTTTGCACTTTCTACCCCTTGGCCGAGTGTTGTGGGTGAGATGAATGGCTCAGGGGCCAAAATGACTGAAGGTTCCTCCACCTCTTCATCCAGCTCCATGGCCATGTGTCACTCCCTTTCTCTAGAATAAGAGCTCCCACTGGACTGAATGAGCCCAGCGAAAGGCCTGGGTGCTGCCGGACCTGCTTTTTGGACGCTTTGCTATAGCTCAATGCCAAGTCGGTGCCCATTTCCCTGTGATGCTCAGTGTCACATTAATGAGATGTCCAGCATAGAAGGAGTGTAGACAGCAGATGCTAAACTCAAAGATCCAGAATGCAAAGCAGCTATAGGACAAAGCAGTTGCATTGTTACTGCAGAGACTCTGCTCAGCTAGTTAGACATGTTCAAGATGTCAAGCCCGTTGCAAGAATAGTAGGCATTGTAGTAAACAAAATTCTGAACTATCTGTTCCAAAATCCCCAAAAGTCACTAGATAGCAGTTGTATTCAGTCCAGCTGAAATTGACATGCATATACAGGGGTCTCCTCACCAATTTAGTTTCAGTCCATCAAACTTTGCACACTATATAAATCATCTCTTTCAGTGGCTACCCACCTACCCACCATTTTTGCACTTTCAACCCTTTGGCCGAGTGCTGTGGGTGCAATGAATGGCTCTGGGGCCAAAATGACTGAAGTTTCCTCCACCTCTCCATCCAGCTCCATGGACATGTGTCACTCCCTTTCTCTAGAATAAGAGCTCCCACTGGACTGAATGAGCCCAGCGACAGGCCTGGGTGCTGCCGGACCTGCCTTTTGGAAGCTTTGCTATAGCCCAGTGCCAAGTCGGTGCCCATTCAATGCCCTTATTGTGTCCAGTGATGGGTTGGTCTCGGGTGGTTCTGGAAACTGACTCGCACAGAGAGAAAGCACAGAGCACAAAGGGGAGCCTGTGTAGGAGGGAACAGAGTAAATTTACACAAACTATGGGTTCTGAAAGTCTGGGCTATGCTTTAGTAGCAAAAAATGTTCCAGTGTAAAAGCCAAACGGGAGAGATAGCTAAAGGAAATTGATGTTGTGAGGTGGTTTAATTTTACAGAGGTAGGCATGACTCATTTATTTTGTATGCACGATGCTGTCCTGTTGGAAAACAATAATCTGAAACGTGAACACAAAATCCACACGCTGTTTATAATTTAGCAACTTAGAAAGAAAGGAACATTGAAAATCAGTTAACCTCCATCAAGTGTTGTACATGCTCTCTGCCTTGTTGGGTCAGCCATCCACTTTTGTGTCTCTTTCGTTCTCTTCAGACATCCACCATCATTTCTTTAGATCCTGTCCTTTTTACTTGTGTCCTTTCATCATCCCTACAGTGCTTACTAAGCATAAAGTCTTTAACCTGATTACACACGACATAATAACACTACCCTGAAACATGGTACATATGTTTTCATTGTGTTTTGAGCTTCTCGTGCTAGTTTGTTGGTTGCTGTTTATTTTCATTATTCCTCTAACAGGTTTATGCGATACTAACCTCCCAGGGGACCTTGCTAGTGCAGTTAAAAGAAGAAATATTTTCAGCAATCTCAAGCATATAGGAGAACTTTACTGTCACGCTTTACTGTCCACTCCTATAAACAAACCTCGCCATTTCCCTGTGATGCTCAGTGTCACATTAATGAGATGTCCAGCATAGAAGGAGTGTAGACAGCAGATGCTAAACTCAGAGATCCAGAATGCAAAGTAGCTATAGGACAAAGCAGTTGCATTGTTACAGCAGAGACTCTGCTCAGCTAGTTAGACATGTTCAAGATGTCAAGCCCGTCGTTGTTCACTCAGCATTGGCATGACAGCTGAAGCGGTAGAGTACAGTTGAGGAGGTGTTATGGGTTGTGGCTTATATAGCAAACAACATGTTCGGAATTCATTTAAAGATTAAATATTTGTTTAAAAAAACGGCACAGAAGAGCACAGTTTTATTTATGAAGCTTAATATGCAAGACATTTGTGGATTTTTTTTTCCCCTTTAAAATACATAACAGTGTTATCTTTGGAGCTGCAGTAGATTATGTTTGTGCTGAAGCTATCTATGTAGGTGTCACTTTTAGATGCTACAATTTTACCCATGGCTGTTTTCTGCAAGATGCAATTTGAGCTAAATTTGAGGCAACATCATGTGTATACACTTTAAGGCAGGCAAATATATTTATTCTGTTATTAAATAGTTTTTATAAACAGTATTGTGCAAATGGTTTGTATTATTTTTTTTTGTGTTAAGAAAAGCATATAATCCTGAATCTTGTCTGTATTGTTGGGAATGGCGAGTGGTTTCCTTTCCCACGTAGCGCTAAGCATGTGGCGAGCTTTACCACTTTTTTCTTTACTTCCATCATTTTAAGGAAAAGTGTTTGTTGGATCACCGAGCAACACATGCCCATAAATGAATGAATGACTGATTCTCTATTGTTAGTGTTTCAGGGGATGTCCTGCAGTGTAGACAGCTCTATTTTTAAATGGCTAGCTAGCTAGCTCTGCCTGAGGTAAATGTTTACTGCTAGCTAACTGTGCTTTTTTGACATGAATCTGAGCTGATTTCTGCTCTACGTTTTGTCTGCAATCAGTACCTACTGATTCTCCTTTTCAGTTCCTGAGAACCTGTGTAGTTTGTGAAGGTTTTGTATCTCTTTTCTCACAGGCAAAGTTGTTCTGGAAAGTACTCTGTGTTCGCTATTAGGCTAAAATAGTCTTGAGGGTTTTGCACTGGGTGTTTCTAAACTGGATACCATTCTTAGCTTTTGATTAAATACTCTGGCTATCCCTCCTTCTACAGAAAGGAAGCCATGAAAGGGTTAAACTCTGTAGCTCATACACACAGATTTGTGCTTATTCAATATGATAAGTGGGTCTGTGTCCATTAGCCTGTACAGGAAGTCCTGACATCCTATTGTTTCTAACTTGTCTAGGTTATTGCTGAAAAAGCACATACTGACTGGCGTGCTATCTCTCGCTCTTTCATTCCTGCCTCACTTCAGCTGAGTCAGTATCATCCCGGGGCCAAAGTCAATACGCATTTCTCCCACACATACACTCTTTATTATCAACTGTCTATTTAAATGGCCCTTTTCTCTGAAGGGCTGATCTGCCCTGATTGATGTTTTACGAGTGAAAAGGTTTGATGTGGGATATGAACCTGAGAGATGTTGCTTCTGAGAGTAGACATGGAGTAATGAAGAGTGTGACTGTCTTTTGTCATAATTTGGCAACACTGTTCTCAGGGTACTTGAGTTGGGCCTTCATGATAAATTCCTAACCATTTTTTTTATAAAGGAAAGATTTAAGAAAGGCTTATATCGACATTGTAGGTTACGTTAAACTACAGGGTCCTGGAGTACGCCCAAGGAAATGTGTTAAAATGTGTAGGACCAGGGTCGGGAGCCAGTACGTTAGAGGTTTGATGTACTGCTTGACTATAAGACTAAGCTGTGTCCAGGACTTATGAACGTCATGTAGGCCAAATAAGGTGTCACAAGTAATTCTCTAGAAGGGTGTGTGAGGTTGTGAAATCAAGTTTAGTTTAGATTTAGATTTAGTTTAGCAATTTTCTGCTTGATTCTAAGTTGTAATCTTTTAGTTATCATGTTCAGTCAAGTGATGTGTTGGTGAGAGGACCGTCACATCTATACACTGTCTTTAAACAAATAAAAACTCATCCTTGGGACTTCTAGATGGTCCGAATTCTCCTGAACCAGCTGTTTTGATTTCTCAGTCCTAAGTTCTTTAATCCAGTGGCTTTGAAATGAGTAAAACATCATAAAGAACATCTTTAGTCCTTGAATGCTGGAATCATAGAAATCAAGGGATGAAGCAGGAAGCTTCCAGAAGAAGATGTGCTTCATATATGTCATAGGTGTGTGATAAAGCTTATGGAATAAATTCTCCAACCCCAGCAAATAAAAATGATTAATTCATCCATCCATTCATTCATTCATTCATACATCATTTAGCACTTTATCCTTGCTTGGGTTGCAGTACCTCCAGAGTCTGTCCTGGGAACTCTGGTCTTAATCCCCTAATACACCCTGGTTGTGACACCAGTCCATCGCAGAACAGCGAGTAGTACAATGTTGTCTAGGCTGAAAGCATCCAAGTACCCAGTGCACACATCCAAAAATGGATTGACAGCTGTTAATTTAGTTTGTAATTACACTTTGTGATGTATAGACAGATCAGTTATAGCCAGTGACGGGTGATGCATCTGGGCAACAGATCATCGATAACTGACATTGCTTTAAAGTAGCGCTTCACTGAGCAAGGACTGATGCATTTGGCATGAGTTCTTCGGTTCTTCCATCCTTTTAGCATGTCTTTACACCTCAAATCTCAGAACTGCCTGACTGCCACCTTTAGGAAGTCTAATAAACCCATGACCAGTTAGTTTCAGGCTTGGTTTGATCTCTCAAATTATTAGCAGATTTTATACATCAGCATTGCTTAGTTTTCAATTCTGATTGGTCAGGAGGTTTGTATAATTGGAAGAATCCATGAATTGGTTTTCTATAATTCTATGGAAGAATTTTAAGAACTGAGGACTTTGCTGTTTCTGTCATTGTTTTTTTTTGACACAACATTCATAAAAACATTCTAATTAATAAAACATTCTTTATTAATAAAGTAAAAATTGTAATTGATTGTGAATTGCTCTGGTATAAAGAGGAGTAAAATAATTGGTGAATTTCCCTTATTGGAAAAGAATCAAATCCAGAGCGGTAAACCAATAATTTTTATTCCCTATTTAATACTGCATAAGATGAGAACTTAAGATAATCTATGGCAATTTGCGCAAATTAAGTTATTTGCTTGCAGCAGTTATGATTGAAAGGGATTGATTCCAAAGATAGGGTTTGAGTTTAACTCGTGGATTCTTGAGCAAGACTCTTTCCACTTTTCACTGCATAGATTAGTCTGAATGTAAAAATGAATGCACATCAGCCTGCCATTCTACAGTATAAAAAGCATATATTATTCCATGGAGTATACACAATTCTTGACTCTATTAAGCATTCTGTTATGACTTTGATTTGTTACTTTTCAGAGGTTACACTTCTTAGCTGAGCTGAGTTTAGTTTTTCTCAGGTGTTCCCAGTAAAGCAAAAACAGACAGTAAAGCTGCGGTTTATATGTGACAGACACTAGAAATATCGAGAGTGCAGTGTGTTTCCCAATTTCCTCTCTGTTTTTCTCTTATCACTCGCATTCTCTCACCCGTCTGAGACTTCCTGCCAACTTCTTACAAAACAGGAACTAACTGAGCCTGCAGTATAACATACTGGGGTGAGGTAAGGTCTTGCGTCTTGGTATATGAGCAATGAATATATTCCTTAAAAAGAACACTGAGCCTTTTATGGCATACCCTTAGGATTAATCATTTCTGTAAATAACTACACACCCTTTATTATTTTTGTTCAAGTC
Organism: Leptodoras praelongus; assembly: GCA_028564905.1. Lineage (NCBI taxonomy): Eukaryota > Metazoa > Chordata > Actinopteri > Siluriformes > Doradidae > Leptodoras > Leptodoras praelongus. The sequence continues at coordinate 6,679,766 of JAOTRJ010000034.1, read as the reverse complement.
TGCAGTGAAATTAAAATAGGAGTTTTCAAATGACTGCTGGACAGCCATCAGAAAAGGCACCAGACTAGAAAGCTGTTTGGGGTCTGGCAGAAGATCTACAAAGCATCTCAGCTCACAGAAAATTCAAGGAACTCTTTTTTTTTTTTTTAATCTAAAATCCTCAAGCAATGCACTTCCACTTTATAGTTGTACAAACTGATAACGCATTATTGTTCAACAGTCTTTTTGTATTACTGTCTTGTATTTTGCACCCCTTAGGAACTCTCTGTACTGTGCGCTGTTGTTTTTACTGTACACAATCAATCATGCTTTTATCACAGCGTGCGCACCTGGGATAAACACACAGTGAAGGGCACCTTGGCATCGATTCTGCAAGTCTCTGGAACTGTAATGGAGAGATTAACACTATTTCCCATTAATTCTGGAGACGCTGAGGCCATAGTATTTGATTTTTATTATTTTCCCTCTCAGCAAATGATTCGGTAAGCCTATAGGGAGTGTAGATCGGGGAGGGGTCATCCTAGAAGGGACCACTCCCATCAGAATGGAAAGACTTCATTTCATAGGATAAAGGTGATCAGAAATAGGTCAGTTCTATATACACTTTTTGAAATTGTCTAGCTGATTTGGTGTCATAGTTGTCACCACTGGCATATTCAGTGACCCGGTTTTTTAGCTCTCATTATATTTGTATACACCATAGCATTAAGGCCACCTGCCTGACCAGGCAAGGCATGAACTCCAGAAGATCTCTGAAGGTGTGTCACGGTATCTGGCACCAAGGCGTTAGCAGCATGTTTTTAAGCGATCTAAGTTGCGAGGTACAGTCTCCATGGATCTGGCTTGTTTGTCCACCACTGATGCCAGGACCCATGGTTTCCCTGCAGAACATTGTTCTGCATCCTGTTACCATCCAGATATGTAACACACACACTTGCAGCTGTCCACATGATGTAAAAGGAAATGTGATTCATCAGACCAAGCCACATTCTTCTAGTGCTCCCTGGTCCAATTCTGATGATGATGATGCTTTCAAATCAAGTCTAGTGGTGTTGGTTTTTTTTTTTTTGAGGTAGACAGTGATCAGCATGGGTGGCCCCATACACAGTAAGCTGTGATGTACTATGTGTTCTGACACCTTTCTATCATAGCCAGCATGAGCTTTTTCAGCAAATTGTGCTACAGTAGCTTTTCTGCAGGTTCAGATCAGGTGGGCTAGTCTTCACTCGCCCCATGCACATCAACGAGCCTTGAGCACCCAGGACCCTATTGCCAGGTCACCAGTTGTCCTTTCTTGCATGAGTTTTGGTATTTGCTAACCACTGCATACCAGGAACACAATATAAGACCCATCGTTATGGAGATGCTCTGACCCAGTTGTCTAGCCATCACATTTTGGCTTATGTTTCAAACACGTCAACTTCAAGAACTGACTGCTGCCGAATATATCACACCCCTTGACTGGTGCCATTGTAAAGTGATAATGAATGTTATTCATTTCATCTGTTTTTGGTTTTAACGTTAGAGCTGATCGGTGTATAGTACCCCTGCATATAAGCTAGGAAATTCTTCAGAGAGTCCTCCGGTAGCCTAAATCCACTCTTCATAGAGTAGGCGTTGATGCTGTGAGCCTGGTATATGATATAAAGGATCTGTACTGTAATGAATGACTTTATGATCTCTACATCCCCTGTCAGTTTAAAGTATAGCGAAATAGATTATATATCAAGAAATTCAGCTGGGTTCAGTATTTGAGTGCTTTGTTAGTTTGTCAGTGCTTTATAAGACTCTGAGATAAAGCTATTCTTTTAAGTTTGACACAGGGAAGTCATTAGGACAGAGGAAGCTGTGGTTTCTCAGTATGATAAGTCTGAGTGTAAGTATAATGCTAAGCTTTTTCTCCAAAGAGAGCACACTAGCACATGATTGATTATTTTCCTGAAAGAGCATGCTCCCTTGTGTTTTATCTTTTACGTATTCTCGAGTGCAGATCGCAGGTTATCAAGAGGAAGTAACCCATCAAAATGAGAGTGAAGAGAGGAAATCTGAGATTAGAGTGAAACTGACAGCTGCATGTTAATGTTATAAAGCAACCTCCCCTGCCTTTCTAGTTCTGCCATTTGCTAGTTTTGCCATAATGCAGCAGTGTGTAACGTAAGAGAGGTTTTTAATTGTAAAAATAGTTTTGGGGACTTTCACTGTGTGTCATTGACAAAGGTAGGTATAGTGGCAGGTACACATCAAGTATAAACACACTTTATTTTGCTTTAACCGTGTCATTAGGCATCATGACTTCCTGTCTCTGGACATCTCGGCATGCTCATGTGCTTATGGATTTCAGTGTTTCAGTTAACTGGACCACACAGGAAGAGGAAGCTGGCTCTGGTTGCTATAGCAACCCAACCCCTACCCCCAAAGACAGGTGTTTATTGAGCCATGGCTTCTCTCTCTCTCTCTCTCTCTCTCTGTCCCCCTCTTTCTCTCTCTGTCTGTCTCAGTCAGTCCAGTTCCAAATGTTTAATAGGTTTTACATAAAACATAGAGAAATAAGATCATATCACTACACCTTTTGAACACCTCTAATACCCTTTTTGTCATCTTTCATGGTCAGTATCTATCTTCCTTGCATAAACGGTGGTGGACTTATTTATGACGTATAACACATGAACAAGGTACTTGGGGAGGGGGGGACGGGACCCAGTTTACACACTGGTTGTTTTATGTGTCCAGAGTACACAGATTGTGTAAATAACCATGTGTAAATTGGGTCATGTTTCCTAGTACCTTGTTAATGATGCATTTAAAACTAGATTTAAAGCTAGTGGCCAGCTTACAGCATTCATGAGACACATTTAGGCCAGATCTACATACCTACATACAGAGGCACAGCACAAAACGTGATTGATGCACCAAGCATTAACATTCAGGATCCTAAGGTAGGCGATACCTGTAGCTATTAAATATGCTCCCTGTGAGGCTTGGATTGCAATTTAGAAGCCTCTGTGAAATGCTGGAAATAGTCACAAGGACAGCAGTTAAAAATGTGCGTTCTTGTTATAAGCAGTGTGGAGACCAATAAATTAAGTTTAGGGTATTGATCTGACTGGTGCAGCAAATGGTTCCCAAGTAATTTTAACATAATTAAAAGACTGCTGTGTTTTCGAATTAGCATGTCATGTCATAAAAAAAAAATTTATTCAGGTTTTATAGCTGGCTGTGGTCATTGACGAAAGCATCCCGGTGGACAAACGGCTCCGTCTGGACATTTCTCTAAACCGAGAAATTTTCTCTAAAAAGGTCTTAGAAAATTTATGAGAATGAGTAGACCAATCTATGTACGCAAGTTATTTAATATATAAGGAATAAAGCATGATTGGCCCTTATGTTATAGGACAAATTAAAATGATGGTATTACGTACTGCATAGCGATGTGAAATATTTCCGCCACATAAAACAAGAGAACACATAAGACATACCAGACCTAAATTCTTGCTTAAGCATTTCTTGAGAAAGTGAAGTGTTGGTTGCAATGCCCATGGATGAAATTTCACTAAATTTGGTGGGTGTCTAAAGAATGTGGTAGTGGTGCGGGATGTGAAATTTGATGACGTTTGAATCTTTACATCACAAGATATCAGCTAGTGAAGCCACTCTAGAAATGAATTATAATGACCAAGTTTAACGCACTTCCTAGAGGTTTGCCATAAAATGTTGCCATGAAAAGTTGATATTTTTTTGCCAAAAGGGTTTCGATGCTACACACTATGGAAAACAAACTGTATATTCTGTATCAGTCTAATTATATGATATAGGCAGATAAAGCCTATATGACTGCCAGTGCTAGCTGAGGCAGTTATAATAACAGACAAAAAAATCACAGTGTTTGTCAAGGCTAGCAATTTATTATAAATCTTACTTTGTTACAGTTGGTTCATTATTAGCATTTCCATTAGAACATCTGCAAAGTCCTTTTTTGTCAATAGTGTGTATTTCTTTTCTGTCTTGAAATCAATAATACCAAGAAATACAGCTTTATATGTTACATAGAGAGCCTAAACCTTAAACTGCAAAATCTGGCAACACTGCTCCAGGATACATGTGTGCTACACTTTATTAGAGATTTCATTTTCTTTCTAGTTTATAGCTTGGACAGATGCCACCAAATAGTCAAATAGTAAACTATGAACAAAGAAAGAACATTACATTTATGGCATTTGGCAGACACCCTTATCCAGAGTGACTTACATTTATCTCATTTATACAACTGAGCAG
>JAOTRJ010000034.1:6661692-6674302 GCA_028564905.1 Leptodoras praelongus | reverse complement strand
GGCAGTTTGGTGGTGCTGGGGCTTGAACCCCCAACCTTCTATTCAGTAACCCAACACCTTACCCATTGAGCCACCCCTGCCCCTGCAGTGACTACAGTGCATGTCAAATCTGTTGTGAATTCTTAGTCAACCATGCGTGGCTTTCTGCAAACACCGTCTGCGCAGTCAGCTTCATCACGAATCATACTCTGAGCTGGTGATGGTACCAGGCTCATGGTTAAACCTACTGAGATATGAATACAGCTAATGAATTGTTGCTTCAGCATGTTGTTGATTGAAGGCTTAAACCGCTTCAGTGTGGTATGAGTGAAAGAGATGTTTGATAAGCGGTTATTAGCTGACCGTGCAGCTTTCTTTTTGCAATCTTTACTGTATCTCTCTCTTTCTTTCTCTCTTTCTCTGTCTCTCTCTTGTGACAGCCTACTAAGGGGTGTCTTAACAGCCTTGTCGAGCATACACTTATTTTAGACTGCACAGAGAGGAAGGAAAATAAAAGACGTAAGCTCGGCTGACGAGAGCGTCTGAAAAGAGGCGTCTCTCTTTTTCTCGATCCCTCTGTCCGAGAATACCTCCACCCATCCTTGCTTGCACACACCTTAGAATCACATGCAGCCAAAGGAGAATGCCCTCATTCATTTGGCTAAAAGGAGGAGTGTTAGTGAGAAAGAAAGTGTGTGTGTGTGATTTCTGTGTATGTTCAAGCAGGACATACCACATATATGACGTGCTATAGTGATGTGAGCTCACAAGGGGAGGGAGAGACTAACATGCAGAAATGGTACATGCTGAACAAGAGACAAATCTGTTAAAAAAAAACAAACAAAAAAAAAGGGCGGGAGTGGGAGCTGTATTTAAAGTGCCACTGACATTAAAAACTGGTGTTTCAGAGGTCTTTGAGATCTTTAAAAATAAACAAAAACAAATGCATTGCTACGGTTTTTGCCGCTCGTGAATAATTTCCTGGGTCGACATCTATATCACAGTCTACATCAAAGTTAATGATGTGCAATCAAATCTACAGAGGTGCACATACACAGAATTGCAGGTAGCTAATCTGGTTGTGATCTTTCAAGATTCTGAAGCTTGTGGCCAGAAAATGTATGAGAGATACCAGAGAGCCCATAGACCACAAGGCATCTGAGCCTAAATGTTAATCTGATGTTCATACAGACCCGTGGTTACGCATGGTGAGAATGCACAGCAATGTCTTCTCAGTTACTAGTGCATGATGACTGTAACAGTATACATTTGAAAGCCAGGACTGCCTTGAGGCGGGATTTGCGTTGTATTGTTTGGCACTTGACTTTAATTGATGTAAAATGTATGGGGTGTTATAAATGAACTAAACATCTATTCAAAGATTTATAGTGTTGTCATGATTAATCGTGGCTATCACAAGTGCTTGAGGTAGTCACTGGGACAGTGACAGACAGAGAGAGAGAGAGAGAGAGAGAGAGAGACTGCTGTAATAGTGCTGTTGTGTCAGAGCTGGGAATGTGGCAGGTGGGTATGACATAACTGTGTCATTTTATGCAGGATGAGTGTAAGTGCTGTTTACGCCATACTCTCTCTCTCTCTCTCTGTGTCTCTCTGTGTCTGTCTGTGTCTGTCTGTGCCCGGCTGGGGTTCTGTACTGAATATTTTTAAGCAGAAATTCTCACTTGTTTGGCCATATGTCAGATGGATAAAGGGGTTTTTGTACTGTAATTGTGCTTCTCACTTTCCCATATGGAAACGCACATACGCACCCCCCTCACTTCTACAAGCGTATGTCACAGAATTCCTAATGAACTGGCACAGTATGGTGGGGGGGGGTGTCTAATGATGTAACTCTTCTGACATTGCTATTGTCTAGTGATGTCGCTGCTCTTTGGTGTTTGATAGCTCTTTGATTCGTGATAAATGGCGTTTAATGACGGGGTCATGAGAACACACATATGGCCCCTCGGCCACACTGTGTTTCCTCTTGCCAAGCATGGGATTCACGCTGAGAGCTTGAATAGCTGTGTGGATGAGCCAATTAACGCCACTTTTGTTGTTGTCGTTTGTGTTTGGTTTTTGTTGCAGGCTCTGCAGAAGCTGGCCAATCAGTATCTGAAGAGGGACTGGCCTGGCATCAAACCAGATGACCAGAGAAACGACTACAGGTGAATTACTACACACACATTCCATGTTCTCAATGCAGAGATAAACATGCTGTGACGACGTTCAAGTGATGAAAATGAAACGCGCACAATTTCCCCCTCAGCCCAGTTGTAGATGTAGATAAGCAAAGGATGCATAGGACGCACCATGCACCAGTGTTGCCATTAAGCTAATATCTTTAGTTATGCAGAAAGCAAAAACATGCACATGATGTAAAATTAGCATGTGCATGATGTGAACATGTGATTCAAATCCAGGAAATCAGCAATCTGTTAAATAAGCATCTAATGCCGGTGCACTAGTTTAACACCAGGCATCCCAATCCTCATAACCCTGTGAGTTAAAACATATAAAGGGCATGTTGGTCATGTGAGCACATCCTTTCATGGAGAGCATGTGCCATTAGCAGGAATCATTAATAAAGTTAGAAAGAGCTCTTCAGCAGCTTTTAAACAATATCAGCCCTGCTGCACTGAGATCTACAGTGCTCGAGAAAGAAGCCACGGAAATCCGTCATTTTAGCCAGCTTTGGAACTCTTTTTCATCTTAAGTTGTCCTATGGAGCTCATTATGTTTCAGTTAATCATTCAATCAAATTTTTTGGGAGAATTTATACATGTAGTTATTTATTTTGAAGATATGGTGAATCTGCAGTACATTTTGTTTTGCAATATTATTGAAGGAGGCTTTTCATTCAAAATTAAAACATTAAAAATTGCTAGGGTGTAACTGCAGGAAACGCAGAGGATAAAATGATTTTTAAAAGACATAGATTTTTGATTGTATGTATATTTCAATCACTTTATATTTGTTCCTCCATTGCAGTGTTCCTCCAATACTCTTCTATGTATTGTTACATGTGGCTTGTTGCCCAGACACATCCTTGGTAGGGAATGTTGAAAAGATTTACACATTGACACTTCCTCTGGTGTAGGAATGTATACGGGGTGTGGAGGGCGTATCTGGAGGGCACAGTGGAGGTGAACCAGACTCGACTCTACATTTGCGATAACTACAAGAACGAGATCTCAGACCCTGCCAAAACTGTACGCCTTTACAAAGAGCAGCAGCTTAAGAAGGTACTGCTCTCACTCTCGTTGATTTCTTCTGTATATGTGTGCATCGATGCCTTTGAGTTTATTTTTGACATTTTGACTCTAGAGGAATTTGTAAATAATTTTCCTACATTTTATTACATTTCATTCAGATTAAACATGATGTGTAGGTCATGTTTAAACTGTGTTTAACCAAATATAAATTTGGTAACAAGGAGAATAAAAAGATGAAATGCAAGTACAAACCTCATTACCAGAAAAGTTTTTTTTTTTTTTAATACAATAAAAAGTAAATCTGTAATTTATTACTTCACTTGAATGTTTATTTAATAGAAAAAAGGAAAAAGACAATTTCTTAATTTCTTAATTCTAAAAACTTAATTTAGAATTTGTGCAACACAAAAAAATTAGTTTATTACTAAGGTCACATCACCTTTTCTTTTGATTATACTTTTAAATCATTTGGGAAATAATGATACTAATTATTGCAGCTTTGCAAGTGAAACATTTACCCATTCTTACAGTATATAAGACTTGAGCTGCTCAACAGGTCAGGTCGCTGTTGTCTGTTTCTCCTCTTCGTGATGCGCCATACATTTTCAATCGGAGACAGATCTGGACTGCAGGCAGGCCAGTCAAGCAAACACACTCTATGTCTACAAAGTGTCTACACCGTCTTTCATTCCATCTCGGATGGCTCTTCGGGCCTAGAGAACAGCATTTCTACAGGAAAATAATTTTTTTTTATATTTAACAAATAGAATAAAGTGCACCATTGAGAGCACTGAAAATCTTTTATTTGTCGTTTTAGCTGTTAAATAAAGGTTCAAGTGAATTAACAAAGTACAGATTTCAGGTTTTATTGCATTTTTAGAAAGAGTCCCAGAAATGGGGTTTGTAACAATAAAGTAATAATTTAAGGAATAATACACAACCATGAAGTTGATTTATTTTGACTGTGTAGTTTGTACATGCATAGTCAGGATCAGAGAAAATGAACATCTTGAGAATCCAGCAGTTTAGGGAATTCTCAGTTTTCATCTCGGTTTCAATCTCCACCACTGAGGCCAGCGCAGTACACATCTCAGTGCATTGCCAATGACCCGACACAATAAAGAAACATATGAAGCAACTACTAATGCAATACAATCACCGCATTGCAATATAGTGCGAGTCAGCACGATTTGATTTAACCCAATTCTTGATGAGAATTGACAGCAGTGGAGATGAGAGAGCATGCTTGAGGAAACAAAAGATTGGTAGTATTTCTAAAGAATAAAGACATAGAGCCTGTAATAATAATTATATAGAAATAAATTGGATTTTGGACAGTCGATGCATCCTGAGTTCAATCCCATATTGTATCTAATAGGCGCTTTTTTATTCAGGGCTATCGCATCATAAACTTTTATGCCAGTGCACTGATGCAATTCGGTTAATCTTACTATTCCTAACTTGTACGCTTGATACATATGGATATTTACACAAGTAGTTTTTTTAATCCAAAAAAAATGTAGTAGTTTATTAAAATAAAAAACACAGTTTAGCAAATCTGAAAAGCTTACAGTTTTTTTGCAATATGTACAAAATGTAAATACTGAGCCCTGAGCCACATGTTATAATAATTACATATTTTTCTTTACTGTCCTGTGAGTGGTATCTAACTGCCCCTTGTTCTGCCTCTCTGTGGTGGTGCCCTCCACTGTTCATTGCTCTGCAGTGCATCGAGCAGTTGGGCCGGATCCAGGCTGAACTCCAAGACTCTGTGAAGGATCTGGCAAAATCCAAGAAGAAGTACTTTGAGCTGGAGCAGATGGCCCAGGCAGTCCGGGAAAAAGCAGACATCGAGGCCAAGTAGGTGCTCTACATGCAGTGGGGTCTAAACCCTAAAGCTAACAGCTCCAGAACTGTCCCGTTATATATACATATTCATCATAAAGACTCAGCAAGGAAAGCCACTCCAGAGCTTTCCTGTTTATCTGTGATTAGAATCCAGCTTGAGCTGCTTCTCAAACCTTTGAGTCTTCCTACTCAATTATCTGCCTACTCGAAGATGATATGAAATCAAGTGTACCCTTGTGTGATTGCCAGAAATGTCCTTGACTCGAACCCTTCTGGGACGGTTGTCTTTCTGTCCTGCAGATTATTAGCTAGATACAATATTTGTTAGTGACAGTACAGTTATTAAGGCCCAGTCCTCATGTTTATGTGCATAAGAAGGAGAAGGAGTGAAAAGGCATCTATAACAGTGAAGTGAAGTCGGTATTGATTTGGCTATGGGCCTAGCGCCACATTTTATTCCTGGCAGTAAAGTGAAGTGGAGGGATTGGACTAGTCTGTCGTGTTCAGCTGTGCGATCGAAAAGGGGAGCCATTAGTCTTTTGCCTTTCCCCTTAAATATTTTGTGATTAGACATCCACTGAGCTCCTGTCAGTCATAATACTCTGCCTTGTTCAAGTATATTCAACTCCACAATATCGCTGGAACTGCTTGCTGCAGTCAGCGTTGACGCTAATACTTTTTTCCTTCCGTCTGATCTGGGTTTGACACAGGGCCTTGGAATTCATGTTACTTCCTGTTCAGGGTCTGTGTGGCTGTTAATCTTGGATGAATTTGTATTGCCTGCTTTCTCTTTGTCATGCAGGTCTGAGTGTAGGCTGATTTAAGGCTGATTTCCTGCCTTTCACAACTCAAGAACAATCTCGTCTGTTTGTTTTTTCTTTCTTTTTTTTTAAACTCTTGTAAAGTTGCAAAGTGTTGTTCAGTGGTGGGACAGGTTCCACTCTGAATGCTTTCAGGATCCCACAGGATGATGGTCTTTATGCTAAGATGTCAAAAGCTGCATTTGATTTACAGTGCCTGAATCCTGAGCTGATTAATGTTGTGTTGTGTGTCCACAGGTCAAAGCTGGGCCTGTTTCAGTCCAGGATTAGTTTACAGAAGGCCAGCGTCAAGGTGAGCAAAACACCCTTAATCAAAAACTTTCTATATACTTATTATATTTATTAAGCCGGGCCAATACGGTTAAGTACTACTAGATTTTTTAGTAGGTAATAACACTGCTGTACACCTGCACCATACACCTTAGAGAGATTTTCTTTCACCGCCTATCACCGCTTGTTGGGAAGCTACTATCAGAGTTCCTGCTCGACTATGATACAGCACCCCTCGAACAGTCAGGGTTAAAGGTCTTATTTAGAGTCCAGCCGTGGCCAGTGCAGGAATTTGAAGTTGCAACCTGCTGATAATTACGCCAAACCCATAACCACTGATGTCATCATCAGCACAATAAATAAATGTCACGAATAAACCACAGCTATGGCCACAAAAAACAACTTTTGCTTTTCATAGGTAAGGAATAAAGCATGATTGCATGATGTGAAGTGGCCTTAATGTTATCTCCCCAGCGCCATTAGCAGCAAGTCTCCAAGAGTTTTGTTCCTTGTTAGCAAATATTTTGTAATTTTATTTGAAAAACTCACCATACCACACCACCATATCCATTTATAGTTACTTTTTAATGTCTGTTCCTGTTATTGCTTGCATTATAACAGATAATAGTTAAAACAAAGCCCAAAAACTGCAGCAAATCGTCAAGCCATTTGTTGTGGAGACTTTCCCATGTCTATGACTGTTGCAAAGCGCTGACACTGGAGACTCTCTTCTCGAAGAAAACTTACAAATCACCAAATACACACATTGTTAATCCATTTATAATGGCACATCCATGCCTATAGTCTGAGCCAAGCTGTTAGAGAAAATGAATCAGCACCTTCTGACTAATCAGATTTGAAGATCACTGTGGTATAAAAGACATTTTGGCATTTCTAGAGAGTCTGTTAATAATAGTGGCTTTGCTATGACAGGAGATTCATGTAGCAAATTATTTTATTTAATTAATTAATTATATTTATTTTATTTTATTCTTATTCTTATTTTATTTCTTTTATTTCTGATTTTCCTTCTCATGTTAATTGTATAAAAATGCATTTTACATTTTGCTGTTTCCTAGTCTCCTCCAATCTTGTTATCTTCAGGAAAACTAGCTATTGAGATACATAGGGTGAAAGTCACTGATCTATTTGGTCGCATTGCCCACTCCTGAAAGGACACTGTAAAATGTTTCAATGCAGTTTGTCTGAATGTTGATTTTAAATAAGCGTCATTTGTGTGTTAGCTCAAAGCCAAGAGGAGTGATTGCAACTCCAAAGCCACCCACGCCAGAAACGAATACCTTCTTACACTCGCTGCAGCCAACGCACATCAGGACCGCTACTACCAGACTGATCTGGCTAACTGTATCAAGGTGAGAGCTAAGGTTTTTTCCAAACAGCTTTTTGGAGAATACAGGATGTGTTGTGTATGTGAATTAACCACATTCCCCTTTTTTTGTGGGCATAAATTAATACGCAGTCATATTGCACAGGTACCATTTGAATCCTTTTTACATGCTTTTGGCTTATGGTGTCAAGTGTGCACTAAAAAGCTAGCTGTTCTTACAAACTCCCTTGTGCCCAAACATTAGGTAAGGGTGCTTCCAAGATAATGGCTACATTTAGATTAGATTAGTATTTAGACCAACTATCAAGCTAAATGGACAGTTAGCTGATTAGCTAACTTAAATTACTGAAAACATGTATAGTAGCAAGTTATTGCAATACAGTTAACCACTTATTTTAAGACCATTTGTTGGCTATAGCTCTCACTTACGCTAATAGATACACAGGGCTAGCAATCTTCCCTCATTCATTGCTTCCTTAGCGTATAAAATATACCATAGGCAGAAAAGTTACTTAAATTAAAGCAAATAGTGACTCTTAACACAGCAGGTTGTTTTCAACACTCATTTTCACAGAAATATGCATGAAGGTCCAACTTTCATGCATTTCTCTCTTGGCTGTTGTTTTGACTGCTTGCCTGATCAAGCCAGTCATAACTATTTGTGTTTTGAGAAAGCATTTGAATAACTGAAACTTCAGTGAGCATCTCAAACTGTGTTGTTCTCATGCTTCTTATTCTCAAGCTCAGAGTGCTTCATACAGTTTGTGCAGCTTGGATGGCTTTCCTTTTGCCAAATTGAGGTCATGCCCAGAAATGCAGTCATTCACCACAAAAAGTTAATGTTCTCTCAGCGAGCTATATAATCTGCATCTGTCCACTTCCCAGCTGTGTGCTCATGTACCTCACCATGATGAGTCATGGTCACTTTGCCCACTGTGACGTAGTCTGAATCATTTTGGGCAGAACAGGTTACTTCTCTGTTTCAGTCTAGGAGTCCAGTATGCAGACAGGTCAAGACATTTCTATGTGAAGTTAGCAGTGTGTTTCTCATGATGTATTGCCTGTGGTGTTTTGCGCTGCTTTTCAAAAAACATGAGATTCACTGGGACTGACAAGCACAGACGCTACACCTTCTTCACTGGGACTGACAGGCACAGAAGCCACACCTTCTTCACTGGGACTGACAGGCACAGAAGCCACACCTTCTTCACTGGGACTGACAGGCACAGAAGCCACGCCCACTTCACTAAGACTGACAGGCACAGAAGCCATGCCCACTTCACTAAGACTGACAGGCACAGAAGCCATGCCCACTTCACTAAGACTGACGGGCACAGAAGCCATGCCCACTTCACTGCTAACGTATTGCTTGTGTTGTTTTGCTCTGCTTTTCTAAAAACATGAGATTCCCTGGAACTGACAGGCACAGAAGCCACACCTCCTTCACTGGGACTGACAGGCACAGAATTTCTGCCTAATCTTTGCTTCCTTTGAGCCAGCATTTTAATCTGTCTGAGAACTGAGGTTAAGTTGGACCTCAGCACTTGATAAGGCTGAGTGTGTGAGTTTGTGTGAGTGAGTGTGTGCGTGTGTGTGTGTGTGTTAGAAAAGCATGTCTGGTATGTGCTGTGTTCTAGCCCACACTCTCAGGGTCACTTCCCAGCACCTCATGTCTCCAGGGAGCCATCATAACCACGAGAACAAGCTTCTCACTTTTAGCCGTCAGCTTTAACAAGCCTGTATACACAGCTGTGCCACCAAGCTGTCTGCCTCTCGGCCCACTTAGCCCGGCAAAATAGTATACTGCCCACTTCCTTACTTAGTGTGCATCACCTAGCATCATTTTTAGCTCAGATTTTCAGCTCTTCAAAAATGACAAGTGCCTTTTCATTCCATTGTGCAGGTCAGCAAAGTCTTTGCCAGCATACACAGATCTGTGGTAGAACTGAGTGAACTTTCCGCTGCAGAACATTTCCTTATTTAGAGATGCAGTCCCATAAACCTGCACGCCTTCCTTTTTTTTTTGGGAATTCCAGCAGCATATCTTGAAACTGACCTCTTCAGCGTGGGCCATTTATCCAGATACTCAGGATGCTTGTTCAGAGCTTGTGACGTGTCCATGTCAAAAAGAAAAGGAATGTTTTCTTAGAAAGACTTCTGTGTCTGTTATGTAGTGGTCTAGCTTAGCCAAAAAATACATTATTTGTGGAAAAATAGCTTTATATCAGCAGAGAAACAGTATGAGATACAAACTTACAATACAAATATCTAACATGTCTGGGCTGATTGACTAGATGTGGGTTGAAAGGAAAAGTGTGTATGTTTAAGCTTCAGAAAAGCTACTGGGCCATGGTTTCATTCAGAATGTTTTCATTTCATTTATCTCATGTTTCTTCAGATTATCAATAGTCATATTAATATAATATGGAACTTTTTATCCCTATGAAGAAAATAAAAAAATCAGTCTAAACATTCCTTCCTTCATTTTAATGATCCTGCACCAGTACTACATATTTGGAGTAAATATTTCATCCTAATGTTCTGGCTCCTTATCCTTATGAAACATTCAGGCTAAGCAGCACAAGATATTTTTGGTCTAATTGTGGCTTCCCTGGGCTACAGAATGCTGCTTAAAGGGGAAATGTGGTTCCTATAGGAACTGCTTTTACCTAGTGGGCGATCATGATAGTCGAGATCGATAAGGAAACTTCATTGTGTGTGGATGTGTAATCATGGCTTAATATCATAGGTTAGGCAGATTTTAAAGACAGAGCATAACAATTTAAGGGATTAGTGCCAGATGTGCCTGGAGAGTTGTTCTAAACATGAACACGCCGAGTATGAATGGTAAACAAGTGCTGATAATCTGATCGTTGTGAATATATGCTCATTTGGAAATGAATGCCTATGACCGGATCACAGCCGTGCTGATATTAAGTATAACAACACTGCCTTTCGTGTCATACTGCTTAATTAAACAGGTGATTCAGTCATGCTTAGGCATGAAAGGAGCATCTAGGCCATATCCTATGTGTGCAAGGTTGATGATGATGCATCATGGTGGAAAAAAGGCTCCTGTTGCAACTACTTTAGGATGTGTTGTAGGCATCAAACTTGCAATTGAGCATACATTTACAAAACATCAAATATCATATTATGTACTATTCTTAATCTTTTTTAATGACCTTTTTTTAATAATCTGTCCGAACTTTAAATTAATGTTTGTAAGGATGAAGTCACTACCTCTATGTATAATTTTCTCTCCCCATGTTAAAGGGCTTGGAAGAAAGCCTAAGGCTGGGACTATACATGAAACCTGAGAGTGCGTGTGTATGCACTGTAGAACTAGAAGTCCAGTAGTTGGACCTGGACCTGGACCTGATCCAACTCCTCTTACCCTAACCGTTACCCACAGGTTTTTTTAAAGCGAGAAAGAGCAAACTTATCTAGCTTGAAACACCCTGAGCTGTCTCCATTGAATATGACTCCGCCCAGATCAGAGGAGCCAGATCAGGTCAACATCCACCCCCAGGAAATTTGGTTTTGACCTTTCAGTCTCAGAAGATGGCCCAAATGCTGTTGTTCACATACTTGGATG
The DNA here is from genome assembly GCA_028564905.1 of Leptodoras praelongus. Classification (NCBI taxonomy): domain Eukaryota; kingdom Metazoa; phylum Chordata; class Actinopteri; order Siluriformes; family Doradidae; genus Leptodoras; species Leptodoras praelongus. Next base: position 6,663,223 of record JAOTRJ010000034.1, on the reverse strand, counting down.
TGTATCTCTGGCTAGAGCTGAGACATAACCTTGCCAGCACCAGAACACCTTTTTGACCATTTCCGCTGATTTTGCGCAACAAGTAAAACTGTGAAACTGGTGGGAGTTGGAGGCTATGATAATATATGTGTTGTGAAAACCAGAAGCATCATCAGCGCCACCACAGATGAACCGGATCTGTTTGGTGAAATTTCTGAGCTGACTCGCATACATGAGTCTTTTCATTCCTCACTTATTTGTAGACGTAGCCAATGCTGTTACTTTGGCAAAGTCATTTAACCAAATCGCTTCTATGGAGACTTCTTTTCATCATTCGAGCAGTTTGATGGATGGATGGATGGATGGATAGAGATGGATGGATAGATAGAGATGGATGGATAGATGGATAGATAGATATGGATGGATGGATGGATGGATGGATAGATATGGATGGATCCATAGATAAATGTGGATGGATGGATGGATGGATAGATATGGATGGATGGATGGATGGATGGATAGATATGGATGGATCCATAGATAAATGTGGATGGATGGATGGATGGATGGATAGATAGATTCAACTTTATTGTCATTGTGCAGAGTACAGGTACACAGCCAGTTAGCATTTAACCAGATACCAGGTATCATTGTTAGTATACATGTTGAGATGTGCATGGAACTGCTGCTTGTTGAAGATGTACTCTGTGTAGTGTATTAGGAGAGGCGAACATTTATCAGGACCAAATGAAATGAATCATCTTCGTGAAACACAGAAACAGCACGCGCTAATACATCAATGCAGGGAGTCGTACACATTTGTAGTGCCTTATATTTATTTTGTTATTTAGAAGACAGAAACCACTTTCAGGCCTAGTTATGCAATAGTGAACAGTCACTGCATAATATTGCAAACTTTGTCCATTTTAGAGATAAACATGTCAGCGAGAGCCAAAAAAGTCGACTCTTGTTGTTGAACTGAGCCAAGTCACTGAAAAGAGCCAAAATGCCCTTCACTAATATCAGGCCATTAATCCAGTCTTGCTGCAGCAGCAGAGAGGATATTTTATGATCACTAAAGTGTGCTCTTGTTTGTTTTTTTTAAAGCTCTTAATAGGCTGGCGCCACTTAGTATTGTCAAGCAATGATATTGTCAAGCAATGATTCAGATCCTTTACTTGGGTAAAAGTAGCAGTACCAGAAAAACTGGTATAGCCGTTAATACTTGGTAGGTCCCCCAACAATTCTTGCCAGCCAACGCTGGTCAGGTTCATCCAGAGTCTTTTTGCTACCACACTGTTGTTGTAAGTTCTAGGTTTTCTTGTATTCTTATAGTTACTGTATACCCTTGGATGAAAATCCAAACTTTGCTTCCATCTCATGAGCTCCATGTTGAAAATCACAAAATTGTGATAATTTGCCATTTTCACACCAGAAACAACTCAAGAAGCTTCCATAGGTGAGTATTGCCCACTTACAGGGGTTAGACAATGAAACTGAAACAGCTGTCATTTTAGTGTGGGAGGTTTCATGGCTAAATTGGACCAGCCTG
>JAOTRJ010000034.1:6623607-6638510 GCA_028564905.1 Leptodoras praelongus | reverse complement strand
GCCCCACCCGGGGATCGAACCCGGGACCTTCTTGCTGTGAGGCGACAGTGCTACCCACCAAGCCACCGTGTCGCCCTATAACCAAGGTCATGAAACAGGCAAAGATAGTCACTTCACACTTATAACAGGCAATGGCCAAAATCAGAAAATGATAGACACAGTAAACTGGAGTGTGGTATTACTGTGACCTGAAGAAACTAGAAAACATGACTCGCTAGAAAATGCTCAGAAAGCAATGATCATGAGCAATAGAGTCAACAAGGACAGATAATGAACAAATAAGGAAAGTGAAAAGCAAAAGGGTCATAAATTCATAATGCATTCCCTGGTTGCTGATGTGAGGAGCTGCTGAATAGAAAGGAGGGTGGAAAAAAAGCATGAAGAAAGCAGTTAGATGAACTTTGTCTAGTTGAAGCCAATTCTAAACTGCACAAGTCTACAAGCCTTTTTTAAATTTTCCTTTGAGTCTTTAAGGTGGACATCGTGTATAATTGCTAATCTTTGTATTTGCATGAGAAAAATTGCTATTTAACAAACAGAAAACAATTTGTCTGCGCTCCACTTTCGAATTGTTGTGAAACCATGGGGCAGCATGCTTCCTGCCCCATTCCGCTCCATAGAATTATTATTAAATGAGAATAGAGGTCCATTAAAAGACTTCAGTTATAGAATGGAGGGAGTTTTTCCTTGCCATTGTTGCTCCCTGGCTTGCTTATTAGGGATAAAATTTCTATAAATGTAAAAGTTTTGTCTGGATTTGATGTCTTTGTAAGACTTTGTCCATTGTCAAAAGTGCTTTAGAAATAAAATTGAAGTGATTTTGAATCCATTAATGCAGGACTTTGCACTGCCCTGTGCTCAGAACAGTTAATGGGTTGCCAGATAAAAAAATACTCCACTCCCTCTATGTTTTTTTTATTACAGCAAATAATCTGAATTAAATAATTCACAAACAAATCGTCGGCACATTTTATCTGAACGTTTCCCCATTTTTCAGTTCTCACAGTTTTGGGATCGTGCGTAGTTTTGGAGATAGGGCTAGAACTTTTGCTGGGCTAGAACTTTTGCTGAAGTCTGGCAACCCTGGTTGATGACATTAGTTCTTCTGTGTGCACGTTGACAGGAAATACGCCCGCTGTAGTATTGTGTGTGGGATGACTGTATGATTTTGACTCATGCAGTGTGTGAATTCACTGCGTAGTTGCCTGTAGCATAAAGTCAAGCATGATAGCCTGGCCAATCAGGTCACAGCTTGGGTGAGGATAAAAAAACAACAAGGTCTACAAAATAAAATCTTTTAAAGAGCAAATAAGAGCATCTGAATGATCCGTTCAGTCAGTGATGCTTAACTGTCAGTGTTTAATGTTAATGTGCAATGTGACTAAAGATCAAAGCAGATTTGGTTAGTTTGGGGATATATTTATTGGTATCTGAATGTCACGGTGGTCAAAATTTCACAAGAGCTTCTCTTGATTTTTTGTTTGCCAAGCCAAAGTTCATGCAAGCTTCCTCCTCATCGATATGATACATATAATCGTTGTTGTTGTTGTTGTTGTTGTTGTTATTATTAATAGTAGTAGTAGAAGTAATAGTAATATAGGCTAGATAGCCTGTACTAGGTAGAAGTAAGTAGTTAGAATATGCATATCGCAGAACAAATGTCTACTGTGTAAACAGCCTGAAGGGTTATTTTAATTAATTATTTACTTCCAGATCATACTTTTGTTCAATACATTGTGTTACAGAAAGAACTCCATGAAAGGAAGCTTTTCTGAACAACAGTGCCCTTAAATCACCTCTTTGCATATTCATTCAGTCACAGTCCAGGTGGCACGTGTATGTAAATACTGTAAAGGACAGATAAGACTTCAGGCACTGCCTTGTGTATTACAGGAAATATAATGCTTTGCATTTTTCTACTTTACCATATCAATATTAGAGTGTTTACTTAGTATTTGTCTAGCGCAGATGCCGAGGGACAGCTTGTTTCATCCGCTGTGTCTGAAATCTGATCGATTTTCCCAACCTGTCGCAATGCTTTCCCGAACAGACCTGTGTATTTTACGTCATGATTCTCCAGTAGAACCGTGACAAAATCTGTCCCCTGGATGTTAAACTTCAGATTTTCCTGCATGTACTGGTCAATGGGGAACGGCCATAGTCACCTGATCTACTGTAGTCCAATAACATGACCTGTCAGGTGGGTGGGAATTAGACAAGAAAAACCAGCGTCCCAATGTCAGATAATGACGTGGCCTTGTTGTGTCTGACTAAGCTAACCTTGGAGTAAAGACTCTTCTGACAGCAGGTGTGCAAACAGCCATCGAACGCCTCTGGACAGTGACGTTTTTGTGAGATTGTTGTGTAAATGAGCTTGGCTTTTGTGTTTTTGTAGACCACAGTGGACTTGGACCGAGACGAAGGCGAGGACCTGGAGGAGAACATGGAGCAATTCGACGATAGCAGTTCTAGTCCTTCAGGAACACTGAGGAACTATCCACTCACCTGTAAAGTGCTCTACTCCTATAAGGTAACACAACACAACACACACACACACACGTTTCTTTGTCCTGGGTATTGTTCCAGTGTGTTTCTTTTTTTTTTACACGCCCTTGTCGGCTTTCCTCTCTATTTCATCCTTGGCTCGAACCTATTTAGTCTTAAAAGTCGTTACCTCAAATGACATTTGTTAAACAACGCTTTGGAGGGTTACGTAAACGAGTCTTAGTAGTCTAAGTAGTCTTAGTAGAAGAACTTACCCAGAAGGCATTGACGTCTGACACAATTTCACTTTCAAAACAGGAAACATGTTGGTAAAGCTCTTTTAAAGGTTAAATCCTTTTTTTTAAGGTTTGGTTTTATACATTCAGCTGCATCTGTACATGAGAGCAGACATAACGTCATTGCTTTATGCTGCTAGATGCTAACTAGTTAGTAACCCAACTGTTTTGCATGTCACCTAGTTAGCGAATCAACAGGAAGTGATTCTGTGTATAGTGGAAAAGAAATAAACTGAAACTGAAACACACTTAGCTCTGCATAACCCTGTATCTCTCTTACTCTGTCAGGCATCTCAGCCAGACGAGCTGACCATCGATGAGCATGAGGTGCTGGAGGTCATAGAGGATGGAGACATGGAAGACTGGGTCAAAGTAAACACTTTTCATATTTAAACCTGAACCATAGCACATTGCCATAGCACATATTCCATGCCTTTCCTTTTGGTTAGAATTGTTGTTAAAGAAATCAGTTGACAGCGCCCTGATTTACTTTTAGTTCTGACACTGGAGACTCCTTCCATAAAGTTTCACCATATTATTGATTTATATTTTTTTTGTTAAATAACATTTTTAATCCAGAGTCGCCAGAAGAGCTGGGGCAGATTCTCCAAGATGCTCAGTAAAAACTTAAAAACTAATTTCCTTATAAAACTGCACACATTGTGAAACACCTGGGAACACTGTTTAAGAAAAAGGCACACCATATATGGACTTCCTGTAGTTTATTACTGTTTACTTGACTTTTATGTAGAAACATCGCCATTTTTCGAAGGCGTCTTTGCTTTACAGTGAGTCTTTGCATGTGCCTAAGACTTCTGCATCGTACTGTACAGTGATTAGCTGGTAAGTTTTACTGAGCGTCTTGGAGAATCTGCCACAGCTCTTCTGGAGATTTTGACTGTCACACTTACTTCTTTTTTTTTTGCACGTAAAACCCAGCAGCCTTCATTCTGTTTTTTTTTGTCTGAAAAGTGCTCTGTTATGTAATGTGTTGCTTTTGGTACTGATATACAAACTTTTCTGTATAAAAATACATTTTCTATTGGAAAAGTAACGTTTGGAAATCAATATCAATAATGCAGAACTAAAAAATACACCAATAACAAATGTACCTAAAAACAAGAGTCTGTCTACTGTAAGACTTGTGCACAGTACTGTATATAATATAATATATATTCTATTTATATTATGTAAAGCTTTCACCCTATGAGTCCCTGTAAATTAGCTGCTACTATCAAAACGGTTACGGATCAGAACGAGCACAATAATATGAACCTGTCATATGAATAATATTAGACACTACTGTCAGAACTGCCATGATAGAATATTAATCTGCACTTTCTGACCAGTCAGAGTTGAGAATTCAGCAGCACTCTGGTACAAATTAAAATATGTGAATCAAGGCACTTGGTTGATTCTTTTGAGGGTTAAAAGGTGTACGTGTGTGTGTCCATGTTGTTTGCAGGCCCGGAATAAGGCGGGTCATGTGGGCTATGTACCTGAGAAGTACCTGCAATTCCCTTCTTCCAACAGCATACTGAGCATGCTCCAATCACTCACTGCCTTGGACTCGCGCTCACACACATCAAGCAACTCCACTGACCCTGAGCTGGCCTCGGGCAGCATTAACGGTGACGCCAGTAGTAAGTTTCTCTCCCACACACATGCACAGGTCCATTGATTGTATGCTAGAGTTCATTCTTTCAAAGGTTTGGTTTCATTGCAATAGCAAAGAAATGGTAAATATGGTATCAGTTATTGTTGTATGAGTAATACAGCAATTAAAATAAAGGAAACGGCAATGAACAAATTGAGAGAAAAATGGAGGAAAAATCAGAATTAATATTTTCTATGGACATGATATAAACATGTACTAAGGCTAGAGCGATGTGATAAATGAATGGCATTACTGGTGACAATGTCGGGGTTCTGTTATTTAGTTAACAGAATAATGCAGAAATGGAATGAAAGTACTATACACTGAAGTACCACAAAAACTGGTACACTAGTTAATACTTGGTAGGTCCTCCAGGGGATCTTAGAGGGAACATTACACAGGGAACATTACACACAATTCTTGCCAGCCGACACTGGCCACGTTCACCCAGAATCTTTTTACGGCCATGCTGATGCCATAAGTCCCAGGAATTCTTGTACTCACGGTACACCCTTTGCTTCTAACAGTAAATGGAAGGTAATTGTATGTAGGAAGTAAGGAAACATCAGGAGCACACATGCCATAGGATTGGACAAGGAATTGTTCGAACCTATCATTTAGTTTTTCCAGTTACATTTCTGTCTTTTGGTAGACACCCTTATCCAGAGTGACTTGCATTTATCTCATTTATAAAGCTGAGCGTTAAGGGCCTTGATCAAGGGCCCAACAGTGGTAGCTTAGTGGCCTTAGTGGTGCTGGGGCTTGAATCCCTGACCTTTCTTTTGACTAAGCCAACATCCTAACCCCTGAGCCACCCCTGCCCCTTGTCCATACCTAATTTGCAACCCATGTTGAACACATACACACACATGGAAAATCATTTTCTATGTGTCTATACAGCGAAAATATAAATGTGTGAATGTAGCATAAAGAGGCAACCATTTTTTTTCCATTTTCAAGCACCATACCACTCTTGGGAGCTTCTTTGTAACTTTGTTATCTACAATAGTGTCACATAACCTTAATATTTAAGATTTCCTCATCACGGTATACCATCATATGGGTAGATTGGAACACCTTTCTCTCTTTCTCTCTGTCTCACTCTATCTTAGTGAGTTTTGCAAAGGCCATATATGACTACGAGGGTCAGACAGATGATGAGCTGTCCTTCCCAGAGGGTGCAGTCATCCGGATCCTTAATAAAGACAATCAAGAAGACGATGGATTCTGGGAAGGCGAGTTTAACGGACGAGTCGGAGTCTTCCCATCCGTCCTGGTGGAGGATCTGACTGCAGAAAATGGAGACACGCATTGGGCTTTAGATGCTCAGGTAGGGCAGTTGTGCATCAGTTTTAAGTGAAGCGTAAACGATGATATAGCCAGTATGTTACTCTCACAGTCTGTATGCATTTGGGGAGCTTTTTTCACACCGATATTCAACAATATTATATACTGAAATACAGTAGAATTTATACCATTGTACAGTATACGCTAGTTTTTCAAATTCCCTGCTTTTCTTGCACACTTCCCAGACACCCACATACACACACACACACCCAGTCTAGCAGTGCTCACACTTGCTCCAGATAAACTGGGCATGCCCTTTTCCTGTCTGCCTCCGATGTCCGACATGTCTGAGGGCTTATTAGAGCAGGCGTGCCCGCTTCCTTCCTGCAATTATCGTCACGTTGAGACGGCTTTCAAAAAACCAAAGTCTGAAACGAGACGACAGCCACTTCCTTTGTCATCAGTGCTTCTCTGATTAGAATCCGATCTTGATAAGAAGCCAGAAATTAAGGGTGTCTTAGTTAATACAGTAGACAAATAATCTTCTACTGGATCAATCTTGCTATTTATGCTTACACTCAACTACTGACATGTGATTCAGTCAAGGGAATGTCATGATAATAATGATATAATGCCAGATGCAGTACGTTAGCTGTGACCTCAAATTACATACTTAAAAAAAATAAATGAGCAGTATAATGGAGCGGTTCTGCCAAAGATATTCTTATGTTATTTTCATACTGGATTCATATCTGTCAGGATGTATTTTTTGTGTTCAGTAGATTAGTGTGACAAATAACTACAGTTAGAGAACACTAGCGAGAGCTTGAAGGCCAAGGTCATCATGTTGCATTAATACTAGTTTTTTCCTTACTTTGAAACACAACTAGTCCCTTTTCTATGTCAAGTGCAAACTGGTTAATGAATTTAATTAACCTATTGTGCATAAAATCCATTTAAAATGATGTTCCTTGCAATTACATTGTTTCCAGATTACAGTGGAATATGCTAAAAGTCTTCAAGTCAGTACTTTGTACTGATCTGAGGAACAACCTCATCAATAACACCAGAAATGTTTTCATCATTAAAATATTATAAGTGGTTGACATTTTTCATGCTCATGCACAGCATCTGTTTTCTTTCATATAAATGACATTATATGAATGGGTCATTCTTCTGCTGCATATAAATAACAATGCCTTCTCAAGGGTAAACTTGTTTTCTGCTGCATTCTACAGGTATCATCATGTATGAAACTGCAGTCGTCTTTGCCTCCTTTACCCCTCTATGATCAGCCCCCATGCAACCTGGACTGTAGCCCCGCCCCCAACCTGCCCCGCTCACCATCCGTCAACGGAGAGCACAAACAACCTGGCCTGCATAAAGCCCTGCCACACAGTAAGACACCCTTCCAAAATATAGTCACACATACATTGCAAGAGCAATCTTGCTTTTGACTGATTTCTAAACTTTTGCTGTTTGTCTTTTGGAAGATCACAATTCTAGTCTGAGTCCAGAAAGCCCAGGCTTTCCCCAGCCACCGAGGTTCACACCTGATGGATCTGGCCCAGGAAAACTGCGACCTGTATGTAACCCCTCTTAACACTCTTCCATATTTTTTAGCCATGTTCAGAGTTTAAAATTCAACAAATAGATCAGAACTACAATAGTTATTTGCTTTAGAGCCTAGTAGTGATAAGTGAAGCTGTAATCAAGCATCAAATTTGTCATCTCTGTGCTGCTCTTATGAAATCCCACAATGCACCGGAATAGGTAGTATCCAAAGTGTACTGAGTAAAGCTACACAATACATCATACACTACTGGTTTCTGAAAATGACACAGAACCTGTCCAGAATATTCCTAGCTCCCATGATGCCTTGCACAGGATATGTTCAAAATATTTTAGATGTTACTTTATTGCTAACTAAATGTCTGAAATTTAGGTGTGCAAAAAATAACATCAGAATGAAATCAAGTTGTCTTACCCATCCTTCTACCATTGAGACTGGGAGAAAGAAAAGAAAAATGTCAATTTTTTTATTTAGTTTATGAGTTTATAATGTTTAGTAACAGAAAAAGGTATGACAAAATTATACAAATAAATTATATTAGATAAATAAATAGAAATATTATTATCAACATCATCATCATTATTATTATCATTATTATCATTATAATTATTACCAGACTGCAGAATGAGCATCGCTTGTATTATTACCCTCTTCTCAGGTCCGTGCAGCTCCACCTCCTCCAAAACAACACTCTCGCAGACAAGTGGACAAAACCGAGGAAGTAGAGATCACGCTGGTGTAGCAGCATCTCTCTCTCTCTTTTTTTTTTTTTTTTTTTTTTTTTTTTTTTTTTTTTTTTTTAAAGAGGACTCTTCCACGTTTGACCTCAAACTTCTTCTACTGGCTACAAAGGGGTGGGGCTATCTGTAAGCCCACCTGTCTAGCACTCTGAACGAGGTGGACTGCACTTCAAAGACATTTCCCTGCTAAATCCTGAAAAAAAAAACCTCTTACGGCGTCACAGACTGTTTGGTGCCTTTTAACCCTTTTCATGCCAAATCCAATCCTTGTATTTGTACTTGTAGAGCCAGAATATTGTGGCATTACCAGTTACAAGGTTGTGCTCTACAAATTCAAGATGGCAGAAAATATAAAGAGTAATAAAGGCCTGCTTGGTTAACTTGCACATATACTTATCCAACAGGCTCATTAATAGCAGAAAATGCAATATCAGGAAGTGATTGAGGGATTTGTGGGGGCATTTGTTTGGTGTACAGTGGGTGTGGGTGATTAAGTTTGCCCCGTCTTCAGCCACGTGTAGTCCTACCATACGTATTTAATGTCGTATTAGTACAGTACATTACTGTTGTCATAGGAATGTTCAGATTACGTGTAACATTTCTTCATATATTGTGACTGAGTGGATGCTTTTTGAAATATAAGATTGAGGACAAAGGCAGTTGTGTATAAAAGGGTAAAATGGCGAGGTAGCAAAGGAGTTGGGTAAAGAAAATGAGGGCTGGATCCTCCATTTTCTTTTTCCTCTCCCGTCACTCCTCTAGCCAAACACATTATTCACCCATATCGTGTTAATCTGAGTACAGTACTAATTACATTGATACTAGCCTTTTCTCAGCTTGTCCTTAAGAAGACTGCCGTTTGTACGTATTAACTAATATTTAGTCGTCAAAAAGAAGACAGAAAATGGAGGCTTTTTTTTGGTGTGTGTTGTCCCTGGGGAGCGAGCCGATAGGCCTTTACTTTATCATGCTGTGTTACCTGTTTGCAAATGCCAATCAATATGCGAGCATTATTAAAAGTGCTTCATTTTCCTTCCTAATTCGTATCTTGCTCTCTCATCACAGTAACATAGGCTCAATCTAATGGAGTGTGTTGACAGACGGGTCCCGGACATTTCATGGTAATTAGGGTCCTAAGTGCTTTTCCAGTGTACAAGGGGCAGCTATCCCCCCCCCCTATTTTCTATTTTCTATTTCTGTCTCATACATTGAATAGTATTATCCTTCTTGAAAAACATAATTCATCAACAAAATCAGATGGTCAATTCCCATTTCATTTTGAAGTACTGAATATTATTATTATTATTATTATTATTAGCCCATATCTGCATTTTTAACCACATTTTTAACTAGGCATGTGCTGAATTTTATCTTTTTATTCTATAATATTCACCTGACCTCAGTTATTGCATATATGTACTCCATAATACAAAAAAACATTCTGTCCACTATGTTTTTCACACTCTCACACTCTTTCAATTGAAAATCTGTAAGTAGGAAGAAAGAAGTAACTGGCATTTTCACGTACAGTCTAGTCATTTGTTGGCCAGCCAGCTAACATAAACGAGCCTGACAAAATTCCTGTGAGGATTTCATAAAGTCATATCCACGAGCTAACCTGTCAGGAATTATATATTTTTAAATATTTGCAATAGTCATAGCTAACTATTAGCTGGTGAGCAAACCTGTATGAGCAAACCTGACAGGAATTCTGAGAGGATTTTGAATTCATATCGATAGATATTCACAATATTCGCAGCTAACACTATTTAGCCAGTATAACGTGAGCTAACCTGAGGACTTCTGAGTGGATTTTGAGTTCATATCCAGAAATATTTGCAATAATCATGGCTAGCATGAGTTAGCTGGTATAACATGAGCTAACCTGACAGGAATTCTGAGAGGATTTTTCATTCATATGCATAAATATTTGCAATAGTCGCAGCTAACAATTAGCTGGTATAATATGAGCTAACCGGACAGCAGTTCTGAAAGGATTTTGGATTCATATCAAGAGATATTCACAATATTTACAGCGAACACTATGTAGCTGATAGAACATGAGCTAACCGGACAAGAGTTCTGAGAGGATTTTGAATTTTGCAATATTCATGGATAACAGTAGTTAGCTGGAATAACATGAGCTAACATGACATTTTGAAATCATATGCATAAATGTTTGCAATATTCATATGTAGCACTAGTTAGCTGCCTTGGCTAGGAGCTAACCTGACAGGATTTTGGCCAAAATTGTGAAGTTCATGAACATTCAAAATATTTCCAGCTAACGCTAGCTGGCTGGCAAATTATGCTTGACAGGACTGCCTTCTCTAAAAATGACCCAATGCTTTTACAGTCTGTATCAGCACATGCCTACGTTCAACGGTATAGCGTGTATCTCAGCACTTTTCCCAAGCTGTATGGCTTTGTGTCTTTGACTTTTATGTTTGCATCACATCCAAGGACCCTTGGTGTAGCATAGCTGCCTAAATGTGTGTGTGAGTTTTTGTTTTGTTCTGTTTTCTTTTTAATTCGGTGTTTTATAGCCTACGCAAATTTGCTAAAGAATCCAGACCTGTTATTTATTCTCTACCTGAACCCATTTTCTAGAGATTAGCATTACTAGTGTTAATAACAGTAAATAATGTCACCTTAAATAAAGTAAATAATGTCACCTTAAAAAAAAAAAAAGGTGTTTGTAAAAAAATTATGGGGGGGTGTGTGTGTAAGTTTTGGAATTTCCTTTGAATAGAGTGGACAAATTTGGCATATCTGGCCTTATACCGTGTCTTTTTGTTGCATCCTGTTTTCTTGTTGATCTCCTTGAGATCTTTTGAATGTTATCAAACTTGTTTTGAAGTTTATGGCCCATCTTGTTAAAAAAAACTCCTCTCAGAGACTGATGTTTCTTTCTTTTTTTTCCTGCCCCCAGGAAACTTTCCCAGTTTCTTTTCCGCTTTCTGCAAAAACCTCATCCACATACTCGTCATGTTATATTTAAATGCCTTTTTTTTTTTTTTTTTGAAAGACACGACTAGGAAAAGCTGGTGTAATGACATTGAACTGTTGCTGCAGTGGAGGTATCAGAGAACCGGTCAAGACATTTCTTTTTGCATATTATTAGCTGTAAAGTAATTTGTATTTATTGTGTACAAATGTTAAATAAAAAAAATGAGAAAATGATCTCTGGTGTCTTGTAATTTTGTGTACACAGAAGTATCAGAAAAACTGGTACAGGACCCTATGCAAAATGCATAGCAATGCCACCTATGAACATCATTAGTTGTGGTCTGCCAGTGTGTATATAAAGCGTTAGACATCTATGGAAACTTCTAGAGCTGTTTCCACCATGAGCATGGCAAGTTATCATGATTTTGATATTTGCTAAGCGATTTAATAGTTGGAGGTTGTGAGATGGGTCATAGAGGTAGAAGCAAAATTTGGATTTTCCTGTATGAGCATTTCAAGGATGTATCCTTGAGTAAATCCTCGAACTTATGACAGCAGTGTGGCCGTAAAAAGACTCTGGGTGAACGTGACCAGCATCAGCTGGTAAGAATGTTCATGCAATAGGCGTGTAACACTGCCTCAAGTGATATTGGAATTCAATGCTGGGGCCTCAACAAAAATCATTGTGAGGACTGTGCAACATTCCCTCCAAGATCCTGTAGGGCATTAACTGGTACCAGTTTTTCAGTACTTCAGTGTATTATTTTTCACTAAAATACATATACTGTATGCCATAATGCTAAACAAATATTGTTGGTCCCCAAGTGTTGTTGAGTGTAAGCAATATATCATTTATTTTAGGATACTCCAAAGGTTCTCAATAGGGTTGAGGACAGGGGAGGATGGAGGCCACACCATGAGTTTTTCTCTTTTTATGCCCATAGCAGCCAATGACACAGAGATATTCTTTGCAGCATTAGATGGTGCGTTGTCATGCATGAAGATGATTTAGCTACAGAAGGCACGGTTCTTCTTTTTGTGCCATGGAAGAAAATTATCAGCCAGAAACTCGAAATACTTTTTAGAGGTCATTTTCACACCTTCAGGGACCCTAATGGGGCCTACCAGCTTTCTCCCCATGATTCCAGCCCAAAACATGACTCCACATGACCTCCTTACTGATGTTGCAGCCTTGTTGGGACATGGTGTCCATCCACCAACCATCCAATACTCCATCCATCTGGACCATCCAGGGTTGTATGGAACTCATCCATAAACAAGACTGTTTGAAAATTAGTCTTCATGTATGTCTGGGGCCACTGCAACCGTTTCTGCTTGTGAGAATTGGTTAGGTGTGGCTTTATACATAACTTAGAATTGGTTAGTAGGTTTATACATAACTGCAAGGCTCTGGAGGATCCTATACCTTGAGGTTCACGGGACTCCAGATGTACCAGCAGCTTCAAATACCTGTTTGCTGCTTTGTAATGGTATTTTAGCAGCTGCTCTCATAATCTGATGAATTTGTCTGGCAGAAATCTTCCTCATTATGCCTTTATCTGAATTAACCCGTCTGTGCTCTGAATCAGCCACAAATCTCTTCACAGTACAATGATTATGCTTAAGTGTTTGTGAAATATCTAATGTTTTCATACCTTGTCCAAGGCATTGCACTATTTGATGCTTTTCAGCAGAAGAGAGAGATCTTTTTTCTGTCCCATATTGCTGGAAACCTGTAGCCTGCTTAATAATGTGGAAATATTTAAGTCATTTTCCTTTAATAGGTGTCTGAGATTGATTTTAGTGATCCAGAGAGCCCTGAGACACAATACCATTCATACGTTTAATTGAAAAACTAAAAATTGCATCTTTATGACACTTAAATCCAATTTGCACAATAATTTGGAACATGGTGAAGTTTCAGCCAAACCTTGCTTGTGTAATGCTTAAGTTGACAGTACAATAGTGTGTGCATGTGTCTGTGTTTCTTTATTACTTCTGTAATAAATGCAGAAGTATTGACAATTGCATTGCAGAACAATATCCAGTATTTCAGACAAAAATCCTTTACCAGCTGAGCATGCAAGATGTGAAACCAGTTATCTGTCAAAATGGTGAGCACTTTTAATTCATAACCTCTATGAATTGTGAAATGACTTTCCCTACAGTAAATTATTTGAAATGTCTAATCTATTGTGAAAACAGTCTTTGATGCTCACATATCATAATAGTTTGTTGATATCATGCATGGTTGTTGATATTTGGATCAGAAAACACTCTGCATAGACAGTAACCCAGGCTCAGGATCAATCCAGGGACCCTGGAGCTGAGGCAGCAAAGACCTGCCTGCTTACGGACATCTCTATTTGAGATGAAATTGTGTGGCGTAGCTGAGGTTTAGGAACTGTCAGAGGGAATTCCAACACCATGCTGACAGTGCTGCCATTGGGTCTACCTCTGGGAGTTTTTTCCCTAATATTTCTGGGGATACACATATGGATATCTGGAGAGCTAAACAGGTATAGATAGTGGCATTGCATTACACCCCTAATAAACACATCACTTTAATAAATACTGTATATGTGGCAGGTGCAATGTCCAAATTTGACAACTGTTTGCCTTTCTGCCAGCCCAGAAAAATCCATTGCTATGCAATGTCGGGGCAAAATTGTTCCCATGAATTGAAGGAGGGGCTTCAGAGTTACAGCAGTAGCTCCTTCCCACCTCCCTCTTGCCCAGTCCATATTCTCAGTCCAGGGAGTAACATGCAAATGCGAGTGATTTTGCATTTATACTTTCTTTTTTTGAGCTGGATTCCCGGATCAATGTTTCGACACATCTAGAATGGCTTGTGTAAAGATTTACTTGTGTTCCAACCCTCATGGTATGTGCACTTCTTTTTGGTTGTCAAGAATTTACTTTCTGGTTGTCTGGTAATTAAAGTCATCAAGTAGAAAATGCTGTTAAACTTTGAGGTATGGGTTGCATGCTTTGGCGTGCTACAGATTTTTTTTGCTGTGTATTACCAAAAAGAATGGATATTTATTTTGTATATGCTCTATATTATTTATATTCGGTAGATGTACATGATCAGGACTCTTTTATGTATTGAATGTGTTTCAGACTCTGTAAAAGAAAGGAAGGTGCTAAGAGAGCATGTGTTCCCTAAAATAAGGGACTACTGCAGACGTACACATGGAGTAGACTTCAGGGCAAGTCAATTTTATGCACATTTGTCCCCTCTGCTGTTGTTTTAATTCTTGACAAGGACAAGTACGTGTGTCAGTGGGTGTGAGAGGAGTAACTGTGTATATTTACAAGCATGACTAAGTAAATAAGCTTTTCCCTGAAAGCTTTTTGTTTCTTTTAACAGGAACAGAGTCCGTCTCTGTCCAATCATTCATGCATTTTAATTATTAAAGAGACATTCTACATTGATGTTGTCTAAGCACCATATGTTGCTAAATACAAACCAATAAAGAAATAAAACAATGGGAGAATAATATACAGTACCAGTTAAAGGTTTGGACACACCTTCTCATTCAATGTTTTTATTTCTTTTAATTTTTTTTCCTGTATTGTAAATTAATACTGAAGTCATCCAGACTAAGACAGAAAACATAAGGAATCATGTAGTAAACTCTTCTGCATTGTAGATTATTACTAAAGTCATCCAAACTATGAAGAAATACATATGGAATTACAGTATTTAGTAAACAAAAACGTGTTAAACAAACCATGAACCATGTTTCAGATTTTAAATTCTTGAAAGTAGGCACTTTTTGCTTTGCTTACAGCTTTGCACACTCTCTACATTCTCTCAATCAGCTTCATGAGGTGATCACCTGAAATGGTTTTCCAACAGTCTTGAAGGAGTTCCCAGAGGTGCTGAGCACTTGTTGGCTGCTTTGCCTTCA
>JAOTRJ010000034.1:6588672-6601875 GCA_028564905.1 Leptodoras praelongus | reverse complement strand
GACTGTAGTTACTGTAACTGGGCCCAAAGTCATGTGTAATCTGGTCAAGGCTCATGCTAAGTCTCAACCTTAGAAACAATGTGGGGGTTTTTTGAACCACCAAAAAAAAGTGCCAAAACTGAATTGAACTGAACGCTGCCAGTGGAAGAGTGGGCTAAAATAAAGAGTGGGTTCCTACCTCACACGATTGGCATGTATTGAAGTATTAGGAAAGAACTGACACATGCAACTATTTTGTTGATTCACCTGCTGTTCCAAACAATTCCACACATTGTAGATGGGAACAAATAATCCATCATGCTCATCGAAGAATGAGGCCTAAAGTTATCAAAAACTGACCAGACCAACTAATACTCTACAACACAACACTACTATTGGTGGACGTGACTGTTTTTTTGGCTGCAAAGCTTATGACTGGATGTCCTACAAAACACTGGTTTGTAAGCAGAATTATTTCTAAGTGGAACTACGTTGTAATTTTAGTCATTTTTTTCAAATCATTAGTCATTTCTGTTGCTTACTCTCCAGTTTTCTCAGTTGCCTAATAACAGTGGTCTTACAATTGTAGCCATGTGAACAACTATATTTGGTCAATGATAATATTTACTTAGACTTCACCAGTCCACATGACACTTGGTCTGGTTGTAGCGCCACATGTCTGATAGGCACTATTAGGTTTGTGTTCCTAGGTGTGCGTTGCCCTTCATGCTAGTGCCTCCTGAAGTGGGGAAGGCTCAAAGCATTTTTTGGGCAATGGCTTAAACTATTTTGCCTAAAATGATGAACTTTTTATGGCAAGTTGGGCTCCAGGAGGCACATTACACTAGCTTTTCAGTTACAAGCTACAATTCATTTGGGGAGAAGCACCAGCTAGTGAATGATGTTCAAAGCAAATATCTATCAGCTCACTAGCCAATATCTTGGGATGTAAAGGCTCAAACTTTACAAAATCTCATAACCTGCATGACCACCACATTCTTTAGATGTACACCAAATTTTGTGAAATTTTGTTTATTGATTGCACTGCAACTGGTACATTTCTATATCTTATGAACTGCTTAAGCATCAATTTTGACATTTGGTATGCTTATTTCACTTCATTCTTGGCTTTTTTCTTGTGCACTGTTATGCAATACATATCATTTTTATGGTAACTGATACGGTTAGTTCTCATACACTTGGTTGAATGTAATTTGTACACAACAAAAATTCTGAATGTAATTAATGCTTGGGAAATGCAAATGTGAAAATGCTTTCAACCCCAATATTTCTACTCTTAAGATCTTATTAAATCAATTTGTCACAGCACCATCCATGCTTTTATTTTTTGGCAGGAGCTTTTATCCAAGACGATTTAAAAATGAGTCTGAAGCCTGTCCAAGCATAGAGCTGATAGACTGAGTGTAAGTTTAAATCCCAGTAAAGCCTAAGAGACCCTGTTGGACTACTGACCTGACGGTCGTGAGTTCAAGTCCCACCACAGCCAAGCTACCACTGCTGGGCCTTTGACCAAGACCCTTAACCCTGAACTGCTCAGTTGTGTAAATGAGATAAATGGGTCACTCTGGATAAGAGCATCTGCCAAAATGCCTTAAATGTAAATGTTGGGCTCTTTAGTGATGATTGTGGGTCTTGCAAAAGAGTCCAACATTGTCACTTGGGCATTCCTGCGATTTAAACTCATAGTTGCTAAGACAGAACCTTAATCAGTGAGCTACCTGTTTCCTCGGTCATCTATTGGCAAGACTACGCACAATAGGGAAATCCTTTAAATCCATGTTTTCTCTGTCCTCCGCAGTGCTCCGTCGTGCAGCTGAATGTCGGCGGTGAGGTATACACCACCACTCTGGGGACCCTACGCAAATTCCCCAACTCGAAGCTGGCTGAGATGTTCAGCGTGCCATCCAAACTTGTAAAGGACGCACAAGGTCGCTGTTTTATAGACCGCGATGGAACACACTTTAGAGCGATTCTTGAGTACCTCCGTTCACAGGAGGTTCCCACTAAGAATTTGGTGGAGGTTCACAAGGAGGCAGTGTATTACGATATAAAACCCCTGGTGAAACTGCTGGAGGATTCCCCCCAGTTTTTCGGTGAGAAGGTAGGAAGGCAGCGGTTTCTGTCTCTCGTGCGCAACTACCACGAGAGCCTGGAAGTTCTCATCAGGGTGGGCAGAGCAGAAGCCATGGCCTCGCGATACTCCACAATAATCATGTGCGTCCTAAAGACGGACGATGACCTCGCCAGGTACAACGATGCTATAGTCAGTCTGGATACACGAAAGGAATCCATTGTAACTTTCGGCCCCTGGAATGCTCAAGCTACCGCAGAGGATCTTCTAGATTGCATAAAAATGGACATTGAAGCCAAAGGATATAAAGTGAGCATTAAACCACACAGCACAGAGAAAGCCTTTCTGTTTAAGAGCTATGATTTCTTCTATAAACTGACTTTCATGTGGTGGTGACTAGTTAATGTGGTTCTGCCCTTTTAAAGTATGACTGGAATGTCTATTTTGTACACAGAGGTCAGGAATCTTTATAAAATCCATCTACAAACATTTCAGATAAGAACAGCATGTTATCTGTTAGTCTACAAGACCCACCTATATAGCAGACATGTGTCATATAGGGCTTCAGGATGTGTGTTGGCATCTGTAGCCACCCTTGTTTAATATTTACTCTAGTTTGTACCAGCCTATTACATCATGTGACCTTAATGTGCTCGGATTCTTGGAAACTCACAGACATAATATTTCTCTCACGGCAGTGTGAAATTGGATAAAATATTTGATATCTGTTTAAGGGAGGAATGAAACACAACAGTGGGTGTGGTCACAGATTACAAAAGAATCAATGCCGGAGGGGTTGTGATATCAGCCCAAGGTGATTTTATTATTTTCCTACAGCTGCATGTTGCAAAGTGTTAGATGTCAAGCACTTCATGGACCTTGCTTGTTACTCACTCACATGTGTCCATGTTTTATTCCAGTTACTCCACAGTGATTTGCTAAGGATTAAAAATTTTCACTTATTAATGAATTTTTATATTTTTTTTATATATTTTTTTTATAATCATTTATAGTTACAGTACTGGAGAATGTATGAGACAAGTAAACTCATACTGTTCCTTACTCCTTCCAGAAAGCTTCCTCATATGTGTTTTTTATTGTTAAATAACAACAACTTGATCATGTGGAGCATCTGCTATACAAGTCCCTATAGAAACGTTAATGCATAGTGCATTAATATACATGTCATTTGAAAAACTGGAACTGCTGATTGAGATGCTGTCATAGACAATTGATCAGTTTTGAATATTTGTCAGCACTATGATGAAATGTGGTATTTATAGTGGAAGTGAATGCGTGTGAATGATCACTTAACGTTTTAATATATACACTGGAGTACCAGAAAAACTGGTACAGGAGCCTATACAAAATGCATAGCAATGCCACCTGTGCACATTGTGTCTGCCAGTGCGGGTATATAATGCGATAGACATCTATGGAAGCTTTTACAGCTGTTTCCGCTATGAGACATGGTTTAATAGGTGAAGCTGGTGAGATGGGTCATAGCATTACAGAGGTAGAAGCAAAGTTTGGATTTTCACATATGAGCATTTCAAGGGTGTACCGTCACAACAAGAATTCAAACAAAACCTCAAACCTATGACAGCAGCGTGGCTATAAAAATACTCTGGGTGAATGTGACCAGTGTTGGCTGGCGAGAATCGTTTCATGTGATAGGCATGCAACGTTCCCTCCAAGATCCCGTGCAGGACCTACCAAGTATAAACTGGTATACCAGTTTTTCTGGTTCTTCAGTGTATATATTTATAATGATCAGATTTACTAATGGGTCTCTGATTATCATGTTAAAGGTATATTTATAGCTCATGTAGCTTTATTCATTCAAAATTATGAGCAATATTGGATGTTTATTATGCCTCACATTACTGTGTACTTTATCACTGTTATACTGTATTTACTGTATCAGAAATAACGTTATTTATTGTTCTGTACTTTTTTCTACATGTATGGACAACATGTACTTTTTTTTTAAGCCTTTTTCCCCCCAATCTACCATTTATAGTGTTTATCACTATAGTGATAGTAGAATTATGATATGTGTTCAAGTGGCTCGAATCTTCCTTCTCCCAAAATGTTGATGTGCTCTTATGATTTCCAGTGAAGCATTTTTACTACATTAAACTGCCAGAGTAACAGTGTTGCACAGAATAAAAATAAAAAGAGTGCCATAAAAAAGGCATGACTCATATATAATCTCTTCATCCTCTTTGTTAGGAACACCTTATTTATACAGCTGAATGTGCATGCCATTGTCCAGTCAGCCAATTATGGGACAGAAGGACAACGCATGAACTCATGCAGATCCAGGTCCAGAGCTTCAGTTGATGCAAATCACAGTAAAGACAAAGTGTGATCTTGTGTGTAACTTTAATCATAGCATGGTTGTTGTTGCCAGATGGGCTGGTCTCTAGAGTTTACACAGAATAGGGTGAAAAACAATGCATCCTGTGAGAGAATGGTCTGCAGGCTGAAACATCTTTCAGGAGAACGACCAGACCAGTCACCAAACCTAGAGGTGGAAAAGCTATAACATCACATGATCATATCAGGTTCCTCTCCTGTTAACCAAGAACAAGGATCTGACAGCATCATGGGCATAGACTCACCCAAACTGGAAAAGACCAGGTGATATGTTTTGGACAGCTTCATGAAGTCTGTGCCCATGATATCCTCAGATTCATGTTCTTGGTTGACAGGAGTAGAACATGATGTCCTCTTTTGCTGTTGTAGCCCGTCCATCTCAAGGTTTGATCTATGCATGCTGAGATGCTTTTAAGCACACCATGTTTGTAAGGAGTGATTATACTCTATGAGTTTCTATATATGTTTACTGGCACCTCAAACCAATCTGGTCATTTTCCTCTGACCTCTTTCATCAACAAGGCATTTCCATCCACAGAACTGTCACTCACTCACTCAGTGTTTTCTGCACCATTCTGTGTAAACTCTAGAGACTGTTGTGTGTGAGTAATTCCCAGGAGATCAGCTGTTTGTAAAATACTCAAACCACGCCATGATCAAGTCACAGAGCTCATATTTTGTCTTCATTCTGGTGTTTATTGTGAACTGAAGCTCTTGACCTGTATCTGCATGATTATATGCCTTGTGCTGTCACGTGACTGGCTGCAGGTGTGCATGTGTTCCTAATAAAGTGAGTGTATACTAGTCTGCTGTTAGTATTTACCTAAAAGTGCTACTCATTTGTGAACAACACGTGTATGACTTTTTTAAAAATGGCGTTAATTTGGGCTAATCTTGTCATTAGGACATTAGGACTGAGAGGATCTGTATGTATGATCACGTGGGTTAGTAATGAATGAAATATTTCTGTCTCTCTTTTACAATTTATTGGTTATTTATTTATTTTTTTTTGTTTCAAAATGTCACTTTTTTAAGATATATTAATTAAAAAGAAATTCAAACGGATCTATTTGGACGCTTGACGGCGACATCTGAGTAAAAAAATGAAAACGCGGAACAAACAGCAAAAAAAAGAAAAGCCGAAGAAGAAGCCGGACAAGCAGCTACGGCGAGTAAGAAGGGACAAACTTGTTTCGCATCAACTCGTTGTTCATTGTGAAAATGGCTGCTCATCTGAAAAAGCGGGTTTACGAGGAATTCTCCAAAGTTGTGCAGGTATGACACCTGAGCGGAATAAAAACTAAATTACACAAGTAATTTACAATTTAAGTAGATTATGTGGTTTAGGAGCGAGCCAACTCTATGGCACAGGAAATACAGCTGTGTGGCTAAGCTAACTGGGGGTGATCTAGCGAAATTAATCATTTATCAATTTATCAATCGGGTATCATTAGGTCGATTTTCTTGTATTTATCAGCAATGTTTTTATTGAGAGGGATGACAAACAAAATAAACGCCTTTCCCCCCTAATAAAGGATTCATGTTGCTTATATTCTGTATAAATACCTTCAAATATGTTAGAAGTTATTATAAATTATTTGCACTTATACTGTTATGGTCCATTGAACTGAAATGGGTTTAATCCAAACATCAATATGTCAAAAACATATGAAAATGAATGTGAACCTAAATCAGGTGCATGCAAGCTTTTGTTGTCTAGTTAACCTGGTGTTAAACAGAACAGATCAGATCTTAAAATAGGTCAGTGTTGATATTCAGTATCAGATCAGTACATCAGTACTTTATTCATTTCTTTTCCTGTGGATAATTCCACCTCCCAGCAACAACCTCTTGAGGAGGTCCCGGCCAAGAAGCTTCGCCTGACCAAGCCCAGTAAATCAGCAGCCCTCCACATTGACCTGTGCAAAGCCACCAGCCCCACTGATGCCCTGCAGTATCTCCTAAACTTTGCCCGCAAGCCGGTGGAGGCGGAGAGCGTTGAGGGCGTAGTGCGTATTCTCCTGGAGCACTATTATAAGGTAAGGAGACTTAAGGGAAAAGGTTGAGAGTTATCAGATTGCTGATCAGACATTTATGATGTGTATCTGAGTTGCTGCCTAGTGATCAGGATCTTTTCAGCTTCTGCAATGTGATGGTTGTTAATATCGCACTTGTACAGGAGGTGGATAACTCGGTCAGGCTGAAGATTGCCTCACTGCTTGGTCTGCTCTCCAAAACGCACGGGTTCTCCCCGGACTGCATCGTTGATGATGTCATTAGCACCCTGAATCATGACAGTAAGTCATTTCTGCGACTCTCCTGCTTCCGCTTCCTTATTCCTGTGTTTGCTGAATGCCTCTTAATGTCACAAATATAACTATTTACTGTACCTGCAATTCAGAAATGTAAAGTTACTTTGATTGGCTACAGAATGCATACAGACAGGCAACGTATTAAAGTCCCCATGAAAGCAGAATTAGTGTTATATGAGTATTGGTGATGTAGGTTCAAATAAGACAATATATGTTTTAAAAAATGTGTTTTGTAGATGTTTGTATTTTAATTAAAAAATGTATTGTTTCTTGGAAAATGTCAAACATTGTTTGGTGCTTCATCTTCTACTGTCCAGTTTGTGTCTAATAAGTTTTCTGGAAGACTTTTGTTCCTAGGTCATGTTCCTAGGCTCCTATGTTCCCCAGATTTATATGGTACATAATGGGAACATGACAAAGAGTATTATGGTTCCAGGGAGTTAGGATTAGGGCTAGTGCCCTGTGAATTAGGGTTTGGGGGAAGTTAGGGTTGGGTTTAGGGTTCTGGGAGTTAGGGTTGGGTTTATGGCCCTGGGGGGTTAGGGTTACGGTTCTGGGAGTTAGGGTTAGGTTTAGGGCCCAGGGGAGTTAGGGTTTGGGGGAGTTTGGGTTAGGTTTAGGGACCTGGGAGTTTGGGTTCTGGAAGTTAAGGTTAGGTTTAGGGACCTGGGCAGTTAGGGTTCTGGGAGTTAAGGTTAGGTTTAGGGCCCTGGGGGTTAGGGTTCTGGGAGTTAAGGTTAGGTTTAGGGCCCTGGGGGTTAGGGTTAGGGTTCTGGTAGTTAGGGTTAGGTTTAGGGCCCTGGGAGTTAGGGTTAGGGTTCTGGGAGTTAAGGTTAGGTTTATGGCCCTGGGGGTTAGGTTTAGGGTCCTGGGTGTTAGGGTTCTGGGAGTTAAGGTTAGGTTAGGTTTAGGGCCCTGGGTGTTAGGGTTCTGGGAGTTAAGGTCAGGTTTATGGCCCTGGGGGTTAGGGTTATATATAGATACACTCTCGTTTGTCCTACTATCCCAACACAGTATTTAAAATAAAAACAAACATGATTTCTCTCCCGACTCAGTAAATGTATCTTATCTTAACATGGTCATTTGTCTGCTTACAGTTGTGAAGCTTTCAGTTCTTTTTGCATTCAATTTGAAAGACAGTTAGAGTTTATACGTGTAGGGTTTATATTCCCCTCTGAAACCTGATCTCTTATTAAACAATTACAGCTGTTGCGGGCTGCACTAAGTGTGCTAACTGCAGGAACTGTGCTCTGCGATGCCCAGCTTAATATACAACTAATGTGTTTGTGTGTATGAAACAGCAAGCAAGCATTTGGACCAAACATGGTGTGTGAGAGAGTTGTGTACAGTTGAATACTCTGTATAAACAAGCTCTTTATACAAGCTCTGTATAAACCCGTGGTCATCTGTTAAGCCAATGTTGAGTTTAGATTGAGGTATGGCGTATGTTGAGTGCTATTGGCCATTGATGAATTACCTCCCTGACTTTTGTTTCAGAAAGGAAATGTGTCAACATCTGGAATCAAATCTTGACATTCAAGCTATTTTATGGTGCTTTAAATGAAAAAATGTGAGTAGATGTTTCCAGGCCATCACAGCACCTTCGCTGAGCATTAGTGTGGATTCTATAAGTCTGTTGAGGATTAACTCCCTCCTGCCTTTAACGTTAAAAGACTTCTGGCTCCTTGCCACATTCCAGATTAATGACTATGATGCTTCAGTGACCTTTCAGAACAGAAACATTGTTTCCTATCAGCGAAATCTTTCAATGCCCAATCTCCGGTTACAGTCAGTTGGGAGTTTTAGATGTTTTCTTCCAGTGGCCATGTGGGTTTCCTCCCAAACATCATGTTCTGTCAGTGGAGTGTGTGAGTGTACTGTGTATACGTCTAGTGTTTATACAGTTGCAGATGAATCATTGCATTTGTGGAGAGCTTAGACTGGTACCGTGTCCTTTCCGGAAGAATCTGGAAGTTCTTTTTTGGTCACCTTTACCCATTTTTACCCATAATTCCCTCCCACCAAATAGACAGCTCTGCCTTTTATGTGGCACTTAGCAGCTAGGCTGACAAGTGCGTCATCTAAGACAAGTGAAGCCTGCTCAGGCTGCATCACAGGGAAGCGTGACAATAAATACTTGGCAGAGATTGCTATCTGCCCTCTTCTGCATACAGTACATGAGCTCACAAATGCCAGCTATTGTCCAATGTTGCTGTGATTGACAGCAACTCCAGAACCGTCAACGTAGATTTGGACAACCATTTTGAGTCTGGTCCAGATTTTTGAAGTATACACCATTTCACATGCTTGTCACAGTATTTAGTGGATATTGGTCCAAATTTGGACTTTCTGCTTTGCTTTTAGAGTCTAACCAGGTCTTGGCACAGCTACTCGACACCCTGCTGGTCATCGGCACACAGCTGTCGGACAACACGGCAGTCACTCAGAGACTCTTCGAAGTGGCATGCAAGGTAACGTTTTCTATAACTGTGAACACAAGTTAGAAGGCAGTAAGTATTTTTTATTAGAAATCACCCATCAGAAAGTTTGTATAATCTCCTTTAACAGCACCTTCAAAGCACTTATTTCGGGGTACGCAATAAGTGTCTACAGCTCCTCGGCTGCTTGGGTTCCGTCGACAAACCTCCACATAAAGAAACCGAGGCGGTACCAGGCACTTCCACCGCACCCTTAAAGGACGTCCAGAGTCTCATCAGTGACTACTTCAGCGACCAGGACCCCCGGGTTCGCACGGCAGCCATTAAAGCTATGGTGAGACTCCTGAGAATAGCACCTTGCATGCACAAATGGAAGCTGATGATATTGTTTGAAAGTGAATTTTGTATTTAAATATTTGTTTTATTCCAAAAGCTAGTTTTCTACAGTGATATTATCCAATGAAAGATTATGCTGCATTCAGAATGATTACTTTTCTAAAAAAGCGAGGGGACAAAGATAAACTAATATGTCTGCAAGCGTCTTGATCTAAAAAAAATAAAAATACTATAGTGCGCGGTGTAAATCATTTAAGTCTACCAAAACTCTCTTTAGAAGGCCATACCTCATTCCCGTTCCAAATTTACTTTACTCTGCTGAATGCCTCACTTCATTTGACTTCTTGAATGCAAGTGATCTCGTTTACATACGTTTGCTTTTAAAGGCAAATCTTGACGTGCATATTTCTCAAATTATACAGAATTCATATTCAGATACGTTTCTCAGCTTCCGTAAAGGCAGCATGAAGTGAAGACTGTTGAGTTTGTCGTATTTGAACAAGTTCCTCTTATCTTGTGTCCTCAGCTGCAGCTGCATGAAAGAGGAATGAAACTCCAGCAGACAATCTACAGCCAGGTACAAGTGTTGTTATTACAAACCCCGTTTCCAAACAAGTTGGGACGCTTTCTAAAAATGCAATAAAAACTGAAATCTGTACTGTTCTTATTTCACTCGAACTGACAAAAGGGGAAAGAATGGATTTTCAGTGTTGAACATAATTCTGTGTTAAATATAAACAAATTTAGAAATTGGTGCCTGCAACATACTCAGTAAAGTGACTTTTTTTTTTTTTTGCTAATAGTCCGGATGGTCTTTTTCATCTAACCCTAAGCTGATGTCCATTTTTCCCAAAAACAAGCTGAAACGTGGACTCGTCTGACCACAGAACATGTTTCCACTGTCTTTCAGTCCATCTCGGATGACTCCAGGTCCAGAGAACTCACTCACTGTGTTTCTGTGCAAAATTAATATATGGCTTCCTCTTGTGTTAATTGTCCATCATGGTAGCATGACGGTTTCTCAAACAATACAGAGCGAGGGCTCGATGGTCACGCACATTCAGCAGCAGTTTCCATCATTGGCCCTTTAGAGATTTCCCCTGACTCCCTGAATCTTTTCATGATATTATGAACTGTAGATGATGAAAGACCTAAATTCTTGCACTGAGAAACATTTGTCTTTGAACTGACTGACAATTCTCTGACCAACTTTGGCACAAAGTAGTGAACCATGACACATCCTCGCTTGCACAGTCTAAGCCTTTGGTGGCTGCTCCTTGAAGGCTAATTGCGGAGCCTTCGAGAACAGTTTGGCTTGTAATAGTTGTGTTATTTTCCCTCTGTCCTAACTTTTTTGGAGTGTTTTGCAGCCATCAATTTCTACATTTATTGATATTTCAGAAATAGAATTAAGCTCATCATTGAAAATCTTTAGTCAGAAAGTGAAGTAATGGAGTTCGTACACAGCTGTTTGTCATGCATGTTGCTTCTGACCCGGTGTATCTTGTGTCCCGCAGGCCTGCAAGCTCTTGAGCGATGACTATGAGCAAGTGCGCTCAGCCGCCGTGCAGATGGTGTGGGTGCTAAGCCAGCTTTACCCTGAGAGGTGGCCTAGTGTATTCTTTACTGCTGTGTCGCATGATTCACACTGACTCAAACATTTCCGTTTGTGCAGTTTTCTGTATTATTCTGTATAAACAAGTTTCTTGTTTCTGCAGCATCGTCCCCATTCCCTCGTCCAACGAGGAGATCCGTCTGATCGACGATTCCTTCGGGAAGATCTGCCACATGGTCAGCGATGGCTCCTGGGTGGTGCGAGTGCAGGCTGCCAAGTTGCTGGTGGGTTTTTATTTTGATGCAAAGATTAGCAAAGATCTTTGTGCATGTACTGAATACTTATTTGTCTTGTAACCTGTTTTTGTTTGCTTCTTCAGGGCTCCATGAAGCAGGTGAGCCCACACTTCCTGGAGCAGACACTGGACAAGAAGCTGATGTCAGACCTCAGGGTAGGGACACGTTTACAGTGTTCTCTTGGTGCTATTCCTTCCTTTGATGATGATTACCGTAAAATAGGTCCTATTTGAGTTATAGTATTACAATGTTTTAAACATCACTTTATTGTTGCTGTAGTTTTATTAATCTGATTTGGAAACCAGATTTGCACAAAACCAATAAACATATGCATATATGGAAGGCAGAGGTACTTAAATGACTTATGACATAAATGACTCTCACTTTAGCGAAAACGCACAGCACACGAGCGAGCCAAAGAGCTCTACGCTTCCGGAGAATTCTCCTCAGGCCGGAGATGGGCAGACGACGCTCCCAGAGAGAAAGTGGACACGTCAGGCGTAAACCTGATCGACTCTGGAGCCTGTGGAGCTTTTGTGCACGGACTCGAGGACGAGATGTACGGTGCGTATTTCAGCCTTGAAGGGAGCTTCATTACGTCGCAGTGTGTGCACTCTGCCGGTACACTGTTGTTGTTTTTTTTCCTCCACTTTTGCAGAAGTGCGTATTGCAGCCGTAGAGGCCCTGTGTTCTCTGGCCCTGTCTTCTCCCAGCTTTGCTGAGAAGTGCCTGGACTTCCTGGTGGACATGTTTAATGATGAAATCGAGGAAGTCAGACTACAGTCCATCCACGTGTTGCGACAGATCTCTACTCACATCACACTGCGTGAGGACCAACTGGACACAGTCCTCGCTGTGCTCGAGGTACCACAAACCCAGTATACACAGTGTGTTTGTGCCCAGTGTGTTAGCTGAAACGAACATGACCTGTGGTGAACGTGAATTCAACGCTGTTGAATTCTGGATTCTGATTGGTCAGAAGGTGTATCATTTGTCAGAAGGTGTATAATTTTCTATAAGTAGCTCTGATTTTCAGTGGTGCAGCTGCAAATCTCGGGTTTATATTCATGCAGTCTTTATAACGTTATTCTTTCTATCATAGCAGCTTAAACAGCTACTTCTATAAGGGATGATCCTCACAATGGGTTAATAACAAAAACAATCATTCATTCATTCATTCATCTTCTTGGCCGCTTATTCCTGTTCAGGGTCACGGGGAAGCCGGTGCCTAGCCGGCCACATAGGGCGCAAAGCAGGAACAACCCTAGACAGGCTGCCAATCCATCGTAGGGCACACACACACTCACACACTAGGGCCACTTTAGAAACGCCAATCAACTTAACGTGCATGTCTTTGGACTGTGGGAGGAAACCGGAGTAAACCCAAGCGGACACGGGGAGGACATGCAATAACAAAAACATATATTCTTTTTATATGGTGAAGTTTTCTATGGATTTGAAGGTGCAGTCTGTAGGATTTAGTGGCATCTAGTGGTGAGATTGCAGATCGCACCCAACCAAGTTCTTCCTCCCTGTCCAAGTGTACACTGAAGTACCAAAATAACTGGTATACCAGGTAATACTTGGTAGGTTGGTGGGAACATTGCACAGTCCTCATGCTGGTCTTTGTTGAGGCCCCAGCATTGAATGTTGCACACCTATCACATGGAAATGATTCTTGCCAGCCGAAGCTGGTCACGTTCATTTAGTTTGCAGAGTCCGACACCAGACAGAAGTTTTACAGTGCTTTTAACAGTGTCGGTAATTGAACAGGACATATTTTGTACTATTGATCAGATTATGACATGATGTC
>JAOTRJ010000034.1:6569832-6583161 GCA_028564905.1 Leptodoras praelongus | reverse complement strand
CTTCAGCCAAGTCCTGTCAGTCACGGGAATCGAACCCAGGACTTTCCGATCACGGGGCGGACACCCTAACCACAAGATCATGACAGCCCCCAGACCATGACTGCCCCATGTCAGAAGTGGGATTTGAACCTACGCCTCCATTCAGACACCAGAATCCTCCTTTACCCAGGGGGAAGGGGTAAACCTTGAGTCTGGTGCCTTAGACTTAATTCTCATTACTTTCTGGACAGACCCTTGTATATTATGTGGCGGATTGGGATTTGGGGAGTCCAGCACATACTTCTACACAGTGCAATAGAAGATACTTTTACATCACTTCTTCAGATCCATGAACTGATTAAGTCAGCTAATAACTTGGTGCATAGTACCACAGGCATTGCAACTGTGAGGGATAAAGGTATTGTGAACCCTCCCACCCAACACTCCCTGGTTTTAGGCATTTTCTGATTTGTGAACACTTTCACAAGCATTATATGGCTGACATCATTGGTATGTGTAGTTTTTTTTACATTGGCAGAGGAAATATTTGCATATTAAAACCTGATATTATGTACATAGCCTTTTACTGTTGATGACCAAGTTGATGACTAAGCACTATAATGTAAGTCACTCTGGATAACAGCGTCTGCTAAGTGCCAAAAATGTACTGATGGAAAGGAAATGTATATGAAAATATGATTTGGGATTTTGTTTCAAGAGGTAATTACTCACCTCCTCTCCCCTCACGTTTGAAAAGGTTGACTCTCCCTTGCGTAGTACACCCTTTCATGAATTGATGCAGCTGTAAATACGTCTACTCAGAAATAAAACCGGAAATTGGTCGTAAGCACGGAAAATGCCTGGCCTGCTTTTCAGCTGTCATTGGCACAGGTAAGGGTGCCAGTGTGGTCTTCAGATAGTTCTAGTCAAGTTTAATTTTTTCCAGGAATGATGACCAGTGATTTACTGGGCCAGTAAGTGTGTCCCAGTGTTCCATCATGCTCACTAAACAAGCCATAGTGATTTGGCATTACGTTCTAGTGTCAATGGTGTGTTCTTCTTGGATGTGAAGCACAAAAGACAACCAAAGTCTGCAGTCTGGACAGCCACTGATCCATTTTTTTTAATAAGTTCTATCTTCTGAGAGCCTGACGTACCGTACTGTGCAAAAGTCTTAGACACCCTATTGTTTTCGGGTACAAGCAGACTTAATGTTCTTTTATGCAAATTTGTAAAAAAAAAAAAAAAAGAAGAAGAATCCATGCATACACTTTTGAGTATGAGATGAGTGTGCTTCTCAAAAATAGCACAGAAGCACAGAATCGCACTAACGACTGACTGGCCTGCTTTTCCTTTCCAGGGTTGAGCCTCTTCTAGTACTGTGTGAGAAGTTCTTACAGGAAGTGGAGTCCTTTCAGAGGTATGGTGCATGACGGTGATACTGCAGATTCATTCTCAGCACTGACTGGTGTTGTGGGCAGCTAACAAACTGTACATCGTATAGCAACAGACACTGTGTATGTACATACAAAATCCACCAATATGATAAACACAGATAATAAAGTGGCCATCGAGTGTAGCAACAAGGTGGATGAACAGGTGGGACTGGCTGTTCAGTGAATGTGATTGTTAGAAGTAGTAATTATGAGTATGGAATTTGGTCGTATGGTGTAGATACATTTTCTTTGATTGCAGCCGTGATAATAGTTCAGACTGCAAGGCAAAACATGGGATTATACTAATGTGCTCGTCATTTCACATCATTCACTGGGACTTGTATGATGTCACTGGGAATTGTATGACCATCAAAACTAAACGTCCTTCTTTTGACTGGACAGGCTGTTCATGACCGAGCTACCCCACCTTCTGGATAGTTTTGTGGAGAAACTTCTAGAACTGATGCCCAGACTCATAGCCTGCAAACCGCTAGATTTAGTGAAGATCCTCCAGACCACTCTGAGGCAGAGCAGATTCACTCACCTCAAACTCCCAGAGCAGGTCTGTTCATTCACATCAAAGCATACATATGAGCAAATAATATTTCCTACAGCCACTTTAACTCGGTTGTTTTTGGGGTTTCCAGATCCACAGAGCTTCAGCTACCATTATCGAGCCGACAGGAGAGTCAGACAACCCGCTGCGGTTTACCTCGGGCTTAGTGCTGGCGTTGGACATCGATGCCACTCTGGAACACGTTCAAGAGCCCCAAGCTACAGTAAAAGTGCAGGTCAGGGTTCTCTCTTTATCATTTTAGGGGCAGGAAGAGTAAATATATATTGTATCATTTCGAGTCCTGTACTAAACATGATGTTAGTTTTTTTCTCCCTTCATCCTACAGGTACTCTACCCAGATGGACAGTCGCACATAATTCATCCTAAACCTGGAGATTTTAGGACACCAGGACCAGGAAGGACACGGCTCATCACTCAGGTCTACCTGTCTCATTCAGCATGGACGGGTAAGACTATTCCCATTTCTACAGCTTGACGCCTTTACCAGAATTTAACCATGATAGCCATAATCATGTTCTTGTAGTGAGTTCTTTATATTACATTTTTCTAACATGGTTGACACCAGTCTTTCAGGTAAGGGTCCCAGTGTGGTCTTCAGATAGTTCTAGTCAAGTTTAGTTTTCTCCAGGAACGATGTCCAGTGATTTACTGGGCCAGTAAGTGTGTCCCAGTGTTCCATCATGCCCACTAAACAAGCCAAAGTCATTTGGCATTACGTTGTAGTGTCAGTGGTGTGTTGTTCTTGAATGCGAAACACAAAAGACAACCAAAGTCTGGACAGAGACTGATCCACTTTTTTTTTAATAAGTTCTATCTTCTGAGAGCCTGATGTACCATAGTGTGCACCTGGGTAAGCACCCTATTGTTTTCAGCTACAAGCAGACTTAATGTTCTTTTATGCAAATTTGTAAAAAAAAAAATTAATACACCCATACACATTATTTGAGTATGAGTTATGAGTGTGCTTTTCTAAAAGAACACTAGAGATAAATCCTTTTCTGCTACAAGATTATTGGGGCATACGAAATGAAATGAAATCCTAGCAGCTACCTTGATATAAATAGAATTGCATCTAGGCCGGAGAATGTGGTTCTTGCCAGAATCGTTCTTAATGCGCGGGAGTCGAGTCATTTCTCTAGTACGCAGAGAGAGTAGTGAGACGTGTGTAATGAAAAAACTGTTTACTGAACAGGGCTGCCGGTGGGCAGCATACTACTTTATGTTAACGGCGTGTCCCTTTCAGAGTTAATACGATGTCCTGACATCCAGTATGCGATCGTCCATCTGATTTCATCTGGGTTTCCCCCAGGTTTCCTCCGGCTGTTTTAAAGAAACATGCACGCAAGCAGATCGGCTACTCTAAATTACCCCTAGGTGTGAATTTCTGTGACGAATGAATTATTTCCTTAAGGAGGTCTTTTTTGCTTCCTGTTGTTCCTATGACGCTCTCAGAGCCATCTCAGATCGAGGTGCGGTTGCTCCTGGCCTACAGCAGTAAACTGGCTGCACCCAAACCAGCCTGGGACGAGAGCACGGAAGTCCTGCCGACAAGCGAAAGCTCAATCGAGGGCACCATTAACCTGAGCAAGCCTGTCAAGGTTTTCATCATGCCAAAACCTGCTCGACGCTGACCCGGGACTTTAACAGACTGAGGAGAGGAATTGCGTATCAAGCTGAACCTGACTGCAGCAAATAAATCAACAGCTTTATTTCCTCTTTACATTGATTGATTTATTTTGGCAGAAAATATTGATCTGTAGGTTTTTTTTTTCCCCGTGTAATAAAACCTTGTATTTTGTATGTTGTAAATATTGTAATTTTTTTAAAGAATATTTTAACAGCCTTTTTGCGGCAACTAAATAACAAAGCTTAGTGAATCGGATTTTTAGATTTTTAGCAGAAAGTAAGGCACCGTGCAGTCGGATCGGGTCGGCTCGGCGTCTTCAGCAAGTGGAATGGAAAACTCCTCCCACTTTAACCCCCTGTCCAGCAAGGACGTTGTACTCTTTCACAGCCTTCTCGGTCTGCAATACCTTCACATCCACGCCCTGTTTCTTTACATGTTCCACTGTAGAAGGAGGCACCTGCAGCAGCAAGACATGAACGTTAATCCACAGTTTCTATTCAAACAATCAAAAGGAGATAAAAAAGAAAAACTCAGTTACAAAGAAACACCTCAGGCAAGTGTTAATCTCTTCATCTTTGTCTAGTTATATTTTAAGACGGGTTGCTGTAATCACCTGCAATGCTTCACTCATTCCTCTTCCTATGACCAGGGTCTGAACTCCTTTCCTCAGGATTTCCTCCAGGTCGGCTGGCTGGACACCTGGATAATGCTTAGAGATGCATGCCGTGTAAAATAGTGCATTCCTGCTTCTACGGGATTCTGATACATAATTTACTAGCTGACTGGTCTTAATTTGTTTTGCAATATCCCTTGCTGGCATGAGGTTGTGAGCAATGAGAAAGATTCTACTCCGACAAAGTAATTTCCCTCTCCAAGATGTAGCAGCATGAAGGGTTTTCTGTTTAATGTGAGTAAAGGGAAACAATGCAGTCTTAGTTAGGTGAATTGGCACTCACGTCCGTCCCGGTCTCTCTCCAGTCCCATTCCCGACTGCCACCTGGCCACACCTTGCAGTCTTTATAGGAAGAGGTACAACCTTTGACCTTCATGTGGCCCCAGGAGAGAGATGCAATTTCTGGGGATGACATGCCTGCTTTCTCCTGTAACTGAATAAATGACATTTATTTAAATCCCAGCACCACCAGGCTGCCACTGTTGGGCTCCTGAGGAAGGCCCTGAACCCACAAATGGTCAGTTGTATAAATGAGATCAGTGTAAGTCACGGTGTCGAGGTAAATCAAGGTGTCTGCCAAATGCTGTGCATGTAAATGGCAATACTTAAGATATCTAGTAATAAGACCAAAGTGCAGGCTGTGCTACTATTACAACAGGAAAGAGAGTAATTTCATGCAGATTAAGATATTGTTTACCCCAGTAAACAGCAGATCACTTTTCTTGACAGGCTCAACCTCTCCGTTTGGATGTGTAACTTTACCGTCGCTGGACTGGCGAGATATAATAAAAATAAAAAATATGGCCGTGACTGCTGACACGCCCACTCGCCTACGTCATGATCAGCATCCAATCAGGCGCTACTTTATCGGCTTTCGGAGCCTAACAAACGATATGACTCGATATGTGGCTATTTTTTCACAGAATTATTGTTGTAATATTTAGATAAATTCTTATTCATATACTATAGTGATATACTCATGCAATTACTTTGGTAGTAGTGAAAACCGCGAATAATCGCCTTTGAATTGTTCTCTTACTACGCACAAAGTACCCGGATGTGACAACACGGTGGGTCTCACGATTCTCGCGTTGCTCTATGGGACTTGTAGTTCGCATAAATGAACTACAAATGTTAAATCTTTACATTTTCAGACACTTAAAGATTTATTTATCTTCTTATTTCTGTTCGTAACATAGGACATTCATGAGATTTCGGTTTTATGCCACGAATATTAGAAATGATAGCTATGTATAGTTCATCGCATTGGAAATTTACTTCCGGCCCCGGCGATGACGTCGAGACACACCTATGCATTCTATTGGCTCTTATTCATGACGCAGGCAGTGCGTGGATTGGACGGCTTCACAGCGAGCCGGTCGCAGCGCAGGAAGGCGGGGCTTATTAAGATACCGGTGGGAGAAAGATAACGCCCACTTGGAGACGGCATGGTTTCCATCCTCTTCCTTGTCAGCAGTAATTATTGATCATTAATAGTGTTAAGCGATAAAATGCATAAACATTCGAGTGGGATTTGTGGGATTTCAGCGGCGCAGCACTGAAACAAGCTTCCCGGTGCTGTCTTTGATTGCTGGATTATTATTAGGAGCCGCAACACTTTGCATCACCAAATCGGTTTACGCATGACGCGTTTTTCTGAAAGTTGCAATCACGGAGTGATCCACAACGCGATGTGGTAATGATGCTTTCCCCGTCGCGGTGAATTGTGGGCAGGCCTCGGTCCTCCCTGGCTTTAATCTCACTCTATACTGTAACCCGGGTAGGGAAAATGGCTGCTCCGGTAGCTCCATCGGGTCTTCCTCCGGGTTTATGTCCCAGCTTTGCCGTCGTGTGTTCGTTTTTAGAGCGATACGGTGCTGCTCTGGATCTGCCCGAAATGACTTTCCCGCAGATGGAGGGATACTTGCAGGATACATCATCAGGTGAGGGGGAAAAAGAGGACATTTTACTGCGACGTTGGGGATGGGTATATAGAGAGGGTCTCTCCATCATCATCATCATCATCCTCCTCATCCTCATCCTCATGGTGTTGTTCTAGTTCAGTCTCTTACACTGCATGAACTCACATTTGATCTGTAACGCACACTGTGGCACCACGAAGAGACGAGGCCAGGTGTATTAGTGCAGGAAACAGGGCTACACTAACTAGCTAAAGGGCTGAAACAGCTCTTGGCTATCATGCTAGTTTTCTGGATTTGGCTCTTCCGTTATACCAAGCTAGAAGGCCATTAGTCAGGGATGTTAAGTAAGAATAAACCCTACGTATGGCGATCTAGCTCAGCTGTTTTGTGTGCTTGATTAATATTTGTTTTAAGATCATTTCAGGCTGTCTCTGGTCAACATTACCTAGCGTCTGTCTCCCGCTAGCTAACTGTCAGGTGCAGTTTTTCCATTAGGTTTGTTGCGCTTCAGTTTTTTAACTCAACATCAAAATCTGAAGCGAAATATTTCCTCACTCTATACCCTGACGATCCCTGTCCGTGGTTCTCCCACAACACCGTTATGAACATAGCAGAGTTTAGGGTTTTATTGAGTGTAAATACTTTAAAATCGAGCTTCT
This sequence comes from Leptodoras praelongus, assembly GCA_028564905.1. Lineage (NCBI taxonomy): Eukaryota > Metazoa > Chordata > Actinopteri > Siluriformes > Doradidae > Leptodoras > Leptodoras praelongus. The sequence goes on along the minus strand of JAOTRJ010000034.1, from coordinate 6,576,288 downwards.
GTTTACAGTTTTAGCTAGCAACATTGTGACAAACAGGACAGAGCCGCCGGCCGTCGTTTCTGCGCATGCGCACAACTTCCTAGTCAAACTTCCTCTCCAGTATTATTATTTACACAAATATTAATTTCAACACACTGTTTTGCTGTTCTTTTAAGCTGAAATGGCAGTGCTTTGTCGAATAAACGTGCATTATAACATTTTTATAACACTATACTGTGCTGTGTAAAAGTTTTAGGCACCTTGTTGTTTTTAGGTACAACTTTTCTTATTGATTTTACTATTATTATTTATTTTTTTAGTTCTGCATTATTATTATTATTGAGTCAGTCCAAAAAAGATTTAATATTCTAAAGTGTTATTTTATCCAAATGTTACCCCCTAAAAATGTTTGTATGTCAGTAACGAAAGCAACACATTACATAACAGACACATAACGAAGGCTGCTGGGTTTTACATGCAAAAAAAAGAAGTAAGTGTGACTGTTGAAGTCTCCAGAAGAGCTGGGGAAGATTCTCCAATAACAAAAGTTGTACCTAAAAACAATAATGTGCCTAAGACGTTTGAGCAGTACTGTATCTGTACTGTAACATGTCACGTTTGTGGCTTAATAGGAATACAACTGTAATACAGGAATAAGCAGTAACTACTAATCAGAGACCTCTTGCATAATAGTCAGTGTCTGTGATTATAGACACAGTGGTATAGAAGCTCTGATGGCAAAAACGCACCAGACTAAACCACTTTACGAAATATTAGCTATTATTATCATGAGTTGTAACTGATATTTAGGCACCACCTGATCAAATGGACACATTTCTGATGGTTTTATTACACATATCTGCTAATTTCTACCCTCCTACCCCTTTTGAGGCAGCTTCCCTGGTTGTTTACCTATGATACTATGCAGAAATACTACAACTCTGAACTGACTATCTAATATCTCATACATGACACAGTTGGGTTTCTATCAACATAATGCAGATTTCATGGCTGCTCAGATGCAAAAATGTTTGCACTCTGCTCTATGGATTTATTGATCATCTTTCTGGTACTTTTCTAGTTTCACAGCCTCTTGTTGAGCTCCATGTGAAGTTACTTCGCAAACTGGGCAAGTCAGTGACGTCAGACAGATGGGAGAAGTATCTTGTTAAGGTAAATAAAACACTGTGCACTGTGTTCAAATCCAACCCGTACATCTAGTAGGTACGTTTGTAGGTCTTGAATATCTTGTACAAAACCTTGGCTTAGGTATAGATTTTTTTTTTCTTGAAACACAGGTGTGTCAGGAGGTCAACAGTACCTGGGCATGGGAGCTGGAGAGGAAAGGATACCCAGAAATGTCCATGGAGTGCAAGGCTGACATCCTAAAGGTGCTGCTTCGAAAGGAGCTCACAGCTACGAAGAGTCTATAAAATATTTACAGATTATTTAGCAAGATGAGGGGAAACAAATATTGAAATTTGAGTGGTGTTAGTAATGCAGGAGTGTACGTAGTAATGCATGATGAGTATATCTTGTTTAATATAAATATAATGGGCAGCGTGGTGATGCAGACGGCAACGTTGCCTCCTCACGGCTCCAGTGTCCCTAGTTCGAACCAGAGTTTGGGTTACAGTCTGAATGGAGCTTTTATTGTGGGTTTTATTCAGGTTCTTCAGTCCTCCAAAATACAGGTGGATTAGCTAGTCTAAAACACCCCTATACATAAACAAGCATGTGAACGTCTGTGTGTGTGTTTGGCGGGGTGAGGTGGGGAGGTGTATATACAGTAATCCCACTTCACATCCACTGTTCCCACCATGGGCTCTGGATCCTCCCTGATTCTGACCTGGATAAAGTAGTTGCTGACGATAATTGAACAAACCAGTATAATGATGCATCAATGAGGTGTGAGGAAACAGGAGGACGTGTGAAAGTCAACACAGACAGTAACCTGAACTCAGAATCGAACCAGGGACCGTGGAGCAATCCCTGTTTCACCCCGTCCTCCACACACAGACCAGTATTATACAACACCTAGTAATGGTAACAGCCCCATACTTCAGACGGTACATTACTTTTGTTTGATTGCTTGTGTATTTTACAGTATTTGTGTGAAAGCCAGTTTGATGACAACCTCAAGTTCAAGACGGCGGTGAACGAAGAAGACCCCGATCAGATGCGCCTGCAGCCCATCGGCAGAGATAAGGAGGGGCTCCTGTACTGGTTCCAACTCGACCAAGACCAGAACGTACGACTCTACGTGGAGGAGCAGGACGATCTGGACGGGTCGTCTTGGAAGTGCATCGTCAGGTAAAGCCGTCGAGAAGCAACAAGCTGGAGATTCCAGGATGTCATTTTACTCATCACTGTATAGCCTAAAGACAGACAGGAATCAGAAACAGAAATCCCCGGACGTCTATACAAACCCCAATCCACACTGAAGCACTGTATCAGTATTGAGAATGCTGTTAGGATGCTATTAATCATAAGGTTAATATTGTCCCGACTGAGCATTAACCTCAAAATGTTAACAATCGGCCAAAACAGCAAAATTTGGCTTCTGTTGTTATTTTAGTACAAGGCTAATAGGACTAAGAAGTAATAATGTTTCTTTTTTCTGAAACACAACATGCAGATCGTAAGGATTGAAAATCATTGCATGTCTTGGTATCGATCAGACGTAGATGTTGTGCAGATTGCAATATACACTTCCACTTCTACAGTACTCTGCAAAAGTCTTAAGCATCCTGTTGTTTTTAGGTACAACTTTAGTTATTGATGTTTTGTTTTTTTTGGAGTTCTGCATTATTGAGTCAGTACAAAAAGATTATATATTTCTGTCGGTAATGAAAGCAACACGTTACATAACGGAGCACTTTTCAGACAAAAAAACTTTATGAAGGCTGCTGGGTTTTTCATGTAAAAAAAGAAGTAAGTGTGACAGTCACAGTCTCCAGAAAAGCTGTGGCAGATTCTCCAAGACACTCAGTAAAACTTAAAAGCTCATTTCCATATAAAACTGCACACATTGTGAAACACCTGGGGACACTGTTTAAGAAATAGGCACACCATATTTGGACTTCCTGTAGTTTATTACTGTTTACTGCACTTTACATTGTTTTCTTATGTGTAGAATTTTTCACCTTCTTTATTTTCTAAGGCGTCTTTGCTTTACAGTGAGTCTTTGCATGTGCCTAAGGCTTCTGCATCGTACTGTACAGTGATCAGCTGCCAAGTTTTACTGAGTGTCTTGGAGAATCTGCCACAGCTCTTCTGGAGACTTTGACTGTCACACTTGCTTCTTATATGTCATACAAACACTTCTGTGTAACAATTGTTTTTGTGTTGGAAAAGTATCGTTTGGAAATGAGAAATCTTGTACTGATTCAATAATGCAGAAATAAAAAAAGAGTTGTACCTAAAAACAATAGGGTGTGTAAGACTATTGCACAGGACTGTATCACTGCTGTTTTGCAAAGTTTCTTTTTAAACTAAGATTACAAAGTTTTATACTATAATGCTGCTGAACTTTCGAATCTGATTGGCAGAAAGTGTTGATTCATTTTCTAGAACGGCACAGCTCAGACAGTAAGGCTGTGTTCAGCGAATCCATTTCCATGAATCCGTTATTGTTTCCATAGTAACAACTTAACATAATGGGAGGGATAGATACACATAGATAGATAGACCGATAGAGATGGATAGATAGTCAGATAGATAAAGAGATGGACAGACAGGTGGACAGACAGACAGACAGGTAGACAGATAAATAGATAGACAGATAGATAGATAAATAGACGGACAGACAGAGACAGACTGGTAGATAGACAGACAGACAGATAGACAGACAGACAAATAGATAGATAGACAGAGACGGACAGATAAATAGACAAGATGGATAGATAGACAAGATGGATAGATAGACAGGATGGATAGATAGACAGAGAGGCGTAGATAGACAGATAAATAGACAGAGACAGACAGATAGAGAGAGAGAGACAGATGGATAGATAGACAGAGAGGGGTAGATAGACAAACAGATAAATAGACAGAGACAGACAGATAAATAGACAGAGACAGACAGACAGATAAATAGACAGAGACAGACAGATGGATAGATAGACAGAGATGGGTAGATAGACAGAGATAGACAGACAGATAAATAGATAGACAGACATATGAATAGATAAATGGATTGATTGATTGGTTGAATATTGATCCCCTGGGGAAAATTCAAGGATCATGCCATCTTACTGTTGGAGTAAATCTGGAGTAAATTTGCATTTCAGTTCAACAGATTCCCTTAAGTTGTAATCCTGCAGTAGTGTCCTTTTTCTTAAACAGAGACGCATCATGAATCTCACAGAGAGCCTTGCGGGTCTGGAGTTCGCCTTTAGATCTGCACACTTATTAAAAGCTGAGTCATTAGCTGAGCAATATCATTTGTCTTAACAGGAATAGGAATGACTTGGCAGACATTTTAGAGGTCCTGAAAGCTAAAATTGAACCTGCAGTGACGGATGAGGATCGACCTGATGGTGCTTCTGGCAGCCCAGGAGACGAGAAAAGTTGTGGAGGTAATAAAACACCTCACAGTTCCCATACTTACTGAATAATTATGATCCTGTTTGGTGTACGGCTGCTCTTACCGTTCCGGTGATGAGTCACAATGCCACTATATTACCCGTCTGTTGCTATCTGTACTTCTGTGTGACTCGAATCTGCATCTGTTAAGGTGAAGCCATGAAGAAGGCCGCTAAGACGGAGTGTGCATCGGAAGAAGAAAGCAAGCCAATTACCTTGAGCGCCGTAAATGTAAAACCTGAAAAATCTCCCCAGGAAGAAAGTCAGGCGGTGTGTGAAATTAAAAAGAAAGGATCCGCCGGCTCACTTAAAGTAGAACAAGAGCGAAAGGAAGAGCTGAAAGCGCTTGGCGCCGAAATACCCAAACTGGACCGACCTCCTGTTATAGACAACAGAGTGAGCACAATTAAGAGCCTCGTCAAGGACGAGCCGAGGGATTCGCCTCGGCACTGGAACGCCATCTCGGTCGTCATGGCGCCTGGCTCCGTCAAACAGGAACTTCCAGCGAAAAGCGATTCCTATAGGAAAGACAGGACGGCGGAGGATTTCGAGAGGGCCATGAAAAGTGACCAGCAGGCTAAGATACCGCTGAAGAAGAGGGAGCTGAAAAGAAGCGAAGGCTACGATGACGGTCATTACAGCCACCTAAACAATAACAGTAACAGCAATGGCAGTGTTTCTGTGGGCGGCATAATCGTACGCAACCCAGCAGCAATGGAGCACACCGGGGAAAAGAAAATAGCGCCGTCTCCGGTTCTTATAGAAAACTCGCAGGTACAAAGCAGAGAATCTGTCCATGACCGGGGCATGTCACCGAATAAAAGAGAACAGTACGTAGGTTTCGGTGTGATCATGGGCCCCATCGAGAGAAAGGAAACATTAACCGGCGAAGGAAACGTCACGAAGGATAGAAACGGACTGCATGAAGATCGGGATGTGAAGAGCTTTAAGACTGAGGGGACGCATACCGACAACGTAAGGCAGTCGGTTCTAGTTAGAAAGCCAGGGATCTCCCAGGCCGCTCATCTTTCAAGCATGAGTGAAGAGATGACTCTTAGGGTTGAGCACGCAGAGAGCGACGCCCAAGTAAAGACTCTTGGAGCAGATGCTAAGGAGCGAGCCGCGTTGTTGTTAGCTTTACCAGCAGATGGCGGAAAGGAAGGTCGAGACGGGAAGTCGGTTATTAGATCTAGCACCGAGCAGGAAACATTAGCAAAGCTGGAAGAGCCCGGTGTTGCAGAAGAACTGGGAAGCAGGAAGCCTAAAGCCGCGACGCTTCCTGATGCAGGACCGGGTGATGTCCCGGTTCGTCTTAAACCCGCAGACGAACTTGACAGCAAAGGATTTAAAAGTTCCAGAAAAAAGCGCTCCGAGAAATCCAAGATCAGGTCACAAGCCGGGGAGGCTTGGAACAAACTCGATGAGGAAGAAGTGTCCTCTGAGCTTCAGAAGGAGGGAATTCGTCTCAAGATCAAGATCCCGCTCCACAGACGAACTCCCGAGCTCCGCAGGTCGGCCAGAATCTGCAAGCCCAGTCCCAAGCTGGCAGAGATCCAGGAGCGGAAGCACACGACGCCCCCTGCGGCACGGGATTTGGAAGAGCACATGGATCTGGAACAGGACAGAGCGCTTCACAAGCGGGACCTGCACAAGAAAATCACCTCAGACGGGCAAATCAAATCTGTGAAGGTAAAAAGCTGTTCGGTGTAAAATGTTTAAAACCGAGGGCGACGCGGTGGCTCGGTGGGTAGCACCGTCACCTCACAGCAAGAGGGTCCCGGGTTCGATCCCCGGATGGGGTGGTCTGGGTCCCTTCTGTGTGGAGTCTGCATGTCCTCCTCGTGTCCGCGTGGGTTTACTCCGGGTACTCCGGTTTCCTCCCACAGTCCA
>JAOTRJ010000034.1:6427756-6439048 GCA_028564905.1 Leptodoras praelongus | reverse complement strand
GAAATTTCCCAGGTCGCCCCACCCGGGGATCGAACCCAGGTCCTTCTTGCTGTGAGGCAACAGCGCTATCCACTGCGACACCGTGCCGCCCCTATAGAATTCAAATGAATTCAGTTTTATTTCAGTGACAGGCAAAATATTTTTATGTACAAAGGTGGTAAAAAGTAGGCCTATGATCAATATCATTTGATATACTATGCATTAAATATAACAAGGTGTGATGTGTGCTTAGATCCCTCCACTCTGAATATGGCAGCATGCAAAACTACAGCATCAGTATCAAACACAGGAATGGTGGTGTTTGGCTACTACTAAAGGAGAAAATATTAATATGAGTAAATTAATATTAATGGACCAATCTTTTAAATAATTACATTAAAGGGAATTAACTTGCATTCTACAATATTAAAATGCACACATACATTAAGCTTGCACAGACTAGCTTGCATCACCTGTGCATGATGTTATTTGCTTTTTCTCTTATATTTTGCTTAAACTATAATAGCGAGCTTGACTGTTTAACTCGAGCTTAAGCTTGCCAGCTAGGTTAGAGTAACAGTTTGCTAGCTTGCAAAGCAACATGTCGCTTACCATTTCGTGTTAACATTAAACAGCATTTAGTAAAATGCTGAATACTAAATTGTTTAAAAAGAATATCAGGCAAATGTAAATCCAGTTATGAAACTAAATCTGGTTTCTGTGCCTGATTCTGACCTGTTTCTTTGGCGGCGTTTGGGGAAATCCACTGACTGTACAAACAGAAACCACATGAAATTAATATTTTATATACTCTACATACAACTACATAAAAGTTACAGCAAATAGTCTAGGGCTATTAGATGGATGGAATGACAGGTTTTAGTCATTGACTGAATTACTAAGATTGAGAAGTGTATATATATATATATATATATATATATATATATGTGCTGAAAATAGATGTGGTAAGGTTGAGCGTCTGCTGATGAAATTGAAGTGCGTATGTGCCGGGGAAAAGTCCTGGACAGTCCCGGCCCAAATTAACCCCTGAGTATAGCACATGTGCACTGAGGATAAATAATCACTCACACTGCCTCTGCCTCCCTGTTTCCTGTTCTTGCAATGACTGTGAGCTTTTTCTCCTGTGTAGTTGGTTGCGGAAGCAGATGTACTCTATTGATCAGACCAAAAAAAACAGGTATTAATCTTCCACTTAATTGTCTTCTTGTTTTATGATTTCCATGTTAAAATTTACACTGAATAAATGCTGTGTTATTCCACAGCATAAGTCAGAAGGAGGCCAAGTCTCTACTGAACCAGAGCAACTTTAAAGTACCTGGAGGACGATTTTTGAAGGACAGATTCTCGGTACTAATACACCAAGCATGGACTAATACACACTTTATATTAATATTAAACTGGTAGAGTGTCTTAGAATCCCAGCCATGCCAACTTTCAGAATGTATTAAACTCCTGAGCAATCTGAGTATATATTTTTGTTCTGTTTCCAGGCTATTGGAGGGAAGAACGACACCCTTGACTTTGAGCAGTTTCACAAGTTCTACAATGAGTTAATGTTTGAAAACCAGAAGTCGGTGAGTGTGAGACTTGATGTGTAAGTCATTCACTTTAAACCATACACTTTTATAACATTGATCTAAAGCAGGTTAACTGTATGGCATGTTTTTGTTAGATATTGGATGAGTTTAAAAGGGAGTCCTGTGCCTTCATCATGGGGTGAGATGTCTGTCAATTCATTTTCTTTATGGTAGCATGTAGATATTGTGTTGTCTGTGGTTTTAATGAGTATGTTGTTTATTAATTTGTAGTAACACAGATAAGCCAGATTCCTCTGCAGTTCTGGTATATGACTTCCAACGATTCCTTGTCTATCAGCAAAAAGTAAGAATAATGTTTTTATATGGATGTTGCTTAACACATGATCATATAAGTGATGTAGATTATGTAAATGATCTTGATGTAAATGTTCATCAAGTCCTCACTACTCCATTTTGCTCCATAGAGTTATTGTTGTATGTAGTGGTAAAAAATAGGAACTAATAGAAGCCCATTGGGGCAGGAATCACTGTGCCCCATACTCACTCTATACATGTTTTGTTTATGTGTAGGGAAAGGAGAGAAGTCAGGACAGTTCATTTTAAAACTGTGTTCTTCTGTGTTCTTCTTGCACTCAAACAACAGTGTACATAATTAGATCCAATCAAGTTCAAATCCAATCAAATACTGTTTGCCTGTTACAGGGTTAATCATAGTATAGTACAATGTAGCATAAATTAAAAGTGATAGCCACTTGAATTGTGATTTAATACATTTTATGTATCATGCTTGTTCTGCAGGAGTCTTGGGCTAACAACATAAACCAGGTGCGAGAGCTGATGACCATTTTCATCGATGACACCATGAGAAAAACCACTGCTCCAGATTTCACAGTCGGGGAGGTACAAAAACTTCAAGGCTATTTATGCCACTGTAGTATCTGTACATGAATATGTACCTCTTAACTTCTTTTTTTTTTCATTTATTTCTAGTTCCTCAGCTTTCTGTTCTCCAAAGAGAACTCCATTTGGGATGAGAAGTTCTCTGAATTGTCTGTCTTGGAAATGAACAATCCTCTGTCTCACTATTGGATCAACTCGTCTCACAATACGTAAGTCTGGACCTCTGAAATATCTTCACAAAGACACACTCATACATAGTGTCTTGCCTTTTATTTGGGTCCTTCCTGTGGCAAAGTGTGATGTGTAATTTTTTTTTTACAGCTATCTCACTGGTGATCAGCTACGCAGCGAATCTTCTACAGAGGCCTATGTGCGCTGCTTGAGACTGGGTTGCCGCTGCATTGAGTGTTAGTGACAACAATACAGCTTCAATATATGGCAGCTTTCATATTGTAACTTTAGGCTAAAGGTGTTGTAGATCTTTTCTGTACTAAAAGTACAGTGGTAGAGGGTGGATAGGGGGAATTTTATTTTGAACTGACTATATATATATATATCTGTATGGAAGTGTTAATAGTTTATTTTCATCAATTAACAAAATGCAATGAATGAACAGATGAGAAATCTAAATCCAAACAATATTCGGTGTGAGCACCCTTTGCCTTCAAAAGAGCATCAATTCTTCTAGGTACACTGGCACACAGTTTTGAAGGAACTCAGCTGGTAGGTTGTTCCAAACATCTTGGAGAACTAACCACAGCTCTTCTGAGAATGTAGGCTTCCTCAAATCCTTCTGTCTTTTCATGTAATCCCTTTTCATGTAATCCCTTTTCATGTAATCCATGATGTTGAGATCAGGGCTCTGTGGAGGCCATACCATCACTTCAAGGACTTCTTGTTCTTCTTGATGCTGAAGAGAGTTCTTAATGACTTTAGCTGTGTGTTTGGGGTCATTGTCATGTTGCAGAATAAATTTGGGGCCAATCATACACCTCCCTGATGGTACTGCAGGATGGATACATATCTGCCTGTATATCTCAGAGGACACCATTAATCCTGACCAAATCTCCAACTCCATTTGCAGAAAAGCAGCCCCAAACTTGCCAAGAACCTCCACCATGCTTTACTGTTGCCTGCAGACACTCATTATTGTACCGCTCTCCAGCCCTTCAGCGGACAACTACCTACTGCCAGTTCCTATGTTTTCGTACATAGTTGAGTTGTTGGCCTTGTTTCCATGTGGGAGGTACGGCTTTTTGGCTGAACTCTACCATGAAGACCACTTATGGCCAGACTTCTCCGGACAGTAGATGGGTGTACCTGTGTTTCAGTGTTAATGACTGTGTTTCAACCTACATGTGAAACTGATGATCATTAGCACCTGTTTGGTATAATTGGTTGATCATACACCTGACTATAAAATCCCTGAAGGCAAAGGGTAGTAACACCAAATACTGATTAAATTTAGACTTTTCTTTTGTTCACTCACTTTGCACTCTATTGTTTTTAGGTACTACTTTTCTAACAAAAATGTTGTGTAAGTCTGTAACAAAAGAAGCACATTACACAACCACTTTTCAGACAAAAAACACAATGAAGGCTGCTGGGTTTTACATGCAAAAAAAGTGTGACAGTCAAAATCTCCAGAAGAGCTGTGGCAGATTCTCCAAGAAACTCAGTAAAACTTACCAGCTAATTTCCTGCACAGTACTGTACTGTAATTAGCTGGTAAGTTTTACTGAGCTTCTTGGAGAATCTGCCACAGCTCTTCTCGAAGCTTTGACTGTCACTCTTACTTCTTCTTTTTACATGCAAAACCCAACAGGGTTTGGAACTCGTTTTGAACTCATCAGAGGCATTTTTTTGTGTACTCCTAAAATATATGGAGCATTTTCCAAGTGTAGTGAGGCAGGTTAAATTTAAGTGTTAATTTTTAGCCTGTTGAATTTTGGTTGTTAAGATTAATGATGAGGAACATCTGAGTGATTAAGTAACCAATCAAAAAACAAATACATCTTTCCACGTCTTTTAACCTTGAGCTCCTTGAAACGGATTTAAACTAACTAGTACTAATGTTTAATCAGTTTTTCTTCTCATTCTTATTCTACAAGCACAACACCTATTAACATGCATGAACACTGAAATGTGTAAGCGTTTCCCTGACTTACGTCATATAAAACAGTGCTTGACATGGTTAGGCTCATGAACAGGTTAATATTCATACTGTTTCATCTGATTTAGTTTGTACAAACCATCAGAATGAGCAGAATCCAAACACTTTACCGTTGTTTTTATGAGATCAGGTTGCTTTTATTGTGCTTTACTCTCCAAAAATCTGACTCTTACATTTTTACATCGTACATTTTTCATTTGCGCCATACCCAGACATGTTGTTTACCAGGACAAAAAAAGACCTTTTCATAATATTAAAGCACAACAGAGTAAACTAGAATAATCTGAATCATTTAGAAATATAATAATACGTAAAATGTAAGTGTAAACACAAATAAAATAAATTAAATTGCAGGCCCAAAGTGCCATTCTGAGAGGTCAATACATTTTAGGGAGGTTTTGAACTATGGCCTGCTACAAGTAACTGCTTTATCAAAATGTGCTACAGTTTGGAAAAATAAATGCCCATTTAGCTGTCTGGTATGCTAACTGTTTTTTTGCTGTAATACAGTGGACTGCTGGAATGGACCAGACGAGCCCATCATTTACCACGGATGGACAAGAACCACCAAGATTAAGTTTAAAGACGTGGTGAAGGCTATCAACGACCATGCCTTTGTAACATCTGAGTAAGTTACAAAGCTAAATATACACCACTGCTACCAGATATAACCTAATGTTACACTGATTTGGTTGCTTTGTTGATTTCTAAAGTTATTATTGTGCAAAGTGTCAAAAATGGGAACTACAGCAAGCGCAAACAGAAGCTGTTGGGGCAGGACTCACTCTACCCCATGCTTGCTCTATGAATGTTTTGTTTACAGTGGGGGAGGACAGTCGGTATGATACAATCTCTATTGGGTTTGTCTTGCATACTGTGGGAATGGCAACATTACAGTGTATTTTTATGTTTGCTTGTTGACAACTAGTGTACATTGTTAGTTTGCTCAAGTCTTAACCACATACAATGTGGTCATACAAATGTTACAATGTTACTCTAACAAAATAGTGACGTATAGCAATTTTCCCTTCACTACGTAGTAAGGGATATCATGTATACACCCAGGCCATTTCATAGCACCCTGTTTATATTAATATGAATAATTATATTAAAATGATAAAATCGAATGCTTAGAAGTCATGTGGATTGAAGATGCGTGTCCAGATTTGTGAATGCAGCTTGTTACTGCGGTTAGGTATCCCGTGGTGCTGTCCATCGAAGAGCACTGTGATGTGAAGCAGCAGAAACTGATGGCGCAGTACTTCAGAGACGTGTTCCAGGACAAGCTGCTCACTGACCCCGTGGAGCAGGACGCCGAGCAGCTGCCCTCCCCCAACCAGCTCAAGGGCAAGATCATCATCAAGGTACATACTGTATAACTCAGCTCATATTAGTGTGCTGGGTTTTAGCAGGAAGGCAGAAAATGTCCACTTCACCTGTAGGTTCCAGGTCAACTGTTTCAACATACCTTTCATAATGTTTATTAGGATTAAGAAGTGAATAGTATGCTGAGCTAACAGGAAGTTAAATAAAAACCTGATTAAACTTGAACAATTTTAAGAATTTGCATGTAAAAAAAGCATGAAGTTAACATAATACACTGTTACAAATCATCATTGTAGCAAAATAATATGTAGTTTTATATTATTTTATTATGTGCAGTATTGATACAATATAACAAGCAGAGATAAAATCAGCACTGAACACTGTTTGTTGTAATATACCCTCAGCTGCTGCCATGTATAATGAAACAGGAAATGCAGCGTAGTTGTAGGCTAGGAGACAAGAAAGCTGTGGTTGCCGGCTGCTACATTGTTATAGTTTCAATACAGAGCTAACATGTGCTTGTTTGCTTCTCCTTTAAAACAGCATAAAAAGCTGAATATTGGTGAGACCTTTGGAATGAAAGACGTGTCCAGAGGAGAAAAGCAGGGAGAGCTTTCCATCTGGGACCCCATAGACGAGGTGCTTCTAAATCTCCTTCATACCACCTTAATGTTAAAAGTCACGATGGATTATATACAATCAACTCCAAAATTATTGTACCAATAAACCTTTACAAATTAATATATAAAATGAATAACACATGCACCAAGAGATCTTTTTTTTAGATGATGGAGTCATCTAGGTGTATGTCTCAAATATTCTGGTGCTTGACAGAATTGATAGAATAATTAGCATCCATTTTTAGTAATTGTGAACTAATTCTGCCCCTGCAAAGCAATCAGGTACCTTAAAAACACTTTCAACAGACAGGCGGCAATGCACGATGCACATCTAAGGTGACCCAGGTAGGGTACAGCCTGTGTACTCTACATTTTACTGTGTGTCACGCTGATTTTGTAGGGTACTATATATATATATATATATATATCCCATTTTTGAAAGCTTTTTATTATGGTGCGATTTTACAAACCAAAACACGTTTCTAAAAATGTTATAAAAACTGAAATCTGTAATTTGTTAATACATTTGAACCTTTATTTAACAGATAAAAGGCAAAGAAAAGATTTTCAGTGTTTTCAGTGACAAATTTTATTCTATTTGTTAAATATAAGCAAATTTAGAAATTGATGCCAACACACTCATAAAAGTTGGGACAGAGGCTTGTTTACCACTGGGTCATATCACAATTTTTTATTACCCTTTTTAATCATTTGGGAATTGAAGATACTAATTGTTGCAGTCTTGCTGTGTACAAGACTTGAGCTGCTCAACAGTTCGTGGTCTCTGTTGTCTGATTCTCTTCAGACCACATCATGGTGCACCATACATTTTCAGTAGGAGACAGAACTGGACTGCAGGCAGGCCTATCAAGCAAATGCACTCTATGTCTACAAAGCCATTCTGTTGTAACTCATACGGAATGAGGCCTGGAATTGTCCTGCTGAAATAGAAACGGAGTTCCTGGGAAAAGATGTTGCCTTAATGGCAGCATATGTTACTCCAAAATACCAGTTTACGCCTCTGCATCAATGGTAACTTCATGTATATACAGTGTGCCATGGGCACAGATGCTGGTTTTTGCACTTTTCTTTGGTAACAGTCTGGATGGTCTTTTCTATCTTTGGCACAATTATATAAATTGTTTGAGATTATATAGATTAGTTTAAGATGTACATTTTTCAATTTATTTATTGAAAAAATATACAGTATTATCACCTTAAATATATGATCCGTGTGAAAGCAGACAGCGCTCCCAACGCCTCTGCCATTGTTATTAGCAGCGCAAGAAATCATGACCTGTGTGGGTGTTCAGAGTCTTGGTGGAAGCTCTGTAGATGTTCTTTACTGTGTCAAAGTGGTGGCCTTTTAAGTGTATTTTAATCTCAGACTTCTGGTACAAATTCTTTAAAGACAATCCCTTGAGAATCAAAAAGGACTGAGAATGATGAACAGTGAATTGATTTTTGATTTGCTCATGTGAGCTTGAGGTGAGGTGATGTTGTCATGTGCCTTTCAGCACTTTGTCTGTTTGTCTCAGGATCTACTCGAACACCCATGATTCATCTCCTGTGGTCACTCTGTTCAGGAAATTGGGCTCTCCTCTTAAATGAGCCAGCATTTGCTCCAAACCCCCTTGCATTGTTCTAGTGACGAGGCACTTCAGCAGGGTTTCACTAAAACAAATGTCTGGGCACTGCGAAGGCTAGAATGCAACTGAAACAGGTCCTTTTGTTTATCTGAGATCCCACTCTAACTGAACTTGATCCACCAAATGATTTACATCAGGGGGGAAGTTAATTAGTTCCTCCACTTGGAGAACTGTGCATAATAATTATATGATATATATATATATTTTCCTCTTGAATGGTGTCAATAATTCTGGAGTTGACTGTATACATTCACATTCATTCATACATCATTTCAAATCATGATAAATGTGTCTGCTTGCTTTTTAGAGATGGTATAAGCACTACTGTGTGATCTCCAATAAGAAACTGTACTATGCAGAGGAGAATGAGCAAGACGACGACACTGTGAAGGTAATTCAGGATTTTACAGTTTAAAGGCGGAGTGTAGTCTTTGAATTCAGTGAATTTTGTTGATCTGCTGCTGTGTGCTGATTACTATGTCCTCTGCTCTCAGGGTCAGGTGGACTTGCACCGATCAGAGCCCTGGTTCCATGGGCGTCTGGCTGAGGGCAGGCAGACCGCTGAGAGACTGCTGCAGGAATACTGTGCTGATTCTGGGGGTAGAGATGGAACTTTTCTGGTGCGGGAAAGTGACACCTATGTTAATGACTGCACACTGTCTTTCTGGTACGTCAGTCAAGCTCTGTAAAAAAATCTCAGATGCAAGTGATCAGTTTAACTATTATTATTATATTAAACTATTATATTAACTATTATATTATACAATTATCCAAATTCCAAAAAACATACAGTACTGTGCAAAAGTCTTAGGCACCCTATTGTTTTTAGGTGCAGCTTTTGTTATTGATGTTTTATTTTTGAGTTCTGCATTATTGAGTCAGTACAAAAATATTTTATATTTCCAATGTTACTTTTCGAACAAAAAGTTGGAATTGTTACACAAAAAGGAAAGCAACATGTTATATAACAGACCTCTTTTCAGACGAAAAACAAAGCCTGCTGGGTTTTACACGTAAAAAAAAGAAGTAAGTGTGACAGTCAAAGTCTCCAGAAGAGCTGTGGCAGATTCTCCAAGATGCTCAGTAAAACTTAGTTTGTACTGACTCTTTGTACTGAGTGCCTAAGGCTTTTGCATAGCGCTGCATATGAATGATCATATTACGAAAGTTAATAACCAGCCTTTCTCAAATAACAGTTGCACAGAACTGTATTCCACAGGCACAGACACAGTCGTTCATTCTGGCACTTCTGTACAGTTAAACACATTTTTGTGTATTTAGTTTTATTAGGTCTAATATATTTGTTTTTGCAATTATGCCATGTGTTTGTGTGTGTTGCATAGGCGTAGTGGGAGAGTGCAGCACTGCCGGATCCGCTCATACTCAGACGGGGGCCACACCGCATTCTTTCTGACAGATCACCTGCACTTCCCCACCGTGTACGATCTGATCAAGCACTACAGAGAGAACCCCCTCCGCTGCCACGACTTCAACTTACGCCTCACTGACTTTGTTCTACGGCCCAACATGCACCTTAATGAGGGGTCAGTGATTACTGTGGACACAGATAAGAAAATGAAAATGAAATTGGACCAAATGGAAAATGTACACCTTTCCTTAAATCTAGTGAATCATGTTTAATGTCTGATATTTGTTTCTTTAGATTAGCAATGGAGCAAGGATAAAATAACTAACCAGTAATTGGAGTCTCATACATAATGGTTTTTTTTTTTTATAAATATCTGCAAACCGTATCGGGATGATTCATACATAACGAGTTTTAAATTCCTACAGGGTTATGTTTGTACAGCTTTCCAGCACTTTGCTGTATTGTGAAACTACAGTGCACACACATCCGTGCCTAAAACACTGTTCCAAGGAAGACTACTCACATATCACTACATAACGCCTATTTAAATATGGTTTCTGTGCAGGTGGTTTTATAGTAACATGAGTCGAGGCGAGGCAGAAGACAACCTACTGAGGATCCCTCGAGATGGAGCCTTCCTCATAAGGCAGAGGGAAGAGCCAGACTCCTACGCCATAACCTTCAGGTGCTCTTATAGCTTCTGTCTTCTTCTTCTTTTTTTTGAACTCTCCCTCACTTTTCCTCCTTATCATCCCTCAATCAAGGAACTTGCACATGCGGTTCACAGATTCAATTTGCATTCATATTAAAATCTCTGTGAATGAGGCTTTACAATAGCACAGTCTTATTTTTTGCACCTGTAAAGCGTCGGCAGGACCAGGTGAGTTTAAGGAGAGTGAATGAATCTGTTGGGTTTCTGTGGTCTTGCAGAGGTGAAGGCATGGTCAAGCACTGTCGTATACACAAAGAAGGATCCATGTATGTGTTGGGCTCCTCCAGCGAGTTTGAGAGTCTGGTGGAGCTGGTCAACTACTTCCGCAAGAAGCCTCTTTACCGCAAGACCAAACTGCGCTACCCAGTTACACCAGAGCTAGTAGAGCGCTTCAGCATGGTCAGTCCTGTCATGTTTCAAAACTTCATTTAAAAAAATAAGATAACCGGATATGTGTAGCCCAGATATGTAGTCAGTAATAATTATGGTCATCAGTATAGATACTGGTACTAGGTATTGGTCAGATACTGTGATGATTTACACATACAGTACCAGTCGAAAGTTTGGACAACTCAAATTCAGTGTTTTCTGCATTATAGATTAATGCTAAAGTCATCCAAACTATGAAGAAATACATCTGGAATTATTTAGTAAACAAAACAGTGTTAAACAAACCAGAATCTGTTTTATATTTTAGTTTCTACAAAGTAGGCACCTCTTGCTTGACAGCTTTGCACATCTTGCACATTTTCTCAGTCAGCTTTATGAGGTAGTCACCTGGAACGGCTTTCAGTAACAGCTGTGTCTTGTCAAGAGTTCTTTTCTTGATTTTCTTTGCCCTCTTAATGTCTTTGAGACATCAATTGTGTTGTGAAGAGGTAGAGTTTACAAGTATACAGTGAATAGTCCTATTTGAGTAATGTTCTAGTCCATATTATGGCAAGAACGACTCAACTAAGTAAAGAAAAACGACAGTCCATCATTACTGTAAGAAATGAAGGTCAG
>JAOTRJ010000034.1:6368259-6379866 GCA_028564905.1 Leptodoras praelongus | reverse complement strand
TGTAAATAGTCATGAAAATAAAGAAAACGCATTGAATGAGAAGGTGTGTCCAAACTTTTGGCCTGTACTGTATATTTCTGCCGATCTCGGATTTGCCGGAAGAAAATGGCAAACAAATAAGTTCAACAAAAAACAATTTGCATTTGATTTATAGATACTAATACTATCACTACTACTATCACTACTACTACTACTACTAATAATAATAAGCTAATTATGAAAAAAAAGTTGACGATTACAACTGTAAAATTACCACTCTTGTAAAATAAATACTTAAATTAATAATACATTAAAGAAATAATTCTATCACAGCTACTGAATGCATTGCAATTCAGTGTTAAGTGAAGAGTCTGAAGCACACCAGACATTCATGATCCCTAATAATCAGCTTCACTGAACATGTTAATAGAACAGGGGAAGACATAAATCCATCTGTGTGTTATCTCAAACACGAGCTGTTTGCTTAACACCGGCGCTAGAAAGCTTGCCATGTCGACCTCATACTCGCAATGCACACTACGTACAGCCCTTTTTAAACGCTAGTAGCGTTCAGTGTACTACAGATGCTAGCCTAAATCAGATTATACTACATTTTATTTTTGGTACGGCCAGTTATGGAAATGCGATCTAAAGATACAAAAAGGGTGATTCGATTGCCAAACATAAGGTGCCCAGCAAAATCAGTTCATTTAGAGGTGCCACAAACTCATATGGTAGCAATCCCGTGAGGTACTATTTAATAAATAAATAAATAAATAGATCCTCAAGATCCCCTATTCCACATGACTGGGGACACAACACTCTTTCCGACCAGCTCTTTGTCTTCATTTTGTTTGTCATATGGATCGATGAGAGCTGCGGCCGCTCAACAAAACGCTTGCTGGACTTATGCTTGGTGGATGCAGCAAGGCTTGAGGGCAGCGTGGTAAAAACTATAGATGATGTGGCCAGGAGATTTGGCATCACGCATCATCCATCAAACTTTGTGCAACTAGTGAAAACCATGTGACTCTACTGTTGTCATTTATGTTGCTTAAGCTGAAAAGCAAACCTGAGAAAATATTTTGTCCCTAATGCGTGTATAGCATTTTGGGGACAAATAACATTTGAAGACAAACATTATGTGGCCTTTAATATTTTTTGCAGTTGCCGTGGAAACGCTCACCACCGACCACTAGCCTCTCCCTTAAGTGTAAGGCGGCTCGCCGTATCGCGACCTAACACTAGGGTGCCGCATCGGTGTGGCGCTCGTGCTCGTTAAGGGTTAACAAGAGACACCTGCTCGTCAGCCTATTTAAAGGGTTTTTTGCAGGTCGCACCTTTCATTTGTTTTTGTAGTGCTACAGCGTGAGGTATCAGGGCTGGATTGGTAACGTACGGCCTTTGTAGAGGTTCTGTGGAAATGCAATGCCTGAGGTAATAAATGTTTGCTAGGGTCAGTCTTCTCACGTTACTGGTGCGACACTTTTCCCTGACCTCCAGTAGTTAAAGGGCTCAAGAGCAAACGCTTCTCTCGGTGGATTCGCCTGCCTTTTTCCGTATTCCCCACTGTGGCGTGCTGTAGTACGCTTCCCCTTTCCCTCACGGGGGACATTGCTCCGAGGGGACATGTTCATGTTAGCCGCGTGCAACCCAGAAGCCCTGAGTACTACTATGCGGCACGTGCTTAATACTCGTGTGAGCTTTTGTCTTCTTTATAAGAGGTGCTGTTTTGGCACCAATCTTCTACATTTTCATATACACACACACACACACACACACACACACATATATATATATTCTTTCACGTTCACCCTTGCGATATTTAAACTCTTTTGCTTGAGTTCCCTAAATCACGGCTCCTATTTTTGAGCTTCACTTCTTTCTCTTTATCTGCATGTGCCTGCCTTAGTTCAGCGGTAAAGTACACGCTTAGTAATACTGAGATCCCAGGATTGAATCCTGGTTCTGTCAGTTTATGCATATCTATTTCAACCATTTATAAATATATATTAATTTAACCCCAATCTCCTTCATTATTTTCCTTTTTTACTCTCCCTCTATGGGCTGAAAGATAGCAGCCAGCCTTTCCCAGCACTTGGGGTGATTTTCCCCCCACACCATAACAAGAAGTGAAGAAAAACCTGGTCAAAGCTTTTGTATAGCTGTTAGCTACAGTGTTATGATCAGTGATGTTCGAGCCGTTATATACGCTGACGGATGAGCTCAGCTCTGTTTATAAGTCGAACCACTTTAAGACAAACAGAAGAACAAATTAGGCAACGGTTCAGGCCATGTAAATTTAGTTAGCTGTGCAGGTCAAGATCTACACGCTAAGACATTGTCATTTACTTGTCTGAAAACTTCTGTACACAATCATCAGGACGCTTCATATGAGTAATGACACAAGTATTATACAAATCTCTAAAAATACAATTTTCTCCTTTTGGATAAATGTTTAAAATGTCCAGATCTTGATCTCACTCCAAACCAGTCATGGGCCTCCTAATATCTCCGAATGCTGGCTTTTTTACGACTGAAAGTTTACTGCAGCCTTGTGGTGTTAGAAGAAATGCAATGGCTGATCCAGGCTACAAGAAATGACCACTATAACTAGAAGAAAAGTAAAACAGAAGAGAGATGAGGGAGATGTCCAGGCATGTTAATACTTCTTCTATGTGCACTTATGTCTCAATGTCATCCTGATCTCTTAAAACCTGTAACCTCACAAACGACCTGGAGTCTGAGGGGGAAAAAAATGCACTTTCGGTTCAGTTCAGAATTCGATCACTGACGGAGTCAGGACTATTTTATGATGACTGTCCTGTATGGCCCTGGTAGAAAACTGGTCAGACTTCAAAACTGACTTCCTTCTTTAGTTCCTCAAATATCAGTTGAATTGTTTGGCTCTTTGTGTGCGTGGATGTAATGTGTTTCAGACACACAAGACGCTCGGGACAGATCCAGATGCTGACGAAAGAGCAGTCAAAATGATTCAATCAATGATTCAAATATAAACCAGGCTTCAAAAAAACATCATTTATACTGCAGGATGGTCAGCCAGCACAAGACCAAGACTGCAACAAAGCTCTTTTTATTTTTATGTGAATGTGAACGTGCAGTACTGACATACTGTGCTTGCACTCAGAGGAATGTGTCCTCCGTATTTAACCCATCCGTGCAGTGAAACACACATACACACACTGGTGAAGTGAGCACACACTAGCCCGGGGCGCTGGGCAGCCTCGGGGGTTAGTGCCTTGCTCAGCGGCACTTCGGTCGTGACTTGTCGGTAGTGGGGATCGAACCGGCTGGTTCCTCGACCATGAGCCCCCGGCTGCCCACGTTTTTAATATTTCTATTAATACTCTGCTAGATAAATATTCTATAAAGATAACATAAGATAAACACAAAGACTTCATTCATTTGAATAAAACAAAACCTGTGTTAGAATACAAACTCGTACGCAGAAAATACATGACAAGATCCCATTAACTCTAAATAAACCACTCCAAACTTGTCCAAACAATGAACTTGTTTACAGACTGTACTTGTTTAGAGAACCGTCCACTAAACATCCACCAAACTCTAAACAAGGTCAAAAAGCTTGCTTAAAGGATAAAAGGATAAAACGCAGGTAACAAAAAGCATAACTTCATAAATATCAAACCACATTCTAATGAGCAGCTGGGTATTTACTTCACGATGCTTTCGACGCGTTATCAGAAGCGTTTTGTTGTTGTGTGTTACCTCGAATGTTCCTCATAGCGTGCAAACCGCTTTGTAGTCCCGTCGAGGGGGATTACAGCCCTTTCACTTGTCTAACGTTAAAACTGAAGAGTGTAAGTGTGTACGGGGTTTTACACTAACCACCAGGGGCCGGGGGAAGAAAAAAAAAGGTGCCAGGCGTCTGTTTTAGTTAAAAGGTAGAAACCAGAGAAGCACAATTTCTATTTAAAAAAAAAACTGCTGCATGCAAAAATTAGACATAGCAACTTGTACGGCAGTGCAGAATTTGCCGTTTTAAATATCTATAATTAGACATTCAACATTTTGTATCATTTCATTTGCATCAAATCATTGAATGAATAACAGAATTATAGTACTTCATAACAGTTATATAACACTGATGTCACTGCTGTTAAATATATAGCCTACTTGTCTAAGTCAGACATCCAGTTAGATTCTCGTGCATACCCACACAGCACACCTTTTAAGTGGTACCATCAAGACTGGACATTATTTCTAAAAAGAATCCAAATATAAGCTATAAGCAAGGGGGCGGAGCTTCCGGGGGTGTCAGAGAGACAGCCAGCTAGGACGCACTCATTATACATGCATTCACTTCCTCTCAGTATTGCAAAGCAATGCTTATTCAGGTGACACCTGACCTTAATTACATACATACTGTCACCTCAGATATAAAATGCAGCCTGAAAACAGAGACATGCTGTCAATTTATGGATGCTGCTGTACGTATAGTAGCTTATAGTATAGTAGTTTTTCCTTTTTGCTCTTATGGTTAAACTTTGATTGGGTAATGGTTAAGTTAATACAGAGTTATTTAATGATCAAATGTATCAAATCGAATATTCATGCAGCCCTTAAAAAACTGGTAAAGTGCGTCTAGGGCATTAAGGTGGAGAATAAAAATCAACTCTAGAAAAAAAAAGTCTAGAGCAGGTAAAAGCCAAAAAGCCATCACTAAGACATGGCATCTATCTCGATCTAATATCCAACATCTAATATTCACCTCACCCTCACATAGAAAAGTGTTTGTATACACGCGATAAAGAAATATGACACAGGCTGACTATTTTACTCTATTATGTAATGTAAGATTAGTTAAGATCTTCAAATCCTTAAGCGCCGCACTGGCTTAAAAGAAAGAAAAGTGAAGGTACCTGAACCAAGCTCTCAGCTACACGGTACATTACAAAACAAAAGTCACTCCGTGAGAATGTCAGTCAGATCAGCAACACGTTCTGAGTCATCGTATAAGAAACACGATCACAACATAAAATCCATATAATTCTTCCTATGAACAAAAGAAACAACGCACGGAGTCATGCACAACCCAGAAGCCTGCAAAAGAAAATGCAAACCATTCTCTTTCCCATTCCTGTAATTATGTGAAATTCTGAGGAGGCGCAATTAGCCAAATGCACAGTCATGAAATACTGGAACTGGAACACACACTCACTCACTCACTCACACACACACACACACAGCGTATCATCAATTTTATTTTTAGACAAATAAACAATTCTAGAAATTCAGGCTTGACACAAAATTGAGGTATAGGAAAGACAATTATAGAACTGGCTCTTAAAAGCCAAATTCACTCCCATTTTCACAGAACAACTGCATTCTAATAGTTTACAAAATAACCTAAAACCCATCAGCGGTCCATGAGAAAAGTCTGGCCTTTGACGCTATCGTACGCCATCTGGTTAATTATCAGTAATGGCTACTTTATATTCATTACTCTGGCGCTAATGACGGCTCTACGTTTCGAGGATAAATCATTATTAACTCCAAAACTGTGTATCTTCTGTACACAAGTTGGGACTCTTTCTAAAAATGCAATAAATACTAAAAACTTTTTTTTTTTTTTTATCACTTGAACTTTTATTTAACTGACAAAAAGGAAAGGAAGAAAGGAAATATTTTCTGCAACACACTCCAAAAAAGTTGGGACAGAGTAATAATAAGACTGATAGATAATGTTAGGCAAGTAACACCGGAAGGTTCCATAATTAGCAGGTAATTATGGAAAGTGGGAGTAGAAAAAGTGCATCCACCAAAGGGTTATTCACAGCAAGCACGGATGTGCCATGGTTCACCACTTTGTGCTAAACTCCATGAGAGAATTTGTCAGTCAGTTCAAATACAATGTTTCTCAGGGCAAGACTGCAAAGAATTTCAGTCTTTTACCATCTACAGTTCATAATATCATGAAAAGATTCAGGGAGTCAGGGGAAATCTCAGTGTCTAAAGGCCAAGGTTGGACACCACTGCCGATTGTGTGTGACCATCGAGCCCTTGGGTGGTAATGTTTGAGAAACTGTCATGCCACCGCGATATACACAGCCACATGGGCTTGGGAGTACTTTAGGAAATCATTGTCACATAACACAGTCCATAGATGCATCAAGAAATGCAACCTTACACTGTATTATACAAAGAGGAAGCTATATATTAAATCTGTACAGAAACACCAGTGAGTTCTCTGGGCCTGAAGACATCTGAGATGGACAGAAAGACAGTGGAAACGAGTTCTGTGGTCAGACGAGTCCATGTTTCAGCTTGTCCTTGGGACAAATGGATGTCAGATTTTATGCACGAAAGATGAAAAAGACCATCCAGACTGTAACCAGCATCTGTGATGGCATGGGGGTGCATCAATGCCCACGGTGATGAGCGATCTGCATATACTGGTATTTTGGAGAAACATAAGCTGCCAACAAGGCATCTTTTCCAAACTCCATGTCTATTTCACCACAAGTTATAACAGTGTGGCTTGACAGGCTTGCCTGCAGTCCAGATCTGTCTCCTATTGAAAATGTACGGAGCATCATGAAGAGGAGAATCAGACAACAGCTACCGTGGACTGTTGAGCAGCTCAAGTCTTGTACACAGCAAGAAAGGAAAAAAATCCACTTACAAAACTGCAAAATAAGACTAAAAATGTTCCGACACATTGTGAAGACCTTCACGCTGTTCCCATTTAAATGAATTGCCAATAAAGCACAAAAACAGTCAAAACACTAGGAATCATTATTCGTTTAGCATAACATGGGGTTAATTCTTGAAATGTCTGTCTGAATATATTTGGTGGCAAAACATTTTTGATCTCCAGTATATAAAGCTACAGATACTCCTCTGGGGTGGTGGGAACGCCGAAATCCCAATACAGCATTTCATGCATTTCATAGTTTCTATTAAAATGAGATCTGTATATTAAAAACAAATTCCTCCAGACCATGGAGGAATTTCCAGCTGCTCTCATATGATGAAGCACGAGGAAGCTGATGTAGTCTGTGCGCCATATGATCATCTGAGTTTTCTTTCGCTGCTCAATGCTCTTACGTTCCGTTGCAGATCAACCGCACTGAAGGCTGAAGAGGCTTTAAGCAGTCCACAGACTGGAGGTATGGTTTTAAACATCACAGTGCAGCCAAACCAAACTGGAGGTCTAATTAAACTGGTGGGGATTCATTTTTTGCCATGGGAGAGAAATACATTAAAGGCGGAACTGATAACGATCTTAGGTATAACCATGTCTGGAAAAAAAAGCAGTATCTTTTAAAATTTCATATTCAATACATATTAAGTGTTAATTCCAGACAAATCTGGACAAATGTTTGGGGTTTGTTCGCTTTCTAATGTAGTATTTCCCATTTTCCTTCTGTTTTCGAGCCCCCGAAACTCAGACTTTAGGAAACACTGCTGCCCGGTTGTAGTAAAACTCCAAGGTTGTATTGTAGTCTGGATGAGCAGAAATGGAGACTTTTTGAACCGATAATACAGACACCTACATTTACTTCCTGATTGGGTTTTATCAGTCACAACGCTCCTTCCCTGATTCATCGCTCCCTTATCACGTGACCCTTTCTGCAAGAAAACAAACTTCATCAGCCAGCCTCAACTACAACCCAACGAATCAGAATCATTGCACACTTTATTGTCTTTGCTAGCAGCTGATTTCTGCATTTTATTTTTTAATGCTATTATTATAACTGCCCACATGCGCACTAGGCGAGCTATTATTTGAGCGATCTGCAACAATTCCTGTATCCAGAGGCTTCCTGTTTACACCGGCCAAGCACATGCACCAGTGCGGTGCATGCCGAATGGTCATGTGATACATTTTCAGGTACTATGGATGAAGATTATTTACAGTATATTTCGATTTATTTACATTATATACAGACCTGAAATGCTCATCTGGCATTAAAACGGTTTTCAAAATGAAAATATATGAGCGTGAACAACCCCAACAGCCTCAGGTGCGTATTCGAGGTCATGTGGTACCATTGCTCATATTTCACAGTGAATGTGGGTGAGGCAGGAGGGGGAATAATAAGACTTTGATTTACGTAAGGGTTACCTGATTCATTCTGCGGATTTGACGCCGTTAATAAATCTAAGTGCATGCTGAAACGAATTAGGCATACTGTTGCGGTTTATGTATTTATATACTTTATGTTTGCACTGCTGTACCGTAACTAGCCCTAATATTTAACCGCTTTAACGTTCCCGTATATAAAATGATACACTGTTGAAAAAGATCGTCGTTTATCGGCAGTGAGTGTAGCCGAAGACGCGAATTCCTTCAAAATGCACTGAAACGTATGCGAGCGTAGCAGGCGTGTCGGATAACTGTGGTAAAAATCCCCTAACAAAAGCCACTGCAGGCCAAAGTGGGAATATGAAAAACAGCTCACATGGATATGTGCCAGTATGTGACAATGTCCTCCTAATGGCAGATCTGCGCTGAACAAAAGAGGTGCTTCATCTCCTCTATCTCAGCCATAACACATACCTGGATAATATCCAAGACGCCGTATGAGATTTGGACAAGAAGGATAAAAAAAAAAGGGCACTGATTAAAGCACATTTTAGTACAGCTGAGTTTGAAAAACGTTGATTAGAGATGTCTGTGGCGAACAAAGTGGTAGGTTTAATAGCAGTGTCTTAAGACCCTTGCTTTATTGTGGCCTTTTTTGTCTCTGGCATTCAGCTCGCACTGAACCCAGCTTTAGCATGCGAGGCTGGAAAACCCACGAGTCTTCTCGTTAACGCCTGGACAATGGCAGTTCCTTTAGTTCCTGCACTTGGTGTTATATTTCACCGTGAGTCTATTCTGATCTGATCCTACTGAAAACTGATTACTCCCTTCAGGATGGGTAAAACCCAAACCGTTTCTTCCATCCATGACAGAACAGCTTCGGGGCAAGAAGCTCAGGAGGAAAAGGTTTTCAGTGTCTTTTTCATGAAAGGCTGACAGGAAGTGTGTATGTCAGCATTACGCAAATATCATGTAGGTCCTCTGTGCTTGAGCAAAACATTGAGTCACCGTCTTTCGTATCTTTCAGTCAGATCGGGTTTCAGAAGAAGACGCAGAAAGTTTACTTAGAAAAAAGCTATGAAATAGCACAGGCTCGGGCTTTTTACTGCGTCTGCTGGAAAAGCGGACGGATGAAAAGGTATTTAAGCAAAATGCTACGTTTTTTGTTAGACCATCGCTTCGGTCTGAAACGGAAAACGTCTGGCTGTAGGGAAAAACAGAACTGCATCACTCGAAAGAGCACAAGTTCACAAGTTTAATGCTCGAAACAAACGACAAGCGTTATAGACGCCAAGTAAAACATCTTAACCTTGGCCAAAAGAAAACATTAGCCACAGTCAACTACCCTTCTATTAGCTATGGTCAACTGAACACAGGTCACCTGCTAAACAGCTATTAGCCTCGAGGGTTTGAGAAAACAGGGCAATCAGCTGACTGCCAAAACAGCTCCCTGCTATATGCTGTATGAATTAAGGCCTGTCACAAGCAAACCAGCCTAGAAATTTAAAGCCAAAGTTAGAACAGACCGACACGGAACAATCTTTCAAGCTCATGAATTAAACAAATCCAGGGACTAAATATAGTTGCTCAACAAAAACCTGGACGCTCAACCATCCATGGGAAACATACTGATATTACGCCTACGTGGAAACATGGGTTATTTTCGACCGTTTCAGGCAGAACACGGATACCATGACTACATCTAGAAAGACTTTATTCTGATAAAAAAACAATCCACTTTTCGAAGAGCATGCCGAATGCTTTTTATACGCTGGCTGTCTGGCGTGTTTCGACAAGACCGTATCTCCAATACGTTTACTGTGAACCATGAGTCACTGATCTGACACCGGCACAATATGAGCCAACGGAGTGAGATAAAACGTGCGTGACACCAGTAAGAGACTGGTTTTAACAAATGATAAATAAAAGATCTCGCCTTTAATGGTTGCTGATGCCGGCTGTCTAGACGTAGGTGTCGCGTGCCACAGTCGGTCGAAATCAGCTGAAATTCAACTGAAATCCATTGTAAACATCTATTTTGGTAGTCGCTATAACTGTAGAAGAAGATCCACATGACGCATAACAACTCGACGACCGCTGTAGGATCAGCTGCCATGTCTGGTTACCTGATTAAATTTTATTCCATCTCATAAAATGTGTAAACATGTACAAACCAGTCTGGCTTGGTTTCCCCAGAAACGGGTTCATCTTTAACCCAACACCAACATCCTTCATAGTCAAATATAATCAACACAGAAAATGGTGGTGAGTTATTATTACTTCTTAACCTATTAGACTTGGACATCAAACTGGCCTCAAGATCATTTGGTTTTCATTAGATCTTACGATTTCTGTGCTGATGGTAGCTTTTAATGTCTGCTTTTTAATTTCTGCTTTCATTTAAGCTCTTGCCTGAACAAAAAGACTGAACCAGACAACCAGCCGCTTTCTGGTTTTCCCTGTGTGTAAATAAGGGCGTTATTAATGACCGAGGCGCTCGGGTGGATAGAAAAAATTAATAAATTACTTTATAAAAGGTTATTAATGGCCGAGGCATTCGGGTGGATGGAAAATATGAATAAAGCTCTTTATAAATGGTTTATTAATGGTTGAGGTGTTTGGGTGGATGGAAAAGATTAATAAAGCTCTTTATGAAGGGTTTATTAATGGTCGAGGTGTTCATTTGGATAGAAAGATGAATAAAGCTCTTTATAAAGGGTTTATTAATGATCGAGGTGTCCGGATGGATAGAAAAGATGAGTAAAACTCTTTATAAAGGGGTATTAACAAATGAAGTGGTCAGGTGAAGAGAGAAGACGAATAAAGCTCTTTCTAAAGGGTTTATTAACGATTGAAGACCTCCAGGTGGAGAGAAAAGATTAATAACACTCCTTGGAAAGAGTTATTAACAATCAAGGTGTTCATGTGGATGGAAAAGATGAATAAAGCTGATTATAAAGGGTTATTAACAGTCGAGGGGTTAAGACAGATAGAAAAGATTAATAAAGCTTTTTATAAAGGGTTTATTAATGATCGAGGTGTTCATTTGGATAGAAAAGATGAATAAAGCTCTTTGTGAAGGGGTTATTACCAACCGAGGTGTTCAGGTGGATAGAAAAGATGAATAAAGCTGTTTATAAAGGGTTTATTAACAATTGAGGCATTCAGGTGGATACAAAAGATGAATAAAGCTCTTTATAAAGGGTTTAATAACAATTCAGGTTCAGGTGGATAGAAAAGATGAATAAAGCTCTTTATAAAGGGTTTATTACCAATCAAGAGGTTCGGACAGATAGAAAAGACGAATAAAGCTCTTGATAAAGGGTTTATTAATGATCAAGGTGTTCAGGTGGACAGAAAAGATGAATAAAGCTCTTTATAAAGGGTTTATTACCAATCAAGAGGTTCGGACAGATAGAAAAGACGAATAAAGCTCTTGATAAAGGGTTTATTAATGATCAAGGTGTTCAGGTGGACAGAAAAGATGAATAAAGCTCTTTATAAAGGGTTTATTACCAATCAAGAGGTTCGGACAGATAGAAAAGACGAATAAA
>JAOTRJ010000034.1:6168793-6181044 GCA_028564905.1 Leptodoras praelongus | reverse complement strand
TGTGTGTATGCGCCCTACGATGGATTAGCGCCCTGTCTAGGGTTGGTTCCTGCCCTTGCGCTCAGAGTTGCCGGCTGTGCACCGGCTCCCCCGTGACCCCGTAACTGGGAATAAGCGGTACAGAAATGACTGATTTACATTTATATTTATTCCTAGTGTGCAAGTCCAAGGTGACAGTGGAACCTTACTTAAATTCAACCATACTCAAAAGGGATCTTAAAGCAGAAGTATAGCTTCAGGCAGGTCTGTACAGCAGACGACTCCACAGGCAGCAGGAGTAATGTGTGCAGCCAGAAAGACAGTGAGGGAGAAAGAGAAGAGAGAGAGTGAGAGGGACTCAGATAGCATGGTGACACTGATTCATTGTTAAAATTCCATCAGACTCATCATTTAGTTGAGGTTGAATATTTAAGGCTAAATAATATTGAATCAGTGTTGGTGATTTTTTTTTTGCCCTTTTCAGTGTTGAAATGAGAGATTTGAATTAATATTGAGGTTTAGTCAGCTGCATTGCCTCAGTGACAAGCATGACATAGAATTGCAAGGGCCTTTGATCTGTCCCTTTGTTTCAAGGCATTTCAAGGCACGCATTTGCATATTCTTTTACTTCAAGCACTGATGACTCATGGTAATGTGGGTCAGATGTGGCCTACATTTTACAAGCTGAAAGTGCCACATATGTCCCAAGAAGGCAAAGCATGATGATGATGATGAGGATGAAGAAGAAGTTTATTATTATTATTATTATTATTATTATTGTTGTTGTTGTTGTTGTTGTTGTTGTTGGCATGGTTTTCTGGGCTGTCTATGCACTTCATTTATGGATGAATTTATGTTATACTTTATTAAATTCAGAATAAACATACCCCATTGCTTCAAGTCACGGTGTCATCCAATTTATCATACAATCTGTACTTAAGTTGTGTTCTAAAGACACAATGAAATAGCATCTTCTGAGCTTCTTGCTTTCCTGAAAAACAGGATATGCAGGCATAAATACAAACACATGCATATGAATGCACATTATAAATAAATACATACTGTACAATTGCATATGAATTAATATCTGATTGAGAGATGTTTTATTTACTTTGAGTTAGTGATTATGTGGATCAAACCATATTAACTGCACATTAATTGTGATTTCTGATTGAAAGGAGCCAAAACTGAAATTTTACTGGCAAGTGCAAAGAATCCTTCTGTACACGAAACAGGATTGATTTGATATTGTTTGATATTGTTATTGAAAATCAGTGTATGAATTAAAATTGGACTAATACTGATTTAATATAATAGTATCTTCATGTATTGTCCATCATTGACAAAATATTATTTCAGGGTACAAACATGAAGACAAATCAATGTTAAATTTCAGAGATTTCAACATTAATTCAACAATAGATTCGTTGGTGCATTAACATTGACTCATCTTAGGACTGTGCTTTTATTAGTGCTTTGAGCAGGTGTACATTCTGTGCAGAGTGCAAGCAGGCCAGGACTAGCTACGACAGCATAACTAAAAGGGAGATCCAGAAGGTAACCTAGGCATTAGGGCATCCTGGAACGTAAATCAGACAGCCACTTCACCAACTTGTGTGAGTGTACACGTAAGTGTTGGGGGTGTGGCTGGGTTGAAGGGGGTACATCATCCAAACATCCCATTTTACCCAAATACTCAATGCCCATGAACCCTTCTAATCTGCATCATTAACAAGAGAAAGCTATTAATCAAAACTTGACTAAACAAATGAGTCAAGAACACAACTTTGACTAAGAACAACTAATAAAAAGCTCTGCCCCTGCTGTAGTCTATGTTACTCTTGATACCAGTAAACAGCCTGCACCTTTTGATCAAGGCAGGTGTAGTGGATCCTAAAATATGGAAATTTCACTCAGGTTCTGCAGCACAAGACCATTCAGTACTATACTCTAGTATAGGTTATTAGGAGCTTATGTATTTGGTGCTGTTTGTTGGTTTGTTGGTTTGATTCTCAGCAGGATTACAGAAAAACTACATGGCCAACTGTCATCAAACTTGGTGGTAGAGTGCAGCATGGGCCAAAGAAGGATTCCTTAAATGTTAGATTGGATCTAGGTTGCTACATAGGTGTATGTATAATTTTTGCAAGTTTGGGCAAAAATGAACCAGGTTTGTCACACATGCCTAATCCCATCATGACCTGATATTGTCACACATGCATGAACATGTCATATAAAACAGAATTGCCTATTGGCAATGGTGATAGTCTCTGCTTTCCAACTGCACTTCTAATTGTGTTTTATTATTGTTATGAAGTTTTACTGGGAGCCAATGCAGTATGGATGAAATAGAGATGATGTGCTCAGGATTTTGGGTTCTAGTGAGGACTCTGGATGCTGCATTCTGACAAGACTGCAGCTCATTTATTCTCCTACTGGAACATCCAGACAGCAAGGCATTACCATAGTTAGACCTAGAGGTAAGAAAGACAAGAACTACTATCATTTTTTTGCATCTTGTAGTGACATTATTTTTTTATTTTTATATTAAGGATTATTTCTGAGATGAAATGGCTATCATAGTAATATTAGCTACAGGAGCTTTAAATGAGAGACTGGACTCTTTAACTGCTGCACATGTGTCATGATTCTGAGCATAAATAGTATGCAAGTGCAGTTTTCAGTTCAACAGCAGGCTGAAATAAAATAAACATGAAACATGAAAGTGAAACATGAACATGGAACAAAGTGCTCAGAATCTCATAGACAAGACCTCACAGCAAGACCAGAAACATGAAGGTTTTAATAAGAAAAGGTAATCAAGGGTAAACTGAAAACAGGTTAACATGATCATACACACTAGGGCAACCAATGCCAAACAGACAAAAACCAAAACAGAAAGCACATGGCAAACAGAGCATGGTAAACAAAGCATTCTGTAATTCATGAGCAGTGTGCCAAGTATTACAAGGGGTTATACATGACAAAAGGCCTCACATCTATGTCTGACATGGGTGGAGCCTGGCATAGAGATGTCTGGGATGGACCAGGGAGACAAAGTGATGGCAATGACAACACATAGTGGTGCAGGGAGGTGGAGAGATGTCCATGGCAAGGCTGTGATCCACAGAGGCATCAGAAAAAGTATTGTACATTTACTCAAGAGGAATTAGTTCATTAAATTACATACAATTCCAATATTTCTCCACCTTGAATTGATGTATCATATAGCCCTGTTGCTACTGAATGTGTGTGTCGTGATCTATATGTTTTTGTCCCCGGACAGGTTACATATTTGATTTTAGCTAGTTTGAAGCAGTTCCACGTGTAGGTGTAATTATGAGACTGCTGTGTTACTGGTGAAATCCCTGCTGTGTTACTGGTGAAATCCCTGCTGTGTTACTGGTGAAATCCCTGCAGTGTTACTGTTAAAAAACCTTTCTTTTTATAGGCACAATGCCTAAACTAGTCTGCAGGCTATTTCTCGCTCTGTGGCTCTCTACAGATATATTTTTTATCAGCCCCTAAACTCCAGTCTTTGTCTTTTATCATAACGAGTAGAGTAGGGCAATAAACCCCTAGAAAGTCCAGGTGGAGATGTTTAGTATGCAGTGGGAAGGCTTGGAGTGAGTTAACTTCTGCCATCATCTGAAAACTCAGTTAATGAAGTGTGAATGGAATTGGTTAAGAGCCTGTGAGTGTAGAAACTAATGAAGTGCTAATTAGCTCAGTGGGCAAGTCCTAGGAGTCTGAAGCATTACACAGTTCAGGATGACCCTTGCTGTGGTAGTTCTTTACTCAGTATTTAACCATGAGCTGAAGCATTGCTTACTTACTTGTTGAATTAAATCCTCCCAAGGTGGAGCACAGTCAGGGTAGATCATGACAACCTTGCAGAGATAGAAATAAAGCTACTTTCCTCAGGAATAATGCTTTATTATAACAAAAGGGATAATTAGGTGGAAATAAGTTCAGAACTGGTGATCTTGGAAAGGTGGCAGGAAACAAATTTTACTGAACTCTACCAAAGCCTATTGATGGCTACCAAAAGTCATAGTGCAACTTGATAAGGGACATTAAACCAAATCTTTGGTGTGCTGTACACTCTGGCAACCGGAGACAGAGCCATTAATTAGCCCTAATTTGTTGTGTGTGTGTGCATGCTCATGTGCAGAGATCTGAAGGGTCGAGAGCAATGTGAGGCAGAACAAGAGAGAGAGAGCCAAGATCCCAAGCCCAAGTTTTTCTTTGGTTAAAGCACTGAAAAGCCATGTTAGTTTTGTTAAATAATTTACATTCTGTTCAGTTCTGAACCAGTCTCGCATGATTTTTAATTTGTTCCAGACAGCTACACATTACACCTACAGGAGCATCCCATTCTAGATCCATAGGCATTAATATGGAATTGGTCCCTCATGGAGCTATAACACCCCCCACTCTTCTGGGAAAGCTTCCTACAAGATTCTGGAGTGTGTCTGTGGGAATACTTTCCATTCATCCAAAAGAGCATTTTCATCCCAAAGGTGTTTGATGGGGTTGAGGTCAGGTCTTCCACATCAAACTCACCCAGCCATGCCTTTATGGATGTTGCTTTGTGTAATAGGACACAGTCATGCTGGAAAAGAAAAGGGCCTTCCCCAAACTGTTCCCACAAAGTTACGAGCATACAATTGCCCAAAATGTCTTGGTATGTTGAAGCATTAAGATTTCCCTTGATTGGAAATAAGGGGCCTAGGCCAACCTCTGAAAAACAACCCCATAGCATTATCCCTCCTCCACGAAATTTGGTATTTGTGCTTGGCGATGTAAGGCTTGCATGCAGCTGCTCGGCCATTGGAAACCCATGATATGAAGCACCCGGTACACAGCTTTTGTGCTTATGTTAATGCCAGAGGGTTTGAACTCTGCAGTTATTGAGACAGCAGAGCGTTGGTGACTTTTATGCACTATGGGCCTCAGCACTCAGTGACCCCGCTCTGTAACAGTGTCTGCCACTTTGGTTCCTAAACACTTCCACTTTTTGATAATACATTCATAGTTGATCATGGACTATCTAGGAAGGAAGACATTTCACGAACTGACTTCTTGCCATGGTGGTATCCTATTACATTAGCATACTTGAATTCAGAATCAATACGATTCTCTTCATTTCAGATTTCTGACATTGCTAGAACTTTGAGGTTGGTTGTGTTTGCTTAGCAGTTTTCTAATGACCAAAAAAAGCATTTATGATGTGCAATTTTTGTCTGGAAAATCAGGACAAAGTCCTACAGTGTAAACCCAACTTTACTTATTTACATATCAAGATTTTGTGTGGAAGCAAACCACTCCCTTCACACTACTCCATGATGAAAGACGGTCACCCATGGTCATGGACTCACCCAAACATCCAGTTATCCTGGGTTGCACCTTCACTACCCCCTCATCTCCTGGGAGGAAGGGGAAATTCAGAGATGGTCCCCATTTTGTTTTCAAAATTGTCTTAACCTTGGGGTCTGCCTGGTCCAAACAACGTGTGTAGAAAGCCTGGAGACCCAAATTCAAGTCCATGTGCCTGCAGTTTACAATGACATCATGGAGGTGTTTAACAAGAAGCAGGCTGAAGGCCTATCTCCTCACCGGCCCTGTGACTGTGCCATGGCCCTGTGTATGCCCTGTCTCTGCCAGAGCACCAGGCCATGGAGGACTATATCCAGGAGTCCTGGAGCATGGGCACCACCGGCACTTCATGTCCCCAGCCTCAGCCAGTTTCTTTTTTGTGGAGAAGAGTGTGGGTGGCCTCTGGCCTTGCATTGATTACAGAGGTTTGAATAAAGTCCTAGTCAAATACTCTCACCCACTTCTTCCCAATTTCAGGCCATAGTATGGGAAATAGACCAGAAGATATGAGACCGCCAACCAGCAGAGGAGCATTCAGCCCCCACCTGGTAAGCTGTTTGTCCACTCCTCTCTCCACAGCCAGCTCATCTACTGGGCCCACTTCTCTCCTGGCACAGTACATCACAGAGCAAGACACACAATGGAAATCATCAGAGCGAAGTACTGGTGGCCCCGTATGAGGATATTCAGGAGTTCATCACCTCATATATTGCCTGTGCCCAAGCCAAGGTGCCTAGAATATTGCCAGCAGGTAAGCCACACCCCTTGCCCATTCCTGAGATGCCTTGGTTGCATATAGCCATTGACTTTCTTACTGATCTGCCACAGTCTCATGGCAAAACTGCCATTCTTGTCATTGTTGACGTTTTCCAAAGGTGTCAGATTTATCCCCCTTGTAGGCCTACCCACAGCCCTAGAGACCGCTGAGCTTATCTTCCAGAAAGTGTTCCGGGTCTAAGGCCTACCCGAAGACATTGTTAGCCCCCAGTTCATCTTATGTGTGTGGACTTCTTTCATGGATAAGATGGGCATTGCGGAGAGCTTATCGTCTGGCTTCCATCCGCAAGCCAATGGACAGGTGGAAAGAGTAAACCAAGAACTCCTGAAATTCCTTAGGCTCTTCTGCCAGCACCAACTGCAGGAGTGCGCTACCTCGTCTGGACTGAGTATGGACAAAACTCCATTAAGCTGCTACAAGTTTAACACCCTCTTTGCAGGTCATCAGCCACCTCTGCACCCTTGGAACACCTCGCCATCTGAGAGTCCCGTTGTCGATGAATGGTTTCAGAGAAGCGAGAGAGTCCAGGCAGGTACCCACCAGCAGCTCTCGTGGGCAGTGGCACAAATGAAGAAGGCAACAGACAGGAGACGAGGCACCACACCCAGCTTACAGCCTGGTGATCGGGTGTGGGTCTCCACCAAGGCATTCCATATCCCAATGTACTCTCAGAAGCTCAGCCCCAGGTACATTGGCCCATTTCCCATTATCAAGTGCTTTAATGAAGTCTCTTACAGGATACAGATGCCATGCCACAGCAAGATACATCCCACGTTTCATGTCAGTGCCCTCAAACCAGCACAGGGGGAGCCACCTAGCAAGAGAGGGGCCCCTGCTCCAGCCACGGCAGAGGCAGCACCTCCCCTGAGTGACATCTACTCCGTTCAGGAGATTCTGCACTCAAGAAGATGAGGAGGAAAACTACAATACTTATTGTCCTGGGAAGGTTACGGGCCTGAGGAGGACTCCTGGACCCCAGCTGAGAACATTCTAGATCCTCTGCTTACTCAAGAATTCCACACCAGATACCGCCACAAACCAGTGACACATAATCTGGGCAGACCCCATAGAAGAGAAAGGGCCCTAGGAGTTAGCCCCAGAGGGTGGCCCCAACACCAATCAACCTAACCAACGAGGCACACCTGCTGGTGGCCATCTTTGATTACCTTGTTTAAGCCATTCTGGGGGAATAAAAGGGCAGCATTTATTCTCCCCAGCACGCATCAACTCACGGGGCTCACGTCGTCAAGACTATCGTTCCAAAGCTAAGTATAGCTCTTGAATTTCTAGCCCTAGTTTTCCGTGTTTTTTGTCACCTTGCCCTGCACTCATAGTCCATTTCTTCTTTGTGTTTCCTCCTAGTTTTTCCCCCACCAGAGCGTGGCGTGTTCCCCGACTTCCTTGAGCATGTGTTGAACTTCTGTTGAACTGATTTCTGAAGAGACTTTGCCTTTGTTTGTTTATTTCCCTAGTTTAACCACGCTCTGTGCTTTACATTTCTGACTCACACCATTTCTGTTTTTGTGTACGTTAGCTTGCTGTATCAAAATAAATATATCTGCACTTGACTCCAGACAGTGTGAGATCATTACAGATTCATTGGAATAAGAGCTCGCACCCAAACCAGCCATTTCTGGAAAAGTTTGAAGAACAAAGCTTTTCAACAGACTTACAAATATAGAATTATATAAAGTAGATTTAGCTACTAGTACAACGGCATTAGAATTAGTGGAATTTGATTTTTTTTTTAACTTAACCCAAGTGTTTATTTTTCATAAGAAACAGTTTAGTGGTCCCCAAAGATTGTTCATAAAAGCTTATAGGAATTCAAGAAGCAAGATGGTATGGAGTGGAGTATATGATTTTTCAGACATAGCCTGAGCCTAGTCATTGACCTTGACCTTATAAATCAGGATTAATTCACTTCAAACTTCTCATGTTGGATATATTGCCAGGGAATGGTTGCATTTTTATTGGATAGTCTCACATAATCTACTGCTCATGATCTAACATTGGTAGACTAAATGATGATAACCATTATTGGCTTTGTATTTCATAATTAAACAAATATTTGGGAATGAAATGAGAGTTATTAACATCAGGTTGACTGAGAAATGCTGATCTGGTCAAACTATCTAATAACAAAGTGATTTTAGGGAATCTTTAAGTAGGCTATAATAAATATGCTTAAGAAGTTTGACGTTAATTAAAGTTGAAGACTAAGCTTAGTCTGTGTCAGGAAATCCACATCCAGTCTATACCATTAACCCGAGTTATAGCTTATTAAAATCTTAAGTTAATAAATACCATGTGGCACAGCTTTTAAGAGGTGGAGGCTATAATAAACACTTAACTAATGCCATTCTCTCAGTGTCAGAGCACCAGGTAGGTATATGAGATAGCAATGAGACTCCAGTGTGTGTGTGTGTTTTTAATTCTGCTAGAAGCAGTGCATCAGTAATCTGACTTTTGTCAGAGGTACTGGGTATGTCGGTGTGTGTTGTGAGATGCAAAAAGAAGCTATGAAGTAATGCGAATTAAATTCACTACCTATCAACAACTTGGAATCATCAGAATTATAGAGAAAAACAAATGTGCTTGGTGCTCTGTGGCTCATATTATCTTTGGTCCGTGGTTTATGTTTATAAATGATGTATCAGCATTTGATTTCCTCTTTGCAATATTTTATCTTTGTGTCAGCACTCACTAATGAAAACATGAATGTTATGAAGAGACCTTTTTACCTCACTGCATTACTTCATAAGTGACGTGGTTTCCTCATGACACTCCAGACAGCGGGTGTGTAGGTATACAGTATGCGGGTAAGAACATACCAGAACACAACATCAGTAAAAAAAACAGTCTGGGCATGAAAGTCCAAACACACTGGCTGTTTGGGCTGGCGACAGAACCAACCTGATCACAATGGCCTCAACATGTCATGTTAATGAACCATGCCTTTGACTCATACACCATGACACTCTAACAGGGCAGAAATATGAGAATGCCCCCTGTGTGTATGTGTGGAATGGTAACTGAATGGAGAAGAGAACAGTATCCAGCAGACAGGAAACAGACTGAAAATGAACCCATGGCCCATTGAACTTTGACCTTTCTGCAACACACCCATCCACATATCACTGAGAGGACAACAGTGACAAACACTTTTTGTGAAGTTGAACACACCCAGCATGCCTGACGCATTTCCACGATTTATCCAACTGTTTCATTACATTTTCCCATCTAATAGATCTTTGGATAGATACAAATTCTAGCTTTCTGTTCTTTAAGGGTTCTATGGATGGCCAATTGTTCTAGCTTTTATAACTGGTTCTACTTGTAATCAGTTTGATTTGATTTCTCTTTTGATAGTTAAGGTTCTAGATTAAAAAAAGAATTCCTCAAAGGATCCTTAGATACTGGAAATACAAAATGGCTTCCTCAAAGGGCATTTTAGCAACTAATGGTTCTAGCCTTCCAGAAAGGTCCCTCTTTGACAGCTAATCATTCTAGCTTTCAAAAAAAGGTTCCCCAAGAGTTATAATGGTTCTAGCTTTACAGCTTAATTTATTGTCCAAGCATTGTTTCAATGGACTGTACTTGGTTATACGTTTCTCAAAAGCAGAACCATACTGGGTTCTAACATAGATCCTTTAAGGGTTTGTCCATACAGGCAAAACAAAGAATGTGTTAACGTGTTTGATTGAAGCTTATGCTTTCCTAAGAGTCCATACAGCATAGTTTGAACAACGTAAATGTTTTACCCCTTTCTATTGAAGACCAACAGTAAATTGGCATGCAAATGGTGAAATAATATTCAAACCTTCCCAAAAATGATGCAGCTATGAAAAAAACAAGGGCAGGTGTGTTTATTTGTCAAATGATCCAGTCAATCCCTGTAAGAATGCTAGAGCTGGACCCACTACATCAGCGTTTCAAAAGCCAAGGCTGCGTTCCCTCTGCCAGAAGCCTCATGTGTCCTCCATAGATAAACTTTATAACGCAATCAGAGTAAACATTATTATGGAGGATCATTTAGCAGATTACACACGGACACACACAAGTGTGAACTCTTACACTCTTCTATCTGGAGTACATTTGTTCATGCTGCACATGTCCTCATGAGGTCAGGCTGTTTTTGTAGAAACAGTTGGTTTAGACTGATATAAAACGGTTTGTGTACATGATTTAAAACAAGTGTGTTTTTACGTTTCTGCTACAGGATGTTTAGCTGGCATGAGTAAACCCATCCACATGTTTGCTAGTACACACCTACAGAAATCATTTCAATATGAATACACAACACTTTATAAGGCATTTTAATGTATATAGAGGTGAGAATCAGGTTTCATTCTGTGATGGTTCACTTCACAGCTGGCATTGGATAGATTATATGATTATCAGCATCCCAGAAATGTGTGTTGGTGTTACCAACCAGTTTTTCTAATCAGGAAACCCAAAGTACCAGTCACCTCTACTTAGTCTCCTTACTCTTCAGGCTTCTATAGAAAATGCATCAAAGCCATTCAGGACAGGTGAGTCACATCACACTATGTAGACTTATGCATATTCCCAATACAACAATTATTCCCAGACCTCTCCACTTTCACCAAGCTAATCAGATGAAAAATGCAAAGATCTCAGGAATATGATTGATTAAAGGGACTTGCTTTAAAGTGTAAGATCTCTGGTGATGGCTAAGAAAGTTCATCTGGTTTAGGGATGAATCTGGAAACATTTCTCCTGGTGGACAGTGACACTTTATTTCCTCCTGATGGCTGTTGGGGGTTATAGGTCAAGGCCTGTCCCCAGAGGAAGATGGATGGAGGTGTTGGATATCTCTGCCCTGAAGTGAAACATGTGATGCTGCGACTGAAAACAGAGGCACAGACATTAGGTCATGCAGTGCTCCTGAACCCCGCAGTGATATATTGATAGAGGAAAAGAGGTAGCCAGGGCTCACACTGAGTGAGATATGCTAACACAGACTTAGCAAAGAGCTGTCAGCGTTTAGACACTGTGTATTAGGACAGACTGGACATACAGGGCACAGTGATATATTAACATAATAAAGCTGTACACATATTTCCTTTGCAACAAGATCACTGAGTTAGTCATTGTTTTCCAGTGGAGTAGACTCATTCTCTGGGGATGTTAGGGAGCGGTGGTATATTGCTATAATATCTGATTCATAAGATGTGCAGAACTTTGTGTGATCATTAGTTTGAAAAATAAACAGCAACAAAAATAGCACACTTGCTAATACTGGCTTATGGCTGTTTCTCAAGACACTGAGGCCATTTTGCCACTACTTGCCACAAATTCTGTTTTTCAGCTTGGGTGTATTCTAGGGAACTGATCAGCGATTCATTTAAAATTGGTATTCTTCAGCTGAAACCTCATCGTTTGTGTCTCCAGGACTAGCCACCAAAAAACATGATTGGTCAGGAAAGGGTATGCTGTGGTTGGTAGTTTCCGGTCAAAAATGCCTTTGATATATAGAACAAAGAAAGGAAACACACATAACCCATCAGTGCATTGTATTATTTTAGGATAAAAACAAGCAGCTTTACTAAAAGACATAACCTAATTAAAAAACCTATTTTTTTTAGCAGTGGTAAGCAAAACTACTTAAAAAGAAGATATCAATTCAATAATTCAATACATTAATATGGCTAATAAATGCATATGCCTACACCCTTAAAATGGGTTTCTTAAGGTTTTAGCTTCCTAAAGCATTCTTCATTAAACCTTTCTTAAAACAGGAATCCTTCACAAAGCCTACAAGAGTTTTCTAACTACAGTCTTTTCCTAAATGTATATTATCTCACATTTTGCAAAGATTTCAAAAGTGATATATACATGCACATCATCTTTTGTGTATGCCAGTGGGTATATAAAGCTATAGACATCTATGGATGCTTCTAGAGCTGTCTCTGCTGTATCCACAGTCCCTAGTTGGATAGAAAAATTTTATTTTATGGTCTTGTAACAGTGCAAGTTATCACGGTTTTGCGATTTTCAATGTGGTTTAATATACATAGCACAAAAAGTAAGGAAATTTGTGTTTGGTAGATTATTTCTTTGTTGTAACAATACTTCTTGGCAATAAATC
>JAOTRJ010000034.1:6095636-6105671 GCA_028564905.1 Leptodoras praelongus | reverse complement strand
CTAGCCGGCCACATAGGGCGCAAGGCAGGAACAACCCTAGACAGGGCGCCAATCCATCGTAGGGCACAGACACACACGCAAACACTGGTTGTTAGCTGTACCAAATTAGATGACCAAATTTAGGAGAAATTTTGGGAAAAAGCCAAAAAAATATCTTGTCATTTGTGATAGTAACAAATCCTTAGCAGTCAATATAAGAAGCTCACTATACGAAGCTCTGTAATTCCACTCATCCGATTTTCATCATCAAAATAAATCAGAAAGGGTTAGGGTTACTTTAATGTCATACTCATTATTTCATTTCAACTCCAAATTGCTGTGGCAGAGGTAAAATAACCAGTGTTTATGGACCTGGTTATATATAATGTACACATATTCATTATTAATTCTTCAAATGTCCTTTCAGTAATAACCTCTTAGAAATCATGTAGAATAGTTTCCAGAGCCACAGCAAAAATGCAATATATGAGATTTCACTCACAGGATGAATTTCCACCGGTTCAGTTAGTACACGATTCTTCATTATATACAGTAGAAAGGTTGAATTGCAGCAGAATTACCCCTTGGAAAATCCATAAACCCTGCACACACAAACACACAGGCTATGTGAAGAATGAAACCAAAACCACTGACAATTTAATATTTCCAGACACGCCAAAAGACACAATATATTTAAAAGACCACAAAGTTACACACACTGCCTGTACCAGGTCCACCCAAGTTTAGTTCCTTGTTCCCATGCTCTTTTACAGGAAAGTGAATGTGCATGTACATGCATGTGTTACACTTTATGTGTGAGTGTGTGATAAACCATATTGCATTGTGTCTCCTCTCACAAATTTCATATAGTTGTTGGGTCATTGCAATGTGTATCATGTTATCATCATTCTTCATGGTCTGTGCTATATAGCAGTCCTGGATTTTATACTTTACTGCTCTATGTGCAATAATTTATGTACTTTTTATGCTGCTTTATGCTCTCGCAACTCCTTTCCTTTCCTGCCCTTGGTGCAAATTGCTTACAGTTACTGCTAGGTTCTGGTTGAGGTACAAAGGCCCTCTGTGTACAGTGTGTGTGTGTGTGTGTGTGTGTGTCTTTTTTTTTTAAGAGGTTGTCATCTGTCATTTACTTTTCCCTCACTAACCCTTATGTTTCGTTTATATCAGAGTTACCCAGCTGATATTTTTCCAAATGTAAATACTACTTCATTGTTGATTACAAATTAAAACTAAATTATTTTTACAATGTGAAACTTTATGTGCCTTGCATAATTTTATGCAATCTTCCATAAATATTGTTTATTTAATAAAGAAAAAAAGAAACATGGTTATAAAATATGATATACATGTATTATTGCTTAAAAGTCTAAATGTATGGACTAAACCACAAAGCCAGAGTTGTGAACAGAACAAAAAGCTTAAAAATGTATTCTGTTTCAAAGACTGGCTATACATTCACATTTTTTTTAAAGGTTTTCACACTTGAATAGTTTTTCTTTGCGTGTCGCTCTATCCCTCTGTCTTATTTCTGCTGAAATAATCTAAAAGGGCAATGAATTAAAGCTCACTGGCTTTCATTTCCTGTCTCCACAGAGGCCAAGTTTATAGCTGCTCATTCTATCGCAGACACTTACAACCCCGATGACGACAAGATTTACTTTTTCTTCCGTGAGGCGTCTCGGGAAGGGAGCACCATGGACAAAGGCGTGCTTTCCCGCGTAGCCCGTGTCTGTAAGGTAAGAATCCCTGTGGGAATGGGCATGCAGCTGTCTTTGATCCTCTTGATCAAAATGTTCATCACTTCTCTGATTTAGGCATTTTATTAGAAAACCATATACATTTCATGATTCTGCTGGGAGAGAAGGCTTCCTGGTACACTCCATGTGACAATGTTGAAAACAGACTAAAGCAGTGTTGTCAGCAGGGTAAATCACAGCAGAGCCTGGCTGTAGTAGAATCTAAGCCATTGTTTATGATGACACCAGAGTGCGCCAGACTCTAATTGTGTTAACCGAACTCTTACATCTGATAGGGGAGTGCTGAAATGCCCTAAAAAGGCTTCACGGCAGGAGCCAGATAGATCAAATACACATAACTACTCATAGTGTCTCAGAGTCTAAAACAGGTCCTTGTTCAAAACTAAGGGAGATATATAGTTTACATGCAATCAGTTCAATCTGTAATCAAAACAAAATAGAGAACTCATATGTCATCATCACCAGTGTCTATCAGGGATTTTTGAGCTACCCTGTATTTTTTGTGCTGTACACTTACATTATTTCTATCCCTCTTTTGTATAAGTGCTATATGCTATATAAATCTTTGCTTTGAGGCTTTCAGTACTGCTGTAAAGCTAGCCAGTGCCAGATTCCTCTCACATCTTTATAGAATAATGTGTTTAAAAACACTACTGCTAAGCCCTTTTATGGTTCAACTCCCTATCTCAAGTGAATGTGTTAT
The DNA here is from genome assembly GCA_028564905.1 of Leptodoras praelongus. NCBI lineage: Eukaryota > Metazoa > Chordata > Actinopteri > Siluriformes > Doradidae > Leptodoras > Leptodoras praelongus. The sequence goes on along the minus strand of JAOTRJ010000034.1, from coordinate 6,103,211 downwards.
TCAGTACATGTAATGGCAACGAATAGAATAACATGTCTGTAGACTTCACTGGAGGCATTTGATCAAAGAAATAACAAGAATGTTAGCTCATGCCTGTTGCAAATCTCTCCACTAAGAGCCTGGCTAACTGCTCCTTTATGTAGTTACCCCTACATAATAAATCTTACTAACTAGTCCCTCTCATTCTCTCTCTTAACTGTCTCTGTATGTAATGAATGTTTGTTAGCTCTCCTCCCCATTCTGTCTTAGTTAAATAAGCTAGTCTGATTAAGGACAGATGGAGGTCTTCGCTTCATATAATGAGAGTTTATTTACGGAGTCAGTAAAATGAAGGAAGTGTAACTGTTTGTTAAAAAAGGTGCATCTGTAGGTTTTGAATGAGAACACTGATTTAAGATGCTTGACTAAGGTCTGTATGTTTGTGTGTATTTGTGTGTTTCAGAATGATGTAGGTGGTTTGAGAAGTCTGACCAACAAGTGGACAACGTTCCTCAAGGCCCGACTGGTGTGTTCCATTCCAGGAACAGATGGTGTGGATACACACTTTGATGAGCTCCGTAAGTGGGTGATTTTACACACTGCCAAGCAGACACTCTGTTAGAGTGTGAAGTTAGATGCAAAGTTTTATCTCATTACCACACGTTTGTATTTTTTGACATGGATGTGTTATATATAGAGGACATCTTCATGGTTCCAACTAGAGATGAGAAAAACCCCAAAGTGTATGGAGTCTTCACCACTACCAGGTACTCCTTCTTTTATTGCTGTCACTGGAAGAATACTGACATGATTATGAGTATAGATTTAAAACCACCCAGAGCTCTGGCTTCCATTACAATGTTTACTGCTCTAACAGCCTTACAGTGTCACATACTTAGTGTATTATGGTCAGCTTATCTAAATGTCCAGACATGCACAGACATAGCACATACACAGATTTGCATTCCATTATTACTGACCTCCAGTTCTCCAGTTTTAAAATGTGTTGCCAACCTACATTTTCTATTAAAGATCAGACTAAAGAACACAGTCTGGTTCAAATGTAAATGAAATGACTTTGTATTTCACAATACCCTTGAAAGTTTACTGTTGTTTGTGTTCTTGTGTGGACCATCAGCTCTATCTTTAAAGGATCAGCAGTGTGTGTGTACACTATGGAGGACATCCGCGCTGTATTTAATGGAGCTTATGCGCATAAAGAAGGACCAGATCACCGCTGGGTGGAATATGAGGGGAAAATCCCCTACCCAAGACCTGGCACGGTCAGGACCACATACATCACTGCTTCTTCTTTTTCTACTTTTCACCATTCTGCTGTTTAGTAGCTGATTTGTACCTTCTGTAATTTTTGTCAAGTGTTAAATCTCAAATATATTTTTCACAATGGCAAGCAGGTGTAGTCCACTTGGAAAGCTTTATTCAGAGCAGGCTGTATTGATATATACTGTAGTGTTAGGATTCACCACTAGAGGGCAGTACAACCTAAGAATTATGCAGTCTCTGACAAATAGTTCTTCTAAGAAAAGACATTATCTACAACACTAAATTGTTTTCATGTATGTGTTCATAGTCTGATATTTGTTTGGAAATATTATTTTTGTATTTCAAACCTAAGAGTTTTGAGCTTGTGAGCCGAAAATTGTGAGGTCAAAACCCACAACTGCCAGAGGAACACTGCTTGGTTCTTGAGAATAGCATTTACTATCAATTATAGTGTAGGTTGCTTTGGACAAAAGAATCTACTAAGTGACTAAATGCAAATGTTTCCACCATACAGTGTCCGAGTCGCACATATGACCCACGAATAAAGACCACTAAAGATTTTCCAGACGATGTCATCAGCTTTATCCGCATGCACCCGCTCATGTACCAATCCGTGTACCCAATCACCGGTCGGCCCATCTTCACTAGGATCAACACAGAGTACCGGCTCACGCAGATCGCAGTAGACCGTGTCCCTGCTGAGGATGGCCACTACGCAGTCATGTTCCTGGGCACGGGTAAAGTAACATGCATACTGGCATAATTACTGCACTTCCTACTTAACAAAATATGTACATATGTCAATGACAAATGTCCCCATACTTACATATGTATACAGTATGTTTGACAATGTCTTAAATTAAAAACCAGTAGAGTTTGAGGTGAGTCAACTTTGAGGTGAGAATAAATACAGACGACGTGTTGGTTTGTGTGTTTCGTAGATGCTGGTTCCATTTTAAAAGTGGTTAGCATCACACAGGAAAACTGGGCTGCAGAAGAGGTGGTGTTAGAAGAATTACAAGTGTTCAAGGTAAACCTGAAGAAAGGAAAGTAACAAAGACTCTGTTTATCTTAAATTTATCTTCCATAACTTCTTTGTGTCTTATTTCAGAATCCGTCTCCCATCCTCAGCATGGAAATCTCTTCTAAACAGGTATAAACGCTATACGATACTGACAGGCACTATGTTAGCACTTTCTGTGTAATAATTTGTTTGATATACATATTTGAGTCCTTGAGATTGCAATGTAACTAGACATTTATTAGCCCTTTTTCTCAATATTTCCACTGTTATGTCTCTCTCATACATGATACACACATTCCTCTTTCTCCTGTTTGTCTCATTATCTGGTTAAGTACGTGGCTGGGTCAGACCCAGGACAAACCAAATTCAGTCTCTTTCTCTAGATCATTTCTTCTTCTTTTTCTTCTTCTTCTTCTTCTTCTTCTTGTTCTTCTTCTTCCTTTCTCTCTCTCTCCCTGTCTCTACTTTTCTGACTTTAGAACCTACATTAACCATATACTGTACATTTGTATTTATTCTCTGCCTAGTCTGAAGTTTCTCAAAGTACATGAGCTCTCAAGGCATATGGCTGAAAGTACAAATTAAAACAATGTTTGCCCAAAAGATGAAAGCATCTGGACAAATTACAGAGCCGCAAGGACAGAGCAAATAAATCACATTTACTTATGGTTCTTGCAGAACAATAGAAATAAATCAGCCCTGATAGTGCCTGCAAGCACTTTTCCTGGCCTTGTGTCTGTGTTTTTTCTGTGTGTGAGGGAGTGTTTTACTGTGTGTCTTTAGCAGCAGCTGTTTGTCGGAGGGGGAGACAGCCTGGTGCTGGTGGCTCTGCACAGGTGCCACATTTATGGCCAGGGCTGTGCTGAATGCTGCCTGGCCAGAGACCCATACTGTGCCTGGGACGGCTCCCACTGCTCCAGATACATACCTGCATCCAAGAGGTGAACACACAGCCACACATCCACACACACACACACACATGTTTACAGTTTGTGGTGGTTAGCAATAATGTGTTTAGTATGCTGAGTTGATTATTTACTATGAGCAGCAAGAAAGAACAGTAAGGAAAGTAGGAAGACTAGAAAAAGTACAAATGAAAAAGTGCAGAAGTGCAAATGAGCAAAGGTTAATATTGTGAGAGGAGTACAGCTTAGATAAATGAATCTTGAGAAATGATTATGAGTGTAAGGGTATAGGAGGGTGTAGTATAAGAAAGTAATGTGACTATGTAGCCTGTATGAGTGTTAGTAAGTAATAGGTTAGAGAAGTTAAAGTAGAGAGCAAGCCTGTTCCGCCATGCCCTCATTCTGACCTACTTCTTCAATTCTTTCCCAGATTTCAGCCCAGGAAAAAAAAAAAAGATAAATATTTGATTTTGTTTTGCAGCTCTGGCACTAAAGGGTGTTGTGGGAGTGGACTGGACAGGCAAATTGATTAGAGGAGCTTTGTTGTTGAGATGATGTATGAGAGCTGCCAAAAAAGTTTTCTTGCCCTTTTCTCTCTTTTAGGTTTGCTGCTGACACAAGCAGGTCAGGTCATTCCTAGAAGATGCTGAGTCAGAGAAAGAGAGAGTTATTAGTTTAGGAGATGTTTTGCACATACTGATTGTCAGGTTGTCTGCAGATCAAGCGTACTACTTCATTACCTCTTACTGTTCATCATGATCTCATTTTTATGTGCTACAAAACAATGCCTTGCCACCATACAAAAAGGATCAATAAAATGGAGTGCTGTAAAACAGTAAGAGGACAGTAAGGAGACATTTTTAGAACATATGCAGAAACACAGTGATGGAAGAAGTATTCCGATTCAGCAATATAGCAGTGTAAAAATACTCCATTACAAGTAAATGTCCTGCAGGAAAAATCCATTTAGAGCACTGAAGTATGTAAGAATTAACAGCAAAATGTAGTACATTTTTTTTAAAAGTACAGGTTTGGTCCCTCTGATTTATTATTATTATTATTATTATTATTATTATTATTATTATTATTATTATTATTAATATATGTGGCTGCATTGGATTGTCAGGGTGTAAGCAGCATGTTACTGTTGTAGCTGCTGGAGGTGGAGCTAGGTTGAGGGCTCATGAGATGATTAATGGGAGACGAAAGAAAAAAAAGGTTTTTGTTTTCACTGTTTGGACTTTTTCTCTCATCTTTGATTTTTGGTGAGACACTGGATCATTTAAACACTTATTAAAACCATGTGAGAAGTTTAGAGGGAAAATCACTGTTTTGTGGAGCTGTTAACATCTGAAACGTGACCCGACTACACACTGCGTTTGTAAGATGCCAGAAGCGAAATAGGATGAAAACCTACTGGTAATAATGTTTAACAATGTGTATGTTAAAATCTCGTTATATTGTCCATTGTATAAAATCCTCATCTTAAAAGTAATTAGTAACTAGAGGTCAAATAAATGCAGTGGACTAGAAAGTACAATATTTCCCAATGAAATGTAGTAGAGTGGAATAAAGTGGCATAAAATGCAATTACTCAAGTACCACAAAATTGTACATTAGTACATTACTTTAAGTAACTTTCCACCACTGCAGAAACAGTAGCTCAGGAATGGAATTATAGCGTCGGTATAGCTGTGACTTTCAGATGTTTGCTTCCTTTTTCAGTCTTGTGACCAGAAAAACTTTTGCAATTTGTTGCAGGAGGGCTCGCAGACAGGACATCAAACATGGAGACCCATCCAGCCATTGTTGGGATGCAGATGATAGTAAGTGTGTGTGTGTGTGTGTGTGTGTATTTATGCATGTATAAAAGCTTACTAAAAGCTCTGCAATGTGCAAAAACACAGTATTATCCAGAGAGGCTCATGTAATGGAATTCACAAACAAATCTTAAAACTACTGTCATTCATATACTCAAGCACACACTCTCCCTCATCTAATAATGTTATGCATTCTCTCTTACCTTTCCTCTAACACTGCGTGCAGCATTGGGGAAGAATGTAGAGGAGAAAGTGCTGTACAGTGTGGAGAATAACTCCTCTTTCCTGGAGTGTCTGCCTAAATCCCAGCAGGCCAAGATCCGCTGGTTTATACAAAGACCGGGAGCAGACCAACACTTGGAGGTAACTAGCACACATCACAGTTTATTAGCTTATTTGCAATCAAGGCTATATTAATAGTATTTAATGCTACTCAAAAACAAGCAACATTCCATTTATTTCAACAGAATTTGTTGTGATCTGTGACTATATGTGACTAAACTAGGGTATGAACATTTGACAGGGTGAACATGAACATTTTATGTCTTTGACCAAAGACTAAACTCCTTTGATTGGTCTGACTTTACATTATTCCACAAAAAGAAGAAGCTAATAATTGCTTTTTTGTTTTGTTAATTAATGAATGAACTAATTAATTCATTCATTCATTATCTAAGCTGGTTATCCTCTTATGCAGGAAGTAGTCCTTCTGATTCAAGTACAAGCTTCCAGGGAAAGAACATAATCCTCACAATATACACAACATGCAGTAAATATTTAATAATTTACAGTAAGCATCAGCAGTTATTAGATACTTTTACAGTGCAGAGATCTGTTAAATCCAATACAGTTAAATGTCAGGTTCCATACATAAGATGTGTGAAGAATCTTTGTTCAGGTGGATTATGGCAAGCCCTTAGGGCTCTCACTGTCTACATTCCACCGCTGAGAGGAGAACTACAGGAAGAGAGACTTATAGTGTTAGTGCTACAGGTGCAAGGCTGAATCACAGGTGCTGTCTCTACATCTCCCTTAAATAATACACATAGCTTTATACTAGCCTCACTACACCTGAAAGACGCTGGCACGACTGAGGAAACGTCCAGATAAGCTTTTTTTTGTGCTCTTTCTGAGGACCATTGTGGTGCAACAGAGAAGTCTAACATATGCAATCAGTGTTTTAAGACAGCCCTAATCCAGATCGTAAACATGCCTACATTTGCGCTTACTCTGCTCCCCCACACAGAGGGTCTAGTGAAAGCACATGTTGCTGTGTATTTGGTTAACTATTTCTCCGTCATAACTGTTTGGTGCAGCAGAATTTTACATATTTCAGCTCATCAATAAAATAGGATTAGTTTATAGTGCAAGCAGATGAGTAACAAAAGCAGCTAATGAAAGTACCTGCAGTATATCAGCATTACTCCAGAAAGTACACAAGGCATTTTCTAGAGTGCAAATTACTGATATTCATCACACAGCACACATTTGCTGAATACTTCTGAGTGGTCAGATATGGAAGTCTGTTACTACTAAATAGCTGCTATGAATAACAGACCGCTGCTTGGTATGGACACGGTTCTGATCATAGACCGTGTCCACTCATGTCTGCAGAAAGAAGTCCGATACATTTTGTTGCTTTAAGAACCAGAATAACAAAGTCAGCTCTTTTGCAACACCCTCTGGCAAGATTAACATTACTCCATCAGAAAACACCATGGAAGATTTTTTGAACATTGCTATAAATGGAAATGTTCAGAGTAATGTGTATTATTATTATTATTAGTGCTGTCAAATGAACATGTTAATGAATGTGCTATGTTAATTATTTAAAAATTAAGGCCACTAAAAATCTTAACACAAATTTTAACACAAACCATGGTTGCCGTCAATGAGCACAAACATTCCGAAATTGACCATTACGTTACTCGTTTTAGGCTGCATTCCGATCCTAAGGGTCCCTAAGTTGTATCCCTGCTCCCTACACACTGCACAGGGTACAGAATCCCAAGGGCTCTTCATAGGGAACTCAGTCAATAAAAGGCTCTATTTGGCATTCAACTTTTCTCTTAAAATAGACCAGTGATAAAATGTTGGCAACAACATTTTCAATGACCCTACTATGCCTACCTGCATGTACAACACAAATCAAAATGTGCATTAAAACTGAGATTAATGTGGGATTAAATTTTTTTTAGCACATGACAGGGGTCAGTGTAGCTCAGTGATTAAGGTGTTGGACTAGTGACCAGAAGGTTGTGAGTTCAAATGCTGCCACTGCTGGGCCCCTGGACAAGGCCCTTAACCCTCAACTGCTCAGTTGTGTAAATGAGATAAATGTAAGTCACTCTGGATAAAGGCGTCTGTCAAGTGCCATAAATGTAAATGTAATTATTATGCTAAGTAGGCTAGAGTTTATGTTGCTATGGAGGCAGCTCCAACTGTAGAATCTAACAGACATTTTTTTAGCTGAAGCAATACAATCATTGGGCGGCACGGTGGCGCAGTGGATAGCGCTGTCGCCTCACAGCAAGAAGGACCTGGGTTCGATCCCCGGGTGGGG
>JAOTRJ010000034.1:6083898-6095536 GCA_028564905.1 Leptodoras praelongus | reverse complement strand
TGGAGTTTGCATGTTCTCCCCGTGTTCGCGTGGGTTTCCTCCGGGTACTCCGGTTTCCTCCCACAGTCCAAAGACATTCAGGTGGGTGAATTGATGATGGGAAAATTGGCCCTTAGTGTGTGAATGCGAGTGTGAATGTGTGAGCCGTATGATGGATTGGCGCCCTGTCTAGGATTGGTTTCTGCCCTTGCGCTAAGAGGTGCCGGCTGGGCACCGGCTCCCCCGTAACTGGGAATAAGCGGTACAGATAATGACTGATGACAATACAATCATTTATAAATCAATATTGTCATGATTACTTAATTAAGAAGCTGTGTAATAAGTGGAATAATGTACAGCGAGTCTGTCATTATTATTACAAAAAAACCCTTCAGGGTGATCCCAACTCACTGTACAGTATCCCTTATGTGTGTGAAATGGAAAACACTTATGTGTGGTAATATAGAACTGTGCAGTATGGTCATACAGTATAATTGTGCAGGATGGTGGTGTATACAGCTTAACTTCTATTATTAAATTTATTTGAATATTTATTACTCCCGAACTCCTATACTGTGAAATGGAAAACACTTATGTGTGGTAATATAGAACTGTGCAGTATGGTCATACAGTATAATTGTGCAGGATGGTGGTGTATACAGCTTAACTTCTATTTTTAAATTTATTTGAATATTTATTACTCCCGAACTCCTATACACCTGCACATTCAATGCAGTTGTTTAGTCAGCCAATCCTGTGGCATCAGCACAATGGAATTTATTTTTGGGAAAAAAGACATTACATTAGATTACATTACATAAGCATTATTTTTCGTCCTACCTTCAACTGTCCAAAAACTCAAACCAGTCCAAAAACTCAAACCAGTCCAAAAACTCAAACCAGTAAATCTAGCCCCAACAGCTAAGCCATAGTCAAAGCCGCTGATATCACATTTTTCCCCATTCTGATGAGAGATGTGAACATAAACTGCACCTTCATGCCTCAGATGATTCACTTTTAATGTTGCCATTCTTCATAAAGAAGATAGAGATTACTGCAGAACCTATTTTAATGGCTGTACTATTTTTTATTCTGAAAAAAGTGGTAGAAGAATGAACAGTAAAATAATGGGTAGGGAGAATAACAGACAAACCGATAAGGAGAGAGAAATGGAAGAAAGGGCAGATTCCATTTCTATCATCTACTTAGCATTTTCTCTCACTTTTCTGAGCCTGACCCTACCTCATCTCCAGACTCTAGTATTTCTTCAGCTTCTTGAGACTCTCACATTTCTCTATCTATCCCCTAAAGCCATTTCCAGCCTGGACATTTTGAAAATATTCATTTCATTGCCCTTATTCTCCCTCATATATGCACTGCCGCTACTAATCCAACACCCTCATCACCCACATATCCTCACCTCTTCTGTCTCTCTGAGAGTGGTTCACACTGCGGATATGAAGGAGGATTTGACCTTGTGCATTGTGTGGGTGTTTTTGTGTGTGCTATGATGAATGGATAGGCCCTGGATTAACTCCTCTGAGTGTTATATCAGCAGCACTGTTGTATTGATCCATCACTACTGTACTTAATCACTCCTGAATCGCCAGAACAGTCATGCATGAATTGTGCGTGAGAGTGTGTGTATGTGTATGTCAGGCTTTGCCTAACCTTTGTGGGGGTCTAGAGAAATGTGCTATATATGGCTCAGAGAAAATAAAGTCTTACTGTGAGAGTAAACAGAACCTCCCATAGCTTTGGTTAGCTTTTCCACTTTTTCTTCTCTTTTATGACTATCTCTCTTTATCTGTCCTTCCCAGACAAACAGATGCTAGATGACGCAGCTGCTCAGAGCACCTGCATCACACACACACGCACACACACACACACACACACACACACAAATATTCACATACTTTACACCTGCAGTGCAAACCTAAAATATGACCCAGCACCTCACCTCATGAAGAACCACGCTGAGTGATGGGAAAGGACCTTGTCCTTAGTGTTTGTGTGAATATCGTGTGGGTGCAAATGTTTATCCAAACTAAACAGATACAGATTGCAGCATGCCATCCCAAAAACAGCATGTTTTCCTCCCACAGCAGCCTTCAGGGCACTGTGATGAGAGACAGGAGTTGTGGAGTATCTCATGGGTTTTTAAGGAATATTTCTACCATGCCATGTAATCTCTATAAACTACATCTGTAGAGCGTGGGCAGTTAGGGCAACATCTGTGCTTTGAAACAAGAGTTGAGTAAACAAGCTTGGTGTTGTTTACTATGTGTTAAGTACGAGGTATTGTGTCAAATCTGATGCTCCTTACTATAATGCTGTAATACACTATACATTAGGCTTGAATGTTCAGTTCTGTAGTTCTGTATGTTCTGTTGAACTGATTTCCCAGAAGGTTTTATGACCTGTGTTTGTGACTGATTCTGAGCAGAAGGCATTGCTCTCCTGTCTCAGCACATAAAAAGCTTTTGCACAGAGAACCTGATCCAATACCTCATTTTCAACCTTGGGTTTGACACGTGAACTTATTACAGACAGACACCATGACATCATCATGACATACACATACACACACACATGTTTCATCCTTACATGCCTCAGGCTGCTTGTGTTTTAGTCACAGGCATCACAGGACACAAAGTCAGAGATCTTATTAAACGTATATGGCCAAAGCTATTATTTATTTAGTCTTTTATTTAGAGATTTTCTTTATTCCTGACATAAACATTGTTCATTGTAATTTGTGTCCTAGGTATAGTGAAACGTACCTGAGTGTGAATTTTTATGTGGGCACATGTGTGTGTGTGTGTGTGTGTGTGTGTGTGGATGAGTGAGTGTGCACTTGTTTAAAAAGGAGCTGGTATGCTTTGAAGCCCCCTCATTTCTCTCGAGCACAGCTGCATTGTTTTAGCTCTTGACAACCTCATGACATGAATGAAGGACTGGCAGACATTAAATTCAAGCGAGTTTCTTTTTTAGATCAAGCAATCTAGATTTCCTGAGAAAGGTGTAGAATGAAAGCAAGTAATAGATAGAGAATCAGTAAGGAAACAGTTGCTAGCATGATTTAGACAACCTTTTTTTTTGGCCATGTCATCATGTCTTTACTAGAACACACTGAAATCTCTCACAGCCTTCCCAGGGCTGACCCTTACATGCACACAGAGTGAACTTCCTGTGTCAGAGGCCACCAAAGAAGTGAACACGCACCTTGAACATAGATCAGACACACATCCACACACTTTTTAGATCAGTCAGACTGAGTAATCATTGTAAAGGATGCATCTCTCTCTCTCTCTGTCTCTCTCTCTATTTCTGTCTCTCACTTCACTACCATTAATATAGAGTCAGTTCTGCTGATGTATCTAATAAGACTGTAATGAACAACCCAATGCTAATTAGAGGTCAGCAGGAAGCTGAACCTAAAGGTGAAAGAGTGACCTTTGCCCCTGTGTTTGGAGGAGGGCAGGAGCCATGCTGTGCACCACTCCCCTCGGCATAGCTGTGCACAAACCATCAGAATGATTTATGGCTAAGAACTCTACAGGTGACATGTGAATTCTCCATCTGCAGTTGGAGGTGACACCTAATTATTACAAAGAATGAAAAAGTGCACTTCCTTTGAAACTAGATTGGAAAGCAGCAGTGCTGCATGTTTTTTGTGGTTTGTGTGTTGATGAGGAAGAAATGTTGATATTAGCACCTTGAGTGAAGACCATGGAAAGGATGAAGTTATTGCTTGTACTGAATAATACACTGAAGTACCAGAAAAACTGGTATAGCAGTGAATATTTGGTAGGTCCCAAATAGGTTTGTTGAGACAGCGTGTTGAATGTTGAGACAGCATGGCAGCCGACGCTGGTCACGCTCATTGTGTTGTCATAAGTTCAAGGTTTTGCTGGAATTCTTGTAGTCACGGTATACCCTTGAAATGCTCATACGTGAAAGTCCAAACTTTGCTTCTTCCTCTATTAAACCATGGTGAAAATCACAAAATTGTGATAACTTGCCGTTCTGGCAACACAATTCTAGAAGCTTCCATAGAAGTCTATCGCTTTATTCACACACTGGAGGACACAACCAATGATTTGCATAGGTGGCTTTGCTGTGTATTTTGTTTTTCTGGTACTTCAGTGTATATGTTTATGTGTACATGCATATATGTTTATTCATATTATATTCATTTGTGTGTTACAGATCAAAGAGGATGAGCGGGTGGTGGTAACAGAGCGAGGTTTACTGATTCGCTGGGTGCAGCGTAGCGATGCTGGATTGTACGTGTGCACAGCTCAGGAACACAGCTTCACCCGCACTCTCCTCCACCTCTCGCTCAGAGTCCTGGAGCGCAGCCATCTTCCCGGGCACAGTGCAGCCTCCAGCGGACCCCCAGATCACTCCATCCAGGACATGACATCTGAGCTGCGGCACAATTATAAGGATTACATGCGTACTATGAGCGCACGCTCTCTGGAGGAGTACTGCGAAGTGCTGTGGCATAAGGAGAAGAAGCAGAGGCAGAAAGCTAAGTGGAAACACGTCCAGGAGCTCCGAAAGAGCAGGAACCGACGGCACCACCAGGGGGCTGCCATCTGAGTAAACAATACTCAGAAGTGCAGGTAGGGGAGGGAGGGATAATATACAGCCTTGGTCTGTGGATCGATGTTCATGACCCAAATCTAATCTATTTCAACTCTTTAAAGGGGCGAAACAGATCCTCTTAGAACCAGCACTCTGGCTGTCAGGGTGCAGAAGCAGTATCTTTAACTGTCGTCAGGACACAACAAAGACACACTCAAGTATGAAATCGCGAAATCTATAACAGCTGCGTAAGTGAAGAACAGGTTCAAGTTGCAGACCTACAGCAGAAATGTTCTGCTCATGTATTTATCTAGTAAATTCTTTACATGTCCAGCGAAGAACGAGGATTCCTATTCACAATGCTTTAATTGTAACCAGTAATGAAAATGCATTCATGTTGAATGGCTGTAAATATGTGTTTTGTACAGCAGATTGTGCATGGAGTAGAACTGTTGACGACTGAATTGTTTTCAGATTATGGCAGTGTTCACACAGCAGGGCAAATCAATCATTCATTCATTCATCTTCTTGGCCGCTTGTTCCTTTTCAGGGTCATGGGGGAGCCGGTGCCTAGCCGGCCACATACGGCGCAAGGCAGGAACAACCCTAGACAAGGCGCCAATCCATCGTAGGGCACACACACTCACACACTCGCGCACACACTCGGGCCACTTTAGAGACGCCAACCAACCTAACGTGCATGTCTTTGGACTGTGGGAGGAAACCGGAGAACCTGGAGTAAACCCACATGGACACGGGGAAGACATGCAGACTCCACACAGAAATGACCCAGACTGCCCCACCTGGGGATCGAACCCGGGACCTACTTGCTGTGAGGCGACGGTGCTACCCACCGAGTCACCGTGTGAATTTCTTAAATAAATTTTTAGACTATAGACAAGCTGGCCCAAGGGGTAGCATTTCTCCAGCATCCCAGGTTCTAACCCGAGCTTAGGTTACTGGCTATTTGGAGTTTCACGTGTTTCTCCAGTGCCAGTGTGGTTTTCCTCAGGTGTCTCTGGTTTCCTCCAATAAATTGGATTGGCTAGGCTAAATTGCCCTTAGGTCTGCACATGTACTATGATGGATTGGCATCCCAGGCTGTATTCCTACCTAGTGATCCTGGGACAGGCTCCAGATCTACTGTGCCAACAATAAAGCTCTTATTGAAGATTAATGACAAAAGCAACTTGAACTTTAGACTAGTTAAACTCATTTGAATATCTAGAAGTTTTTATTAAATCTGAAGCTGCATACAAGTGTGGCTTGAATCTGATTTATACAAGACTCGATTCATGTGTTTTGGGTTTTTAGACTGCATAGAAAATATTCCTCCATTAAAAAATAATACTTGACTGCCTGACTGTTTGAACATGACCTAAGATGAAGCAATATAATAATAGTTTGGTAGAAAAAGTATACCATTTCTGTATATTTTCATTGTAGTTAGTTTGTTTACAATATATTAAGCTATTTATAATTATAATACAGTTGAAATAAACTCTTTCCTTTAAAGCTGTCTGACTCCAGATGGTTTGTTTGCCAAATAATTGAAGACAGATACTTGAAGGAAGATCAATCTATTGTTTTCTTTCGCTGAAATCTTCTTTTTCTTCTTCACCATGTCCTTGCTCTTATTGTCCTTCATCATCTTCTTCTTTATATTTCATTTCATTTTTTTTTTAAAGGTGAGAAATTCAGCTGACAAGAACACCCAATGCCATAGACGGAGTTTTACACTAAAGTTATTCTCTCCATCCCTTGTGAATTAGAAATGCCGCCAGTCTGGTCAGTTGGAAGAGCAGTCAAACACACGGAGATGAGATTAGAGGGAGTGTGTGAACCTCACTGCCATCCATCATTCTTCACAGACTGACCTCACATTACCCTCCAGTCTGGAACAGCGACTCCTGCACACAATCTGTGTGTGTGTTTACGCTTAGTGCGTGTTCAAGGTCGAGACTCCGTCCACATCAGGACTCACTTCTCCCTTCCAGTTGGTTTTGCTTCTGTTGACCTATAAAAGGGGTCAAGTTTAACAAGCCACTCATACCCCTATGCAGTGCCGTTTATATGTGTAATTATAACACATCACCTTTGAATTGTTAAATCCGATTGGTCACGATGCATTTCCATAACATCTGTATTTCTGTTATGAACTGAGACACTGGAAAGGACCCAAACTCATGACAAAAGGCGAGGGTAAAGGTAAGAGACTTTACTAGAGAGAAAGTCTCCAGGGAACAGAGCAACAGGTCAAAACACAAACGAAGCAGGCAGAGAGTAACAATAGTTGGAGAGTCTAGGTAGGACACTAAACAATCTGGCAGTGAGAGGAGCACATGAGATGGCTTAATTAGGGTGGGTAATAAGGGGCAGGCAAGCTGACTGATGAGGAGGCGGGACCGAGGCACGTGCAGAGGCAGGTGAGAGCTACAGAGCATGCGTGGTCTGGGGAGAGAGAGACAGAGAGAAATGAGTGGCAGGATATGACAATTTCAAACAGTAGAGTTTCTATAGCAGATGTGCCACATAATCGAAGAGTAAACATTATTATATTTCCATTGCTATATAATCTGGACAGAAGACTGTGCTTTATGGTTTCTTGGTAAATGACATATGTGTGTATTGGAGGGAGGATGCATGTGTATATACTAAGCAGAATGTTTATTTTGTTCTCATTAGATCATGCTGGGCTCAGAACACAAGCAGGAAGAAACAAGGAATAATTCATGATCAAAACCAAAACATGAGCAAAAATCAAAAGCAGAATGAAAATGACACAGGAATGTACAGCTCAGACGTTAACAATACAAAAGATGCACGATAAGACTTTGCACTGGTGCAAAGGCAAAACGAAGTATAAATAGAAAAAACGAATTACAAACTAAGATAAAACAGCTGGATGCAATCAGGTGACATGAAAATGGGCGGAGACAGGACCAGGAAATGAAAACAAAGACATATCACAGTAAAGGTACAGTGGACCAACTTGTCAGGATCTAATGTGTCTCATGGACATTCCATAAATATAAATATAAACAGTTACAACTCTTGTTTTATTAAGAAATGTATTATACTCAGCAAAATGCTATGGTATAAGAGGAATAAAACATTCATTAATTCATTTTGACTTGACCGCTTAATCCTTTTCAGGGTCACGGGAGAGCTGGTGCCTAGCCGGCAGCTTAGTGCACAAGGCAGGAAGAACCCTAGACAGAGCACCAATCCATTGTAGGGCACAAACACATGCACACACACTCACACACAAGGGCCACTTTAGAGACACCAATCAACCTAACGTGCATGTCTTTGGACTGTGAGAGGAAACCGGAGTCCCCGGAGTAAACCCATGTGGACACAGGGAGAACATGCAGACTCCACAAAGAAAGGACCCAGACCGCCCCACACGGGGATCGAACCTGGCCTTCTTGCCAGAAATCGGGCCTTCTTGCTGTGAGGTGATACCCACCGAGCCACCCAGAATAAAACACATCAGGACAAATTATAAATAACATTATTCCTTGCTCTCTCTAAAGTGGCGTGAGTGTGTGTGTGTGTGTGTGTGTGTGTGTCCTACGATGGATTGGCGCCCTGTCTACGGTTGTTCCTGCCTTGCGCCCTATGTGGCCGGCTAGGCACCGGCTCCCCCGTGACCCTGAAAAGGAATAAGAAGATTTATGAATGAATGAATTATTCCTTGCTTACATAATTGTGGCACAAAATAATAATATATAAATAAGTGACTTAGAAATGAACTTGGTTTCGTACAAGTGCAAAGTTCATGAAAAACTAGTGCTGCATGTAGAGTATGATGGCTGCATAAAGTGAGAGAAAACTCTTGAGATGTATCAGTTGCACTGATACATAATTTCAGGAAATTTTATATGCCTCTAAAGAATGTGGGATTTTGTGACGTTTCAGCTTTTACATCACAAGATATAGGTAAGGTGCTAGCTTTTTGCTCAAAAGAATATTCACTAGGTGACATAACGCCAAAAATGAATTGAATCCTAGAGGCATGCACTGTAAATTCATGGTAACAAAATGGTTTTCAAGCTACCACAGCTAGGGACACAAACTGTATATTCCATATCAGACATGTGGGGCTACAACTATACCAAGTTTCACATGGATTGGTGAAGTCTAAACTGACAAAAACTATATTGTGCCCTGCACTGCTCAATCATAATGAAAATACACTCAATTGAGACTAATATACCTACCAAAGTTATAACTTTGGCAGCGGTGGCTCAAAGGTTAAGGTGTTGGGTTACTGATTAGAAGGTTGGGGGTTCAAGCCCCAGCACCACCAAGCTGCCACTGTTGGGCCCTTGAGTAAGGCCCTTAACCCTCAACTTCTCATCTGTATAAATGAGATAAATGTAAGTCACTCTGGATAAGGGTGTCTGCCAAATGCTGTAAATGTAATGTAAATGTAAACATCTGATGCTAATCTAATGCAGATGTCATATACGTGAATTGCGGTCACTAACCTTTCACTCGTGATCCACTAATTCTCAACACTGTCTGACTTAACTCTTCTGAACCCTCATGAATTCACCAGCTCTAGACTTGACAGCAGGACCTCTGTGTGTCATGCCATGGCAAGAAGGATGGCTGTGATGACCACATGGGGCCTGTTAGAGGAAACAGAGTTTTGGCGTATGGGAAAGCTCATTTATCGGTGGAATTTGTTCTTCTTACTGTGTGAGCACCAAAACAAGCAGAGCATGATATATTCACGTCATTCCAATCACATCATACTGCACAGGTCATAAATCAGTACCAGTTTAGCCTCATAAAATCATCCAGAAAGAGTGAAGTAGAGTGCTTTTGATGGGGGGAGATTATGGCTGGATGAATTTGGTCCAGCTGGGTGTAGTGGAGAAAAATGAGGCTTTTTGCTAATGGAGTCTGTTTAGGCAGTCAGTCAAGTGACCTGGTCAGCAGGGTCATTAGCAATGTGTCTGACTGTCCAAGCTGTGTCTTTTGTTCTGGTTCAGACAATCTGCTTATTCTGCTTGGTTGGTTGGGAATGTAAATTAGGCGGTTATGATAATATGTTATTATTTTAGGTTTAGCATTCATGCTTATAGTAACGACTACACAGCACACACACCAACCTGAACGCATGAGGTGTTTATAGTCCCTGTTGACCTGTATGACATTTGGGTATGTGTGAGGTCTATGTCTCAGTCAATCTTACATAACTACTCTTTCTTTCTTTCTTTCTTTCTTTCTTTCTTTTCTTTTACCACAAGCCTGTTGAACTACACATTTTTCTACTAGGGCGTATCACAGGTTAATAATAATGCACTTTCTGGATTTATTTATGTTCTCTTTCTGTTTTATAATAAATGACACTCCACTTAATCTACAATCTTAACTCTATACCCTATTTAAAAATGTTATGTAGCAAAGAAAAACATAAAATGGTATGGTGAAATGTTCTGTTAGGAGACGTTTATTTAGCGTCTATGGAAAGAGTCTCCAGTGTCAGCTCTTTATAGCAGAGTTTTCAGAGCAGAGGGCCTTACGCTTTCCGGTTTCTTCCAATTTCTTGGTAACATGGTAAGCTGTGTGTATTTCTTTCATCTTATTAACTACAAGAGAAAAAAAAGGAAAGCTGTAAGTGTTAAATGTAAGTTTAAACTATTGAAAATACAATGTCATGCTTTATTAAGTGGAATTTCTAAATATTGACAAATTGCTGTAGTATAAGGTGAAAGAAAGACTTTTTTAATTTAATGAAAGGATGTGCGATTATTGGAATGTTACCTGGAATACGTTTCTACAAGAACACAACCCTATAAGTCCCAGTCCTTTACTGGACTGACTGCTTTTGTGGCCACAAACTTTGACAACCTATTATCAGGTCAGTACTGACACACTCCTGCAGGTGTGTTATAGCTGAGTGAGAGCTGAGTGAATGGTCAGTGAATAAGACGTGGTGTGAATCCCTGCTGCAGTAATTCTGCTTCAGACTACTGGGTTTCAGGCTCTCCATCACAGTCATACATACACTTAACTGCATGTCTTCTGTAATGAATGTCTTTTTGAAATGCTGAGAAGAACATTTTACACGACTTAATTAAACAATTTTACAAGGTTAGAAATAACCTATGAAAAATTCATAGGTCATTTCGAATCAGGATTTATATTTACATATGAATCAGTCCAGCAACCATTTTTCTTCCACTAGCAAAGCTAATTAATATTTCAGACTGTTGGGTTTATGAAGGCCCATTGCTTATTTACTGTTCAGGACAAATCACCGTTGACTATAACAACAGGAGGGAGATGGAAAGAGCCAAATTTGGTAAGTACTGCAGTCACGGACTGGAGGCAGAGGCGAGAATCTGCAGACAAATAGGCTATAAAATAAAATACAATGGAATGGAATGGGTCCCATGTCCTCAATACTCATGTTGCCTTCGTCTCATTTTTATATTCATAAAGAAGACTCAAGAAAACACATAATAGAATGTTCTAAACACGTTGGCTCATATGACTCTATTAAAAATGAGTGAAAAAAAGAATAAAAATAGAAACAGAACCCAGATAGACTGTGGCAGACCCCATGGAAAGTATAAACAAGTAACAAACACAGTCTAATGGAAAAAAAAGAAAAGAAGGAGGCCTAGTGGGTTTGCTGAATTAGACAATATAATACTGGAACAGCTATTTTCTTTTCAAATAAATGCTTTTTAATTGCTATGGCTTTTCTGTGCTTATTATAGAGCTCAGTGTCAGAATTGATCATGGTTTTGGTTCTAGATGTCCACATTGGAAGGGACAAAAGGACAATGTGGATACAAATATAGCATTAAGCTTGAAATCTGAAACGGCTACAATGAGAAATGACTTGATTGTAGCTAGGTGGCGGTAGTCTTGGTTCAATAATGCCTGATTGGGCGGTGATGGCTGCTTTTCCACAGTATGCACATTTTTGCAATTCTGTTCAGCTCAACAACCCAACATAATCTCTCTGGGAATCCTGGGATTTGAACTCTACTATTACTACTGAACTACTTTCCATTACAGGAACTAAACTGAACATATC
>JAOTRJ010000034.1:6012029-6028596 GCA_028564905.1 Leptodoras praelongus | reverse complement strand
GGAATGACTTGCTTTATCAATGGGGTTGGGACCATCAGTTGTGTTGTGCAGAAGTCAGGTTACTACAAAGCCGACAGTTAAAACTGTTAAAATTCATATTATGATTATTTTATAATACGAATTATATTATGAATGAACTAGTTTTGATGCGTTCAGTGAAAATCTACAACGTAAATGGTCATGAAAATAAAGAAAACGCATTGAATGAGAAGGTGTGTCCAAACTTTTGGCCTGTACTGTATGCAACAGAAACTACATTTTATGTATGGGACTCTTTGGCAGCCCCATGTCTGAAAATCACATCCTGTCCAGATCTCATAAGTGTCCGAAACAAATAAACAATAAAAGGCACTACACTGTACCATTGCTGGTTACATTTTATTTGGAAAGTCTGCCTACAGAAGGTTTCCAGAATATTTGTAACATTTCAACAACTTATTATTTGAGATTCATTAATTTAACTGTTCGCTTTGTCTGTAGATGTTAAACAGATCTACAAATCTATAGAGTTTATGTGACGATTCATGAACATACCTACAGAGTATTTATAACATGTCAACAACTGTTAGGGTTAGGGTTAGGCAAAGGGTTAGGCTTAGAATGTTCAGCAAAGATTAATAAAATAGTTTGCTAATTGGGGCGACGCGGTGGCTCGGTGGGTAGCACCGTCGCCTCACAGCAAGAAGGTCCCAGGAGTCTGCATGTCCTCCCCATGTCTGCGTGGGTTTACTTTGGGTACTCCGGTTTCCTCCAGCAGTCCAAAGACATGCACGTTAGGTTGATTGGCATCTCTAAAGTGGCCCTAGTGTGTGTGTGTGTGTGTGTGTGTGCCCTACGACGGATTGGCACCCTGTCTAGGGTTGTTCCTGCCTTGTGCCCTATGCTGCCGGCCAGGCTCAGAAAATGAATGTAGTATAGTAGTATAGTTAGTTTAAGGTACAACACTTGAATTCAATTTTCCATAAAAAAGGTATAAATTATGTACTCATGAGAGAATCACCATCCTGACAAACCCCCATGGCACAGTGTAGTAGTACATTTTTTAACATTTCCAGCTGGTATTAAAAGGCATGTAGAGATTTATTTTAGTAATTATTTATGTATAATTTATGAGCTTTACCATGTAAAAGTGTGGAAAAAATCTATAAAATGTAGCCGTGGTATTAATTTGTGGCCTCTTAAAACTAGACCCTGGACAAATGTTCTATATGTTGATTCTAAAACCAGCTAGCTTTAAAAAAAAGTCTGTTACATTTCACAGAAACTGTATATAATACTTTATTCTACAGATGAAGGCAGTAGCTCATGAATAGGCTACTTTTGTCTACATTAAGCTTTGGATACACTCACATGCCACTTTCAGCTTCCTCTTGAGCTTTGAATGGATTCCAGTGTTTAAGTAGGTATTTGTTAGGCTAATCTATCTGAACTCCTCTCCAGAGACTTTTCCCACTCTAACATACTGGCACGGACCCACGACTGCACCATACTTGGCCAGCACTCTGTCACTCTCCAGGAGGGTTAAAGTTAGAATAAGCAGGCTTCTTCAATTACAGTTTACAGTTCTGTCATTCTGTCATATCTGTAAATGCTTTATATTTGTTGGTTGTAATGACCATCTGATAAATACACTTTCATTTCATCTTGTAATATAACGTGACATGTTCAATTTCAATTTGTGGTCTGCTAGTCTTAATATAAAACACATGCATATGGAATGGTAATGCATTTACCTATGGAAAAATGCATTACCTGGGCACACTGTATATGGATAGTCTGCCCACAGAGGGTTTACAGAGTAATCTGGTAAACATCTACAGATGAAGAAAACAGAGAACAATTGTTAATTATTTAATCTCAACTAATAAGCAGTTGTTATAAATAGTCTATAAAACATCTGGAATATCCAAAAAGCATTACCCATTAACTCTGAATAATTGCTTACAGTGATACTGTAGTTAGGGTTGCTCTAAAAATCATTTTTTTAGTCTACATTTGAAACGTCTGTTATTAGGAAAGCAAAGAAATGATTAAAAGTGATCAACAGACAGAGGTTAAAAAGTGGTGAAAGTTATTTACTGTATTTCACTTTTAAAAATACTTTTATATTTCGTATGAAAGGCCAAGACTCACTAAAGAAAGACATCTGCCTCAAATTACCCACATATACTCGAATATTAGCTAGCATTGTAATAACTCTGATGATACAAACTAGTTGAATGCTAATATCTAGCTGTCACAATACAAACTGCCTCGATAAAAGCAAAGCATATATGACAGCAGATATATTAATATTGTTCATTCATTCCTTCATTTTCTTGACCGCTTATTCCTTTTCAGGGTCACGGGAGAGCCAGTGCCTAGCCGGCAACTTAGGGCGCAAGGCAGGAACAACCCTAGACAATAGGGCACCAATCCATCGTAGGGCACACACACCCGCACATACACACATTAGAGACACCAATCAACCTAACGTGCATGTCTTTGGACTGTGGGAGGAAACCGGAGAACCCGGAGTAAACCCACGCGGACACGGGGAGGACATGCAGACTCCACACAGAAAGGACCCAGACCTCCCCACCCGGGGATCAAACCTGGGACATTCTTGCTGTGAGGCGACGGTGCTACCCACCGAGTCACCGTGTCTATATTAATATTGTGTAATATATAATATAGGTCTTAATATATAGTATAGGTATCGATCTTGCCAAATCTTGCCGATCTTCCCACCTCTCCCACCTTCATATTCTGTGTATATCTGAGCTTAAAGCCAGGATTTTGGTTTTATATTTCCGCTCTGAGCAGACTGTAATGCAAATGCAATAACATTACATCAGCAATGTTTTAATGTCATAAACACTCTACACATGTCAGTACGGACACTGTCCTTTCTGCTCACTGAAAATGACCACAGAAAAATATGGAAACACCCAAACAGAGCACCAGCAAATTATGATCAACTCATTCACGTCCTTTCGAGTGTATTTCCATTATATCTGTTGTCTCAGAGGGACTTATATGAGCAGTGTATTTCCTGAGACTTTCTTAAAAACGTGTTCTCTGACATGTATTGTGTCACTGCTCATGACTTTCAGTGTGTTGCTTCTTTATGATGCAATGCTGCACCTTTCATTTACTGCAGTGCTATTGAAGCCAGGAGTGGTTTATATTAGTTAGTGCTCCTTCAGGCCCTTGTAAAATTTGATCACTTTGAGGAAAAGAGGCCCAGTCATTCATATCAGACTATGAGAAACATGTTATTCGAACAGTCACACACTCAGCCGTCATCTGGTTTAAAGATTTTGACAAGGGTTCGTGTGAACAGATTGATACCTAGACCAGTACTTGAGTGGATGCTTGAGTTAGATTAAATTCAACACATTTAGGAAAATAATCAATGAGTAATGGAGTAACTGCTACTCCTCTAAACCTGATCAGTTTCCTATAACAGCATACTTTGAAATATTTTATTCCTCTCACACCACACTAATGTATCAACAATTACAGTGTTTAATTTATTATATGCAGGCATATTATACATAATATCCATTTTATAGTTACATTTCAAAATGCTGTGTAATGCCTGTGAGAAAAGGTTATTCCTATTGTCATTTACAGTAAAGAAACTATAAATAGTTGTTCCCTCACAAGCCTCTCTTTTTCCGTCTCGAAGTTATTGAGACAAAAAAGCAGCTCATTGACCAAAGCAATGACCTTTGAGCCTACTTACAGAAATCTTCATCCTATCAATGATTATAGGATTTTTCTAAAAATATTTCCATAATTACACATTAATTAGACATCTTAGATTATGTGGATGTGCTGTAACTCCCTGTCAATTGGTGCTACAGAAATGATAGCTTATTAGAATAAGTGCATTAATATAAACCTGTGATTTGAATTAGCCAGCAATAGTGTTGGAGCAGTAGTTATAGAAAATGACTCAACACCTTCTGACCAATCAGAATCAAGAATTCAATAGTGCTGCTGTATACTTAGACTTAAACTTAGACTTAGACAGACTTTATTGTCATTCAAATTTACACCACACAGTGCATATAAGAACGATATTACGTTGCATTGGCTCAGAGTAGCTCGGAGGTAGAAAACGGCAGTACTGAATCAAGTAGTGAAGGACAAGGTAGAGCTAAATATACATATGTACAATAGTAGCAGATAGAAACTATTAAATAGGTTTTTAAATAAGTGTATATACACAGTACTGCAATGATGATACGGTGCATTCGCGAGATCTTAGCTCCCTCAACAAGTCATTAGTATGTTCAAGTCAGAGTCTATATCATCACTGTCTTTTCAGGTCTGCTAATATCTGTCTTTCCTTCTTAACATAAATGCCAACCTGGTACACAGCCACTTTGACAGGAAGAAGCTTGTGCAATACTATGAGAGACAGCGACAGCAGCTTGCAGTTGTCCAAGTTGCAGTCTGGAGAGAATAGATCACTACATAAAGAGCTTGGGAAAAAGAGAGAAAAAGTTCAGTACCTTGTAAAAATATAAGCCCCACTGTCTTGCTTTCTCTGACATGTTGGTTTTCACCTTACTTTGAATTGATTTCATAGCGTTTTGTTAAATTCCAGCATGTGTGCAATTTTCGAGACTTGCCAAAAAGTGTGGAATAATTTGGAGAGCAGCAGTTTTATTAATATTATTTATGAGTGTCGTACGCATGGAGTCACTTAAACTATTACAGATAATTGTCTCCACTTTTCCTAAATGGCACATGGTAGTTGGACACATGGGTAATTGAAGCCTGACAGGAAAAGCACTCTGGATTGTAGCAGAAAATGTGCTACCAGTTTCCCTCCGCAGAAGCCCCTGTGTTCTGTGACTGGGCAAGAAGCTAACGACTAATGTGGGTTCTGTCAGGAAGGAAAATTGCTTTGAAATGCTCGCTGACAGCCAGATATTTCAATCATTTGTTTGTGTTAGTGGTCAGACATTATACAGGCTTGCCTGCGTGGTCTCTGCCATGCCGTCATGCCTTATTTATGATCACAAAAGTGTATTCAGTGCAGTTAATGCACCAGAACGTTCCAACAGCAATAGAACATTTTACGTAGCCACTTATATACATTTTTATACTTCCAAAGGTAAGAACGTGACAAAATGACAAACGTCGTGATTCTCGGCTTTCAAACTGCTCGGGAATTCTCTTTCAGTTGTGTAATATGAGCTCTAAAAACCTGTTTCTGTAATCGGTCACCCTGTGTCACGGACTTCCTTTCCTTATTTGCTCTGATGTATGGAATTTTAAGCACATTGTTTCTACAAGGAAGCCCTTAAGCCTAATTTTATCTGGAAGGTCATCAGGAGAGGAACCTCGTCTTAGGTTTCAACTCTACCTAGTCGACAATCTGCCTGAACAAATGACTTCTGCTTAAAGGTGAGCAAAACTGACGGTTGTTTCAGCCCATGGCTCCTAATCACAGTGCTGGCCTCACTGCTCTCACTGATTCTCAGAGCACAGAGGTGTAAAGTATTTAAAAAAATGTTGATCGAGACTGAAAAGTGGTGCCACTGTGGTGACCTGGAAAGAATGTATTGACTATGGTGTAAGAGCCCTGTAAGTATGACAAAAGAAATTTGTAAAGAAACTTGCAAACATAAAATGCAGCTCAACATGCGTCATGAGGAAATAAAAAAGACAGTAAAAGGGATAATAATAAGAATCAGGTAGGGTCATAAAATGTGTTCATAAGATAAAAAAAAAGACTTGAAGAAATCATACAAATCAAAGTGGAGAAAACAAACAGGAAAGCACAAAATAGAGTTTGTAAAATAAAAAAAATATATATGAGCTTACATAGAAAGAGAATAATAAAAACAAAAGGGATAAAAACAGATAGAATACCTACTAAAAAGGCAGAAATTGTAAATATATATAGTGTATAAATATGTGTAAAATATGTAAAACAATTGACTACCTTATACCTTGCGGCACAATAACGTAACATTGAGTTGATGGGTGAGGGTTGCCAAAAAATCAAATGTCACCCAATTCTGTGGGAAACCACCTAGACAGAAAATCACCAAACCTAGATCCTATGAATAATATAAATGAATAATATTTATATAGCAATTTATATAGCAATGCCACCCATGCACGTCAATGGTAGTGTCTGCCAGTGCGTATATAAAGCAATAGACGTCTATGGAAGCTTCCAGAATGTTTCCACCATGAGAATGGCAAGTTAAGTTAAGATTTTTGTGATTTTCAACATAGTTTAATACTGGGAGCTTGTGAGATGGGTCATAGCATTTCACAGGTAGAAGCAAAGTTTGAATTTTCACGTATGAGCATTTCAAGGGTGTACTGTGACTACAAGAACAAGAACTTACGACAGCAGCATGGCTGTAAAAAGACTCTGAGTGAATGTGAAGAATCGTTTCATGTGATAGGCATGTAACACTGCCTCAAGTAACATCGGAATTCAATGCTGGGGCCTCAACAAACATCAGCGTGAGGACTGTGCAATGTTTCCTCCAAGATCCCCTGGGGGACCTACTGAGTATTAACTGGAATACCAGTTTTTTTGGTATTTATACTTTAGCTATAATCTTTGAAGCATGCATATTATACCTGCACACTTCATTATGCCAAGGTGTTATGTCATATATGCATGATACATCTGCTCTGTGTCTGTTAAAGCGTCTTTGTTTGCAAACTGTCTGTGAGGATCAGATTTTCCTTTGACTGGGTGCACTCAGCATGGAGAGAGCGCTGGTTCCGGCACTCAGAAGCCCACCTCCACCTCTGTGCTGTGTGGAGAAGGTCAGGCTGGGTTGAGTGGCTCCTAAAGCTCGGGTCAGGGGCTGAGGCCTGAGGGTGTTTTAGTGTCTGCTCTCACCCTGAATGACCCAAATCTCCCCCAGTGCACTCTCCAGCTGATCCAGACATGTTATTGGAGCTCGTGATTCCCATCAGCTTGTCATCAGCCTTTTCACTAGCTTTTAGTTAGTGTGTATCTATCTTAGTTCACGCCTAAAGTTATTCTTTAAGTGTCACATGCTATGCTACCTCAAATAATTCATACAAAATTTGCCGAGTTACCCAAGAAGAGGTTAAAAGTTAAATGAATGATTAGATAATAAAGATTTATGTATGTCTATGGCATTTAAACTAATAATTTCTGACAGCTTGCTTAATCTCTCTTTAACTGTGTACATGTCTTAAAGTCAGTCTGTTAGGAACAAAGGATGGATGTCTTAATTAAGCAACTGGGAGATCATTAGGAACACATCATTACTTAAATGTGCTGAATGTTGAGAATGCTAATTAAGATAACAGTAATGAATGTATGGTTTAATTTAGATAAGAGTATCGACATGTCAGACATTAGGAGAACAATCCTGTCACGCTTTCTTCTGTCTTGCTCAAACCTACCATAGAGCAGTCCAACGTGAGCAGTGAGAAAGCATGGCATGTTATTGCTTTAACACAAAAGAAATTCAATTTTATTAAACGAAAGGGAGGTGCTTTTTAATCTGAAATGGATGTAGATGGAAAAAAAAAGTCACTTGAACAAATAAAGTCTATTAGAATTCATACTGTGTAATGGTACATGTAAAATACTAAGCAATAAAAAGTTTAAGAGAAAAGAAAAAAGTTTATGATAGAGTCTCTGCATTAGTTAAATGTTCGTGTTCAGTTCATCCTCTCTTCAGAGTGAAGACTTCAGGTCAATGGACTTCAAGACAATAGAAGTGCACCATGACCCATTTCTTTCTGGGTAAAGACACCCCTCTCTCAGTGAAATTCATTAGCCTGCGGCAAACAAGGGCACTACACACGACACTCAAACAGGAACACAATCTCTCCAATGCATTATTCAACACCACAGTAAAGTATAGCTTGCCTTTTCGTAATTAGGAAAAGAGGATGACTTGTCTGAACTGTTTCATCACACCGTGTCTCAAATGGCTTGTATGTATGACGTCAATGGTACGGCCCGTGTGTGACGTTGATAAAGTTCAACACATCGCCCAAATGAATGTTACTACTAAACGTACGATGTAGAATGTTAGATATTTGCATTGATGCTTTTGTGATTTCAATCCCTCTTCACTTGAGAGTGAGTGATCACATTAAGCTCGCCTCTCTATAAGGAGTGTGTGCCTCTCAGTCCTAGCACACTGAGTTGGGGTTGGAGCTTTTGGGTGTAGAGGATGTTTTGTTACTGTGGGAGATCAGCCAGTCCAGAGACAACCACTTTTAGATTCCCTCTTCAGTCCATCACACACACACACAGGACTGCCAGTATTCGAATGACCTTCCAACTACTTAAATCTGGCGTGAGAAAAAGGTAGCAAGTGAATGTGATTTGTAATTCAGTAAATGAACCTTAATTAATACAGTAGGTGCAAGTACATTATTAGTTAGGCTTTTTGTGTGTCATTTTAATCCAGTCTGCTCAGAATACATTAACCAGCTTTTTAAAGAATTAGAATTACAGAAGTACTCAAATTGATGTTAACTTGATTTAACTATGAAGCATTGCAACTGACATTTATTAGAAACTAAAGTGAAACTCACTAGAACTTTGGTTTTAAAACCAACTACAAGTAGCTTTCACTGCTTGGGAGTGCCCATGTTCAAATCCTGAATGATGACAAGGACAATCTTCCTTTGTCTCACACAGTTCAAAGCAATGATCTCTTCAACTTACTGGCATGAGAACCTTTTTGAACTATAAAGTAATTTCCATGGACCCCTCAATATATACTCCTACTATTCAAATACTATCCTGGCTATTTATTTGATCCATAGAGCTTTGTATCCCTGAACTTCCCACTGACAGAACACATGACACTACTTACATTTACATGTGTGTCATTTGGCAGACTCCTTTATCTAGATTGACTTACATTTGTCTCATTTATACAGCTGAGCAGTTGAGGGTTAAGGGCCTTGCTCAGGGGCCCAATGGTGGCAGCTTTGTCTTGTTGGGCTTTGATGTCATGACCATCTGATCAGTAGTCAAATGTCTTAACCACTGAGGTACCAAAGCCCCCTATTATAAATTATATCACTATTTATATTCTGAGTTGAGATTTGAAGGCTATAAGAACACAATAATACATATAGTACTTGCATATAATAATACTGCTAAAGGTGGCTTGTGATTTTCTCCAAGGTAACAAAATGTAAAAATTGCAGGCCAACGGGAAATGCTTCATAGACCACACTATGAGACACTGATGTTTGAAGTATTGGAGTTGCATGAACAGCATTTGAAAAGATATGGCAGCTTCTCATGCCTCAGAGTCTAGTTAGTTCACTATGTCTAGAACTGACTAGATGTTCACATTAAAGTGTACTTTCAAGTCAGTATGTAGTTTACAGTATTACAGTTAGAGGAAATAAGTTCATTTATTCATTCATTTTCTTGACCGCTTATTCCTTTTCAGGGTCACGGGAGAGCAAGTGCCTAGCCAGCAGCATAGGGTGAAAGACAAGAACAACCCTAGACAGGGCACCAATCCATAATAGGGCACACACACGCGCACACTCACACACTAGGGCCACTTTAGAGACACAAATCAACCTAATGTGCATGTCTTTGGACTGTGGAAGGAAACCGGAGTACCTGGAGTAAACCCATGCGAAAATGGGGAGGACATGCAGACTCCAAACAGAAAGGACTCAGACCGCCCCACCTGGGGATAGAACCCGGGACCTTTTTGCTGTGAAGCAACGGTGCTACCCACCGAGCCACTGTGTCGCGGAGGAAATAAGTGTTTTTTTGTTTTTTAATATACTTCCATTCTTGAGTTATTTGGTCTATACAATTTTGAGGTTGTTGTCATGTTGAAATCCATCTTCTCCCCAGATTCAATTTCTTGGCCAATGAAATAAAATTCTCCTCTAATGCATCCTGGTATTCTAATGATGTGTAACACCCCATGGACGGAGATGATTGTGATGCAGTTCATTCCGTATTGTAATTATTGTTGCTGCTGCTTTCAGCTAATCCTGCAACTCTTTTTGACTGACTGCTTGCTTCTCTCTTAGCTTCCTTATTGTTAGTCTATGTGTCTGTGTGACTGCATATTAATCAAACCAATTGTATTGAAAGGGATGTTGCTCTGTGCTTTTCCACATCACCATGATTGTTACTCATATGGCTTATCCTTTATAATTTTGATATTATATGGCTATTGTACTATTAGCCATATTCCATAGTGTTGTTTTTTTTTTTTTTTTTTCTCAAATTAGTCTGTTGCAAAAATAGTGAAAGGATAATATATGGTACTCATAGTAATCTTAATGATGCATTATAAACTTCATGCAATTACAGTACACTTGTACTAAAGTAAAGAATATTTTTGCAAGGAACTTTCAGCTATCACATGATTGCACAAGACTGCTCGGAGCCTCTGGACATGGAGGATTGACAGTTTTGTTTGGAAAGTTCTCTCTCTCCAATGAATAAGTCTTTTCTCAGACTGGCACCGGCGCACATGCTGGCAACACCAATGCTATGCTACGTAATGTGGCATGAGCTTCTGGTTGGGTATCAAAGGGACAGCTCAGTGTGTGTGAGTGAGTCTCTGTCCCTGATGAGAAGTGCCAGCGGAAGCTGTCTTATTCTCTCACTGCATTCCTCTCTTCCACTGAGCCTCTATCCATGGAGAAAGTGTTTCTGCTTATCAACACTGTAATCAGAGAGATGTGTGTGTGTGTGTGTATGTGTGTGTGAGCTAGCACTCTTACCCTTCTGGTTAAGAGGGCTTTTGGCAGTCAGGCATGAGCCAGGATAGTTATACAAGTGTCACATGCTGATCGCGCCTCCATTCTCTAAATGTTATTGTTTTGTTTTAAGCCAAATTCCAGCGCTTTCTCCTGTGTAGTCAGTCAGTCTTCCATAATATTCAGTTGATATTACATTATGAATGCTTTCAAGGTATAAAAAAGTGACGGGGAGCATAGCTGCCAGCTTACCCAGGTTAAGTGGGCTAACAGATATCCTTGACATTCAACATGACTCCATGTGAAATGTACCAAAAAAGTACCTTTTTTGCAGGGACTTTCACACTATTAGGACATTTGTTACAGCTTGAAATAGATTGAAATTGATACTTTTGGTTCATTTGATATTTGTGTTGGTTTTATTTCGCATTGCAAATTATTAAATGAGCCAATAAAAGTTGGTTTGAGGGCATATAGGGTTAAAACATACTTGTATTAACATACATTCATTCATTCATTGGTCAGAAAGACGACAATGGAAGAAGGTAAACAAACGTCTGGCAAGTGCATGCAGAAATCACAAAAAATACCAAAGCACAGAGAACATAGAGCTGGTCCTCATTAAAAAAAGACAAGTTTAAACTTATTGTATATGCATCTGCTATTTTATTTTCTGTTTTTGTTCGTTAGTCTAATGAAATCACACTAGAGATGCCTGGAACCTGAGCGAGACCACCTCACACAGATGATCTCATAACAGTTGTTGTGGTTTGCCTCCAAGTGCAATTGCTGTGTTCTCACGCTTAAGTGCATTCACATTTAGTCACTGAACTGAGTGCGATGGGTTTGTGCAAGTGAGAACACACCAATCACACTCAAGTACAGTACAAACAACTGAGAGAGGTGGTCACCGTCTGCTTCCAAGAGAACACTAATGTGGTTTGATTGCAGTGAGAATGTGGTTTGACCCAGCACCGATCCAACTTCAGGATGTAAACCTAAAATGTAACTTGGGTTGTCGGTGACATGGGTGACTTTTTAGAAGTGACCCACTACATGTAAAGCGAGCCACAGGACAGAGCTGCAATGCTGATGTGTGCTGGATATCTGAACCAAACAAAATGAGAAAATAAATGCCGACTGTTTTACACAAAATGTTTTAAACTTTCCTTTCTTTATACAGTATAATGATTTATTATTGCTTTGGCGCAAACTAACAGAAGGGTTATTTGTATGATTTCTATGCACCCTTGGAAAATGCTATTTCTCAACAATGATTGAACAATGTTTACAAGTGCATTTTCTGCCATATGCTCCCCTTGACCAGTGTTTTTGCTTTTTGATTTCTTTTGATTATATGCAGTGTGAGACCAAACCAAAGCAAATAGATAAATTGAAAATTAATTAACTTAATTTAATTTAAAGACTAAACTTTTGTAAATGCCATCAAACCACAGTTTAAAAGGTGACATTATTATACCCCTTTTCCACACAAACACAGTTTCCTGGGCTCTCAATGAAATGTCTTTGGTCAAAATGCCACAAGGATGAACTACCACAGCACGCTTCTCACCAAACTACTCTTTTCAGAACGCACGGTTTGAGAGCCTGTTCCTTTAAAATATAATGAGCCACTGCTCAACCTACCCCCCTCTTCTGCAGGTTGTACCCATAGGCATATTACCTAGATGCAGCATTGGGTCCTGGGTCAAATGTCAACAAATCAATCCTATTGGATATGTCATGACTAGCCTGAAAACCAAAAAGCTGCATTTATTTTCTGGATAAAAAGCATAATAATGTTCTCAATTTCTCAACTGATTTCATGTTTATATTCAAGGGTTTATGATCTGCATGGTGTACAAAAAAGGTTTTGCCTCCAGTGTCTTTGAATCTTGATAATTAGGCTATAATCACTGCTAGATGCACAAGAAAGGAGTGTTTTTAGGCTTTAGGCTTACATGAGATGAATTATTTATGTGGTGAGAAATAATTCATTTTCATAACAAATTCATTAAAAACTCATGTTTTTTTTTCTACAATGTCCCTGGTTGGGGAAGATTTTTTCCCCCAGTACATCTAAAGATATATTGCAAAATGACTTCTTATATACTAGCATGATATTTAAGAATGTTGATAAGATGAAGTTTATCTTACAGACATTCAATTAACAAAGTAATAGCATTAGATTTCTAGAAAATTGTAGCCACAGTGTAAAAGCAGTCAGGAACAAAGTTTTTAAGCTTACATATACAAGATTTTTCCTGACTGTAGCTGGGATGTTGTTATCAAAATAAACGTTATCCACTCAGCTGTTTTGTCCTCTAAGGCTGGGGGCTGTTGTAACAACGTGTGCTGGTCTGCACAGCTGACAACAGTGCATTTAAACTCTTATGTTCAACATAATGCTGGCACATCCAGGGCTTACAAGAAAAATAAAATGGCATATTATTGCAAAGGTGATTCTCAAGCCATGGTTGGAGATACTCAGATAAGTATAATAACTGTTCGTTGCATAACAAGGGGTTACTAATTGGAACGTTTTTTTTTTGTGTTTTCTGAAATAAAAATACTGTAAAAAACTGACTGGGTTGTTACATTTCAAGGTTTGTGAGTTAGTAGGCACTCCAGATACCCCAAAGTTTGTGCACAAATGCCCCCTTTAATATTTCCATTATATTCCTGTTCTGTGTGCAAGTATGCATATCCCTCAATAAGCCAAATACCACACACCTGTTTGAGCTATTTGCAGCCGGACTTATCCACAAAAATAATACCTTTCTTTCTTTCACCTTGTCCTCCCTCTCACTCTTTTGCCATATTTTATTAGTCAAGACTTGGTCTTACTGGGCTTGCAGGCATGTCGAGTTGGATATGTGCCCCTATCCAGCAGTAAATTAAAGCAAGGTGCATTTTTCTCCAGTCTGATTAGCAGTGAGTTGGTGGTGTCTGTTTGAGCAGTCTGTCTGAAGGCAGAGGGAGGTGGCATAGAAGTGTTAAAAGGAGCAGGATCTGTGCATTAGGGATACTGATGCAAAACCTATAGGAAAAGGGGAGAGTGATATGCATCAGCAGTAAATCAGCAGTCCTTCAGACAGACTGCCCTGTGTCTTTGATAAGCCTGGGTGGAATTCATTTGCCTGCCTGCGTCTGCAGTGCTGCAGCCAGTACAGGAAGGTAGTCAGTGAATAATGCAGGCATGGGGTGTACATGTGTGTAATCTAGCATATGATTTGGCTTGGTCTGAGACTTCAAAACAGCTGTAAGGCATTCCTGACTATTTTTATTCTCTAAAAAGAATGGAGAAAATGTTCTCTCTCTCTTGCTCTCTCCCAGCTAGTTGTGATCTGCTGCTGAAAGACAGGGTTTGTAGGAATGTGCTAAAAGGCTGCCCAGCTGTACTTATCCATAACTCAGCACTGCCTCCACCACACATTCACTTTCAATTAGCTTTTATTTTGGCTCACTTTCTTTTTACTGTCTGTTCTTCTTATTCCTCCATCACCATCCTAATGGCCAGGGTGGTGAAGTGATTGTTGGATACTAGTTTTATTCACACATGTTTAGAAGCAGGGACGTAAAGCACATGATCTATGCATCTTCCCCTTTTCCTTCTTGCCTTTTCATTGCTGATGTTAAACTCACAAAACTGATGATTTACATGCCTGGATTTACTGATGGGACTGATGAGTTCTTCAAAGAACAAGAGAATTCCTCTTATTTGATCAGTTCAGATCTGAAGACAAGGGCAGTTATTCCTTGTTTCAAGTCTCTGGGCTTTTTGCCTCTTTTGATTTTCTGGAAAATAATTCCACTGGATTTTGGAGCTTGGCTGAGGGGATTTGTGCTCATTCAGCTACAGGAGCATTGTAAGGTCAGTCTCTGATGTCAGAAGGCCTGGTGTGCAGTCCATGTTCCAATTCATCCTAAAGGTGGGATTGAGGGCAGAGTCAATGCAAGCCAGACAAGTTCTTTCACACCTTCCTATATCTCTACATACTTTACCTTGCATTGTGCACAGGGGCATTGTCATGCTGGAGCATGTTTCAGCACCTTTAGTTCCAGCGAAATCCTAATGCTACAGCTACGCATTCTAAAACACTGTGTGCTTCTAACATTGTGGCAAGAATTTGGGGAAGGCTTAAGATTGGGTGTGATGATCAACTATCTACAAATGTTTGTACATATTATTTAGTATATAATGATTATATAGGCTTTATAGGCTTAAATACAGATTTGAACATGAAGTGTACTATTCCTTTTTTAGAGACTATACTGTAGGTGTGCATCAAGATTAGGAGGTCATATACATTGGAGGTTTTATTTTTATGTGTGTGTGAGAAAGTAGTCTGATATAAAGGTCATAGAAAGATCTCTGGTGGTCACAAAGACATGTCATCCTTAGTAACCATCTCATTCTGAGCTTGTTTATATGTTGTGACATAGAGCCGAATAAATGCATTAGAAAATATTATGGACAGGTACAAAAAACAATTATGAAGTTAAGTTAGGAAACAGTTTAAATCTAACAACAAATGCTGTCCAGTGTGAGCTGGACACTTAAGGGCTGTTATCTATCCACAAGCTGTGTGTGTGTGTCTGTGTTAATGTCTCTCTTGCTGTTTGTGTGTATGGCCTGTCCATCTCTGGTTCTGTAATGTTACTCTTAATAAACAGCTATGTTGTCTCTCATGTGTCTTCTCGCAGACACTCCTCATTGCTGATGTCACAGTAATATTGTGTTACAAATTACACTTCTTAATTATGTAAATTTCCAGTGCATTTTATTACCTCTGCTAAGGAGGTTTTGTTTTTGGTGTGGTTTGTTTGGGTCTTTGTTTGCCTGTGGGCAGGTTTATGGAACAAACACAGGGCTAATTGCCACGAAACTTGATCGAAGGGTGTAGCCTAGGCCAAGGATGGGCTGATATGTATCATAGCAGGGATGCCTATGATCAAGGATCATGATGTCTACTGTTTGACTTAATATTCATCTTCAGGTTGATCCAGCCAATTGTCAGAATAGTATTCTCGATCTTTGTTTAAGCTAGCAGGAGCTGTGGGATGCACAAGATGGCACCAATTTACCGCTCCATCCGAATCAGTTTGTGGACACAGAGTACCATACATCCACATTTTACACTTAGAAAGTATCAAATGCTACAAAAAACACATTTCCAGATTACACTTCTCTCTCTACTACGTCTCTGTCTTATTAGTAAGTAACCACTGTGGAACAATACTGCTCACCTGTTCAAGATCCAATGACTGATGCCAACACCTGGTGAAAATCAATCTTGCGCAATGTTTTCTTCTTTTCCAGTCCCACACTGCCAGAGTACCGTTTGTTTTTTGACCCTCATCTGGGTCACTTGATTTACAAATAAGGTCACAAGAGAATCGACATCTTTGCTTCTTTCATTTAGTTTACAAATGAATGTTAGAAATATGAAAGACAGATCTAGGTGTTAATAAAGTGAAGTGTTACTAGGAATCACATTCAGATAAGCCACATTTAATAGGATACTATACGTTATATACTTCTTCTTCTTCTTTGCATACATATGTCCTATTCTAGACCATTATTAGGAATGCCACAGCTAGTCATATAGTTTTTTCGCAAAGGTTCATCATCTTTTTATTTTCTTTTTTCCATTTTTTTCCCACCAATGCTTGGTCAACAATATCATGTAATTAGACTTCACCAATACACATGAAACTTGGTATTGTTGTAGCCCCACATGCCTGACATAGGATATAAGGTTTATGTCCCTAGGTGCACGTTTCCCTTCATGCTAGAACCGTCTCGGCTCAAAACCCTTTTTTGACAATTGCGCCAAAACCGTTTTGGCAA
>JAOTRJ010000034.1:5860294-5872381 GCA_028564905.1 Leptodoras praelongus | reverse complement strand
ATCAGAGGTGTCCCTCAAAAGAGGAGGGGTACATTTTAAATGTGGTTCTTCCCAACGTTTCTTCCTTGTGCCATCTTTTTTTTGCCATGAGGAAACTACATTATAACCAAGTTATTGTGGATACACCATAGATGATGGATTTTGCTTTCTGGTTGAGTCTTTTAGAATGTTATCTATAGCACCAATACATTTTCTGAAGTTCTCATCAGTAATTCATCAGACTGTCATTTGTGGTCTTAGGAATCCCAGAAGGGTTCCACAAGGCCAATGTTAAGTTCGGATCATCTGCAAAGATAAACAGAGTCACTGAATATCAAAATACAAGCTTGACACAACAGCACTATGTAGACACTGTGCAGGCAGGAGGAGATACTCATACTTACACAAGTTGACCTTGTCAGGACTGACTCTGTGCATTTCAGCTTATTGTGAAAAAGTAAGTGCAGCGCAGCTAAGTTTCAACCAAAGTCTAAGTCATCAACATTTTGTATAAGCTTTCTAAAAACAGAACTGTACTGGCACTAATGTGGATCTTATTGGACGACACAAGACACAGCACATCACCATTACCAAGTACTCCTACAATGTACTTACGCGCTTTTCTCACTAGGGATAAAATAAGACTCAAATGATGAACGGCAGCCAAATCCAAAGACATTACTCATATAGTTACTCATACTCATTTACAGAAATGGAGGGTCATCTTACTTTTTTCACTATTACATTAATAGCGACAATTCCAAAACCAGCAGTAAGACTTTGGCTCTTACTATCATATTATTTTTACAGCTAACTGTCACGAATTATACTGGCCTGTATGCAAATTTGGGGATGATTATATTTATAAAAACTAGGAAAAATAAATGAAAGGGTCAAGGCTACAGTCAAAGTCATGAAACAAGTAAATCAGTTGTGTCCAATCTTATACAAGAGGGCCAGTGTGGGTGCAGGTTTTCTTTCCAGCCAAGCAGAAGTCACACACTACTGAAAGTCAAGATCCATTGATTAGAACCATTGATTAAAAAAGGTGGAATGAGGGGTGGCTCCTGCATGACTGGAAGAAAAACCTGCACCCACAGCAGCCCTTTGTGGATAAGATCAGACACCTGTGAGTTAAATAATCTATAAATGCTAAGTTTTATTTAGGTGACCTTTGAATCTGTTTCAGCCACTTTGAAAATATTAAATAAGATGTTACTTTTCCATTGTGACAGGAGAAAAGCAGGGAAAAAATCAAAAACAAAATATTAATTATCAGTGATTAAAAAAACCCAAAACAAATCAACAAAAAATACTGCTGTAGCAAGAATAAGGGGTGGTGTAGCTCAGTGGTTATGATGTTGGACTGCTGGCCCAAAGGTCATGAGTCATCCACACCACTGCCACTGCTGGGCCCTTGAGCACGGCCCTTAGCCCTCAGTTGCTCTGTTGTGTAAAATCAATAAATGTAAGTCACTCTGGATAAGGGTGTCTGCCAAATGCCATAAATGTAAATAAGAAGACACACAATTCAAATGTATTCATGTTAGTGTGGAATAGGCCTTACTTGATGTAGAAAGTTAGTAGACAATACATTTTAGTATTAGTACATTACATTTGGGGTGATCAGCACACAAGTAGACAGCGTTAAATATAAAACTAAAGGACCACCAAGACACATTGGGACCCAATCACTCAAAGTCTGGGATGTATTTAACCATACTGTATATCTTTTGTAGTCTAAACATGAATGCACCCTGATGTGTCCTTGGCAAGGATGTAACAGGAAAATACATCATCAATACAGGATGTGGTGGTTATTTTGGTGGCAGCAAGCCAATGCTTGAAAAAAATGTCCCAGGTCACAAATGGCTTTGTCCTGCCAATCAGTTGTTTTCCTAGCTAGTCTGTGCTAAACTAATCTAACACTTGTCTGGTGACAAAGACTGACACATTAACTGTTCATAGGGCCCACTGACCTCCTAGCAGAAGAGACATAGGTAATAACAGAATCTGGACACAAGTGGTCAGCTGGACACCTTGACAGACACAGGTGGAAACAGCGATGTGTCTCAGCTGTCTAATTGTGACCTGATCGCCCAAGATGCATTTTAAAACTAAATGTAAACAAGGCCGGAGCATACACACAAGCATACTTACACTTTTTGCCAGATTCTTTAGCCAAAAAACTATAAAAGATTATATGTATATGAAAAAGGAAGTGCAGCAAGCATGACAAATGCCCACATAGTCAATCAGTGTAGTAACAGATGACAAGCAATACTATACGTGGTCTGAATTTGCAAATTGGAGCATGATAGACATTCTCTGAACCAGTTCAGATTTTGTAGGTTCCTTTCCAGTCTCTTGAAAATAAAACATTTTTAGTTCAGACCCCTTGAGAGCCACCCATAATTCCAGACTCTGGGTAGTCAGTTCCAGTATTCCCTCCAGCATGGTGGCAGGAGGTCACTGATGATAGTTTCATACCTCTTATGGTTCAATAATGAATAAAACCACTCTGTCATGACCTTTAATAAAAGCCTTTAGCTTTCCTAATTTTCACATTTGCCCAGTCTGTATACATGAATTCCTCTGGAATAATTGAATAAATATGCTTTTTTAAGGTAACAGTTTTTCTAGCACAAGCTACAATGTAATACACACATAAGGCTTATATTGAAATGTGGTTCAGCTCTGTTGCTGGTTGGAAAGCTCAGCTCCCTCGGTTCTCACCCTAATAATAAGATTCCTTTTTATTTAGTGACTTGTGTAAAACACATCAAAACAAACAGATTTTCATCACACTGTTTCTGTTGTTTGATATGTTTACTGTATACTGTACACTGTTCATCTGTATTTTCGAAATCTGAGACCATACATTTACTTTCAAAGAATAAAATCCTAATCATGGATCAGAATGGAATGCACCCTACCATGAAATGTAATCTTCTCTGCTACATTGCAGTTGGGTGTTGCATCAATTGGGCCAAGAATAAAAACAACCACCTTGCTGCATTTCTCCAAATGTTGCTGTAGGATTGTCCTTACTACAAATGATAATATTAATACTACTCTGATAAAATGAAATCACTGAAATCAAAGTAAAGAATTTATAGAAATGGGAGGTGTGCTCATATTACAGTGTAGGTATTAGAGCGTCTCCTTTTACCTGTGACTGTAAGCCCTTAGCTTTAACAGACACAAAACTTTAATAATCACCACACTCTAACTAATGCAGCAAGTTGTTAATATCTTCTCAAAGAAATACATTCAGTTCCCTGGCATGAATACCCTAGGCTCATTGAAATGCAGAGTATTCCCACAGCATTTCCAATTAGAGCTATCATTTCAGGTAGAGGAAAAACAAACAAACAAAAACATCCACTGTCTCTTTTCCAGATCTGCTCTACAAAGTACATAAATAGAAAACTTAGCCTGTCAGTATTGACCAAGAATTTAACAATCAGTGCATCTTTAGTTGCAGGGATAATGCACAGGACACACTGTATGAAGATCTGAAGCTGGGGCTGATTTCCTTCTAACCCATTAGATTCATGCTAATAATTACATTTTTAACTACACTTCTCACCTAATATTATGGCCAGTCATTATAGCAACAAATACACTATTTCTAAACCTGCTTAGGTTCTCTTATCCTCTCCAACTAGTGAAATGCAATGGCTAAGGGATACAATTTCATAAATTAACATTTACAGCATTTGGCAGACACTCTTATCCAGAGTGACTTACATATATCTCATTTATACAACTGAGCAGTTGAGGGTTAAGGGCCTTGCTCAAGGGCCCAGCAGTGGCAGCTTGGAGGTGCTGGGGGTTGAACCCCCAACCTTCTGTTCAGTAACCCAACACCTTAACCATTGAGCCACCCCTGCCCTATAAAATACGATGGTGTGGTTTACATTTACATTCATGGCATTTGGCAGACACCCTTATCCAGAGTGACTTACATTTATCTCATTTATACAGCTGAGCAGTTGAGGGTTAAGGGCCGTGCTCAGGGGCCCAACAGTGGCAGCTTGGTGGTGCTGGGGCGTGAACCCCCATGAACCCCCAACCTTCTTTTCAGTAACCCAACACCTTAACCATTGAGCCACCCTGCCATAAATTTAAGGTACATGAAATTTGGCATTTGTCCAAAAATACAGACTGCTTTTGGATCTGAACCTAAGACTCACTTTGACCTGGATCAGTTACTGAAGATGACAGAATTACACAATGATACTGAGACGTACCTGCCCATCAAGCTTCTGTTAAACTTTTATCAGGAAGATTCAATATCTTCAAGCAGCATTACAGTGTATTTGAGTAGACATACAACACTGAGATGAGGTGGCAAGGACTTTTTCTTTGTTCTTGATTGAATGGCTTTGCAGACATTATCTTTCATGTGGCGTTAATATTCAGGACTACGCCTGTTCCATTCTGCCTCAGTTCTATTTCTCCTCTGCCACGTCGGCAGATGGGCCTCATAATAAGTAATATGGCTGACTCTCTAGAATGAAAGTATTGTGATGTCAGCAGTGAGGATGGTTTGTGAGAAGACATTTCACAGATACAGCAGCTGGCTCAAAAACAACATACTGTAGCTGTTTGTTGAACAGTAATGTGCAGAAGTAGCAACAGAGAATATAGTACTGAAGGAGCTTCTAAGAGCTTACACATACACACACACACACACACACACACACTAATAGCATGAGAAGTCATTAATTCACACACATCGCATGGAGGGTATAGGTGACAAACAGCCCAAACATTAAGCATGTGTTGTATGATGGGAATACACACATTGCTGTCCCAAGCCTGGACATCACTGCCCACTCCCAGCAGTGGCCATCACCACAGTATGTACACTATATTGTAGATTACTGAACCTTTACAACTGTAAGTTTAGTTACAATGGTAACTAAATTGCTGAAAAAAGCTAAATTTATGAAAATAAATAAAATAAAAAACATATGATTTTCTCTCCAATGAAGTTGTGAAGTTGTGTAAAACATAAATATAAACAGAATATGATGATTTGCAAATCATTTTCAACCCATATTCAATTGACTACACTACAAAGACAAGATATTTAATGTTCAAACGGATAAACTTTATTGCTTTTTTGCAAATATTCACTCATTTTGAACTTGATGCCTTCTCATGCCTAAAACTTCTGTCACTCATGAATACATGAGTAATGTATTATACCAGAAGCTGTAGTTAATAAAGATAAATAAGATAAAATGTATTGGCTGGTAAAAGACTTGATCTCGGTTATTCAACTGACTGAAATACTTTTACCTCATGCAGTACATAAGTTTAAACTGCAGCTGTAGTGCAAAGGTTACATTTCTATGCCCCTTTTTAGGCTGTGCTCTAAATGAAAAACTTTACATTCTGCTCATAGGAAAGACATCTAAATGAATATTTTGTGTGCAGTATATAAACCACATTACATCATGATGCCAAAAAAACATCCATGACCTTCTTGTGATGCAATATTGCCTTGTGATGAGGCTTTCCTAATGAAGCTGATAGTGTGCAATGCTGTCGAAAAGGATAAAGTGAGGACATAGTGCAAGCATAGTTTCATTTGATTCACACTGCTTGTTTGCTGCAGAATTTCATATTTACTAGTGTATGAATAGACAGTATGTCAACTCAAGTCACCTTTATTTTTGTAGCACATTTAAAAGAAAACCTGTCTCGGCTAAAGTGTTGCACAAGAAAGTTAACTTAAAACACAAAGCATAAAACAATCAAATCAAGCTAAACATAGTGGAATGAGCTACTGATGACAAGATAAGGACATACAGGACACTAGATATAAACATTAAAAGGATTCAAATGTATGAGAAATTAAATCTGTTTTTAAATTTGACCTAAAATTATCTATTGTAGGGAATTATTTTATGTAGGTTGGGAGAGAGTTGAGATCCAGAGTCTTGGGGTGGCTACAGAAAAGGCCTGATCATGTTTGGACCCCACCTGTGAGAGCCATTGGTT
The DNA here is from genome assembly GCA_028564905.1 of Leptodoras praelongus. Lineage (NCBI taxonomy): Eukaryota > Metazoa > Chordata > Actinopteri > Siluriformes > Doradidae > Leptodoras > Leptodoras praelongus. Next base: position 5,866,384 of record JAOTRJ010000034.1, on the reverse strand, counting down.
CAAAGATCAGAGGGATTGTGAGGTAGAATGTTAGTTGAGCAAGTCTGAGATATAGCATGCCACCAGGACTTGCAAGGATTTCAAAAAAATAATAACTTTATATTCAATTTTGTATTTTATTGGTAACCAGTGCAGTGATGCAAGTACTGGAGTAGTACTCTCCCATTTATTTTTACTAGGAAGAAGCCTTGCAGCTGCATTTTGAACCAGAATGAATAATACCAGAGGGGAATAATGCATGGACTATTGTTTCCCAATCTTTAAAAGACAGAATGCTTTTAATTCTGGCTATATTTTTTGTTTCTCAGTTCCTCAGTTTCAATATGTTCAGTATGTATGTATGCATGTTATTTGCTTTTTATAAAACATATTTTATTCCTATGTTCTTTTCTGTAATTTATATGATTTGACTAAAGCCTATAAATTAGCATCAATGTACACTCACAGGAACACCTGTATATCCATTCATTTAACCATTGCACTTCTGCCAGTCAAATGAACTCTAGCTACTGTTTACATCAGAAAATCAGAATGGAGACAAAATCTCAGTGACTGAGATGGGTGTTGGTTTAATGCTTAATTATTTTTAGGAATTACTTACCAACTGTGATTTTCACGTACAGAAGTATTGACAGTTCACACAGAATAGAGAAAAAAAGATCCAGCAGTTCTATTGGCAGAGCTGCATTATTGATGAGAGAGGTGGATGATGGCCAGACTAGTTCAAGCTAACAGGAAACCTGCAGTTAAAGCTTTAAATCACTCTTTTTAACAGTTTTCAGCACAAACCCATCTCAGAAATCACAACACATCAGAATTTCAGGCAGATGGGATCCTGCCCATGGCATTCGTTCTCCCTGGTGGCTATGATATGGAAGAGAAGTCTTACTGAGAAGGGTATTGGTCAAATTAGGAAGAAAATTAGGTAAAAAGTAACAAAAAGATTGAAGTGGATTATCTATGACATGAGAATACAATTCTAGGTTGCACTCCTGTCAGTCAAAAACAGGAATCTGAGGCTACACTGGGCACAGGCTTACCAATACAGGACAGTTTCTGATTGGTCCAAGTCACTGAAGTCAAATTATTTAGCTATTCTAATGTTTGATGTGAACATTAACTGAAGTAATGTTCTACTAACTCTTGTTTTGTATCTGCATGACTTTATGTATTGTACTGATGCCACGTCATTGGCCACACTCTTGAGTGTACTGAGGTTTTACTTTGCACCACTGCTGTTTGGGTGCAAGGTATAATCTGTCTTACTAATTGAGGAGCTGAAGGTCATCAGTGCCATCAAGATCCTGTTCCACAGAACTCTATAATAGCCCGCATGCCTAGCATTATTTCAGTAGAAATTAGGCAGCATAGTGACTCTTGTTGCATGTGAAGGACAGACATTTAGCTCAAAGAAAAGTTATATAGCAAACAGTCAGATTTCAGTACATTTAAGGGAAGTGCCCAGATGTCCTTGTTGAACTAACGGTCTCTGGTACAGATTCTTGTACTATTGGGACTATTTTACCCACACCATTGCTTCAGAAGACAGGGACATTAGAGCCGCTATAATGTCCACAATTCATCTGTCTGAGACACCTTTTTGGCTCGGACCGCTCATTACATTTCATGAGATACTGAAAGTGCAGAGAAAAGAAAGCAGTAAGATGGAGGACAAGAGGTTGATGAGTTGTTTATATTGGTTTATTTATATAGAGCCTTTCTCACAACCAAGGTTGCTTTACATCAAGTTGATAATAAACAATTCATATGTGATGTGTGTATGTATAAAATTAAAGAAATCTGGAAAAAAAAATCACAGGACAGTTAATAGAATGGGGTTAATGATGAAGTGATGGGAAGTCTTATGTGAATCGGAGAGAGCTACTCATTTACAGTCACTTGCAAAAGTGAGAAGACCCCTCACATTTCTGCAAATATTTTATTATATCTTTTCATGGGACAACCCTATAGAAATAAAACTTGGGTATAACTTAGAGTAGTTAGTGTACAGCTTGTATAGCAGTTTAGATTTAGTCTTCTGAAAATAACACACAGCCATTAATGTCCAAATAGAAGTGGGTACACCTCACAGTGAACATGTCCAAATTATGCCCAATTGTGTCATTGTCCCTCCCTAGGTGTCATGTAACTTGTTAGAAGGTTCCAGGTGTGAATGGGGAGCAGGGCTGTTAAATTTAAATTCAGTAAGATTTTCTCTTACTGGCCACTATGGCGCCTCATGGCAAAGAAACAGAATTGTTGCTCTCCACAAATATGGTCCAGGCTATAAGAAGATTGCTAACACCCTGAAACTGAGCTACAGCATGGTGGCCAAGGTCATACAATGGTTTTCCAGGATGGGTTCCACTCTGAACAGGCCTTGCCAGGTCAACCAAAGACATTGAGTCCATGTGTTAAGCATCATATCCAGAGGTTAGCTTTAAAACAGAGACACATGAGTGCTGCCAGCATCACTTCAGAGGTTGAAGAAGTGGGAGGTCAGCCTGTCAGTGCTCAGATCATACACTGCACAAGGCATCAACTTGGTCTGCATGGCCATTGTCCCAGAAGGAAGCCTCTTCTGAAGCTGATGCACAAGAAAGCCTGCAAACAGTTTGTTGAAGACAAGCAGCCCAAGAGCATGGATTACTGGCACCATGTCCTGTGGTCTGATGAGACCAAGATAAACTTGTTTGGCTCAGATGGTGGCCAGCATGTGTGGCAGCACCCTGGTGAGGAGTACCAAGATTACTTTGTCTTCCCAATAGTCAAACATGGTGGTGGTAGCATCATGGTCTGGGGCTGCATGGGTGCTGCCAGCACTGGGGAGCTTTGGGTCATTGAGAGAAACATGAATTACAAGCAGATCATCATCCCCTCCCACTGGGCTGCATTTTCCATTTCCTGTTTTCCAACATGATAACGACCCCAAAGTGGCTTTGATTTGTGGTTCAGGATGAGCTGTCTAACCAGAGTCTAACCCAGGCATTTGCAAATATTTATTCGTTTTGAATTTGATGCCTGCACCATGTTCCAAAACATTAGGGACAGAGGCAACAAAAGACTGGGAAAGTTGAGGAATGCTCTAAAAACACCTGTTTGGAACATTCCAAAGGTGAGCAGGTTAATTGGAAACAGGTGAGAGTCATGATTGGGTATAAAGGGAGCATCTCCGAAAGGTTCAGTCAGCAATTGCAAGGAATGTAGGGATTTCCTCATATACAGTCCATAACATCATCAAAAGATTCAGAGAATCTAAAGAAATCTCTGCAAGTAAGTGGCAAGGCCAAAAACAAACAGTGAATGCCTGTGACCTTCGATCCCTCAGGCAGCATTGCATTAAAAAATTTCATCTCACCGGCTTCTCTGGGCCCAAGGTCATCTGAGATGGACTGACGCAAAGTGGAAAAGTGTCCTGTGGTTTGATGAGTCCACATTTAAAATTGTTTTTGGAAATCATGGATGTCATGTCCTCCAGGCCAAAGATGAAAAGGACTGAAGCAAGCAAGGATGGGAAAGACCGCCTACAAAGCTTCAACAGTTAGTGTCCTCAGTTCCCAAATGCTTACTGAGTGTTGTTAAAAGGAAAGGTGATGTAGCACAGTGGTAAACATGCCCCTGTCCCAACTGTTTTGGAACGTTTTTGCAGGCATATTTGGAGTGAATATTTGCAAAAAACAATAAAGTTTATCCATTTGAACATTTTAAATATTGTAGTGTATTCAATTGAATATGGGTTGAAAAGGGTTTGCAAATCATCGTATTCTGTTTTTATTTGTTTTACACAACGTCCCAACCTCATTGGAATTGGGGTTGTATTTGCCCATGTTTCATCATTAAGAAATGTTTAATTTAAGCCATACTGATTTACAAAAAGCTTACAAAAGTTAATCATTGTCCTTCTTTTTATTGCCATGTCACTTTCCCTCAACTAATCTTATTCTGCCCACAGCATTTTATTGACGTCTCCAGTGTAGAACAGAGCAAGCTGGGCCAGGCTTTCTGTGGAAGAGAAACATGTTAATCTGAAAGTAATCACACTCTCTGTGGGTTTTGCTGAATGCACTTCAGCTGTGTAATCTCCTTTTCTCTTGTATACTAATTACATAACCCTGATCTTTGCCCAAGCTGAGGAACACATCATCTGTACAAAATACTCCACCAGCAATTTACACACAGGGATACAGCTGGTTAAAATCAATGTAGTCAATCTAGTTAATTCACGATTTATTTCATCCTTCACATGACCTTTGCGAATCCTTTCCTTAATCACAAATAAAAAACATAGTCTTACCACCTCTACTGGTATTCCAGTCATGTAGTAAGTTTTGAGAGCTTAAACTTTTATTTGAGAGTCTCAGATATCCAGGATGTTATTGATTAAATATCTCTTGGGATGCTCTTGATGACCTGAAGGGAAAGGGGTCAGAATACATTTTCTAGGTGTCTTGTTTCTTGTGCTTTGTTCAGCTAGAGGTTAATGTAATAAAATGTAGGTTCTTGCTATCTTGCTATGGTTCTATGAGGTTTGCCCATCTCAGGAGGAAAAAAAAATAGGATGAGAGACAAATGTAAAAGAAACAGTGTATGTCATGCTTTACAAGCAGTTTGTCACTGTCATCTTTTACGATTACTTTACTGAAGGCCTGGGTAGACAAGAGCTCTCAAAGATTCTACCATTTCTTTTTGTTACATGTGATCAGTTACTGTAAAAACTCTTAATTGAAATACATGATTGGCGAAATAATCATTTGAAGACTGCTTTCAGACAGATTATCAATAGCAATACATTTAGATGGAAATACATTATTTTGCCAAACGTTTGTGTACATGTGAACATCAGATTCATATGCACTGGTTGAATATAACATTCCACACGTAGTCCTCTTTTGTTCTTATTATAATCTCTTCTCTTCTGCAAAGGCTTTTCACTATATTTGAAAGCATGGCTGTGGAGATTTGTGTCCATTCAGTTCCCAGAGAATTATTGAGCTCAGGCACTGGCATCAGGTAAGGGTCCTGGGGTGCAGTCCAGTCTCAAAGGGATTCAGTCTGGCTGAGGTCAGTTCACTGTGCAGGATACTCAGATTCTTTCACACTAACCTTTGCAAACCATGTCTTCATGGAGCTCGCTTTGTGCACAGACACATTGTCATGCTGGAACAGGTTTGGCCTTCTTAGTTCCAGTGAAGGGAAACGGTAATGCTACAGCATAAAAAGACATCTTATACAATTGTCTGCCTCCAGCTTTATAGCAAAGGTTTAGAAAAGCCTGCATATGGATCTAATAGTCGGGTATCCACAAACATTTGGCCATATAATGTATAATAAATATAGAAAGCTATAGAAATTATTCATTCATTCATTCATTTTTTGACTGCTAATTCCTTTTCAGGGTCACAGGGAGCCGGATCTTTTTTGTTACATAAATAAAAACGTATTCTTTTAATATTATGATTATAGATTATATAACTGTTCGTCATATAGGGGTTTTTTGCCACCAACTTTTGGTAGACAATTTCCTATACTCAGACTTGACCAATCCACCTAAAACTCAAAGGCTCAAAGCATTTTAGGCAATAGTTTGAAAATCCATTTTGTCAAAAACGATGCACTTTTCATGGGAAGTTGTCCTTTGAGAGGTGCATTACCCTACCACATTACAAATCATTTGTGGATTAATGCCGTGTAGTGAACAATGTTCAAAGCAAAAATCTAGCACTTCACTAGAGAAGGAACTTCATGAAATCTCACACTCAGCATCAATACCACATTCTTTACATGCCAAATTTCATGATTATTCATGAAATTTTATTCATGGGGCACTGCAACCGACACATTTAAATATCTTAAGAACTGCTTAAGATGTGGAATGTGGAAATTTGGTGTGCTTATTTCACTTCTTTATTCAAGAAAGTTCATTTAATTAACTATGATTATTATGAACCTTAGGGCGGCACGGTGGCGCAGTGGATAGCACCGTCGCCTCACAGCAAGAAGGACCCGGGTTCGATCCCGGGTGGGGCGACCTGGGAAATTTCTGTGTGGAGTTTGCATGTTCTCCCCGTGTTCGCGTGGGTTTCCTCCGGG
>JAOTRJ010000034.1:5818361-5834350 GCA_028564905.1 Leptodoras praelongus | reverse complement strand
GTGTTATAATGCATTATAACATATAGTATTCATAAAACATGAAATTTCCTTTATATTTAAAAGGCATTCAAAAATAAACTTCACTTATAGCCTGTAATGACCTGGTATAATGCTCTATTATGCATTGCACACTTATAAATGCTTAATTTGAGAAGTCAAGGCTGTATGTTATAATGCATTAATGTGTAATAAACCAAACCCGTGTTATAGTGCATTACAACATTAGTATGTGCAATGTTCTTATGAATGGATCTCATAATGCATTATGAAACCTGCCTTTATAAAGTGTTATGTGTGTAGCTATAACTACTTATGAGTAATTATGCATGCTTATGGAAGTCATTATAAGGTGATATATATGTCATTTAATGCATTGTAAATGAATTTATAATGCATTGTGGATACTGGATTCATAGGAAGTGATACCAAAATCTTTTGCCTTTTGTCTGTTAATTACAGATTTTTGTTGTTATGGCCTTTTAAGAATGTGTTCCAACTTTTCTGGAAATTGGGTTTCTTAAGTTAACAATTCATGCTGCATTGTCTTCTATTTTTCTATGATTTTAAGACATACTTTTTCTATGTCTTAAGATTCAACTATTGCTTATCTTATTTCCCTATAGAAAAAGGACTGGTTGTGTGTGAACTGCCAGAGGCAGCAAGCACAAGGACCTCTTCCTGCACAGATAAAGGAAGTACCTGTTACCGTATCAGAGAAGGAGGCTCCAAGTCAAGGTCCTGCAAAGAAAAAGACAAGTATTCCAGTGGGTGATACAGAGTATGACCAGATACCTGCAGTAAATGGAAAACCTCATGACAATCTCACCTCAGAAAAGACCCCAAAAGCTACTCCTAGTGTGGCAGAACATAAAGAATCTCATGTTCAATCTGTTGAACCACATAATACAAAGCCTCCAGAGAAACAGTCTGGCCTCTTTGGTTTCAGTTTTGGTGGTAATAAATCACGTCCACCATCTCCTCAGCTAGCTGCCTCTGCAGTTTCTGGGAGAGTTCTAGGCTTTGGTTCATCATTCCTCAGCTCAGCCTCTAATCTGATCTCTTCAGCTGTACATGATGAACCATCTGTCACACCCCCAAACTCTCATATGGGTTCTACAGTTTCTATGAAAAACACTACAACACCACCTTTGTCCCGCAAGAGTTCAATAGCACACCAACATGAAGAAAAGAAAGAAACGGAAAATAAACCACAAGAACAGTTGGTGAAGGAATCAGTTCCTCTTCTGGAAAAAGATACAGCTTGTTTAGAGCTTCTCAAAGCTTGTCCACTCTGTAAGGCTGACCTGAAGGATGATCCCCCCAACTATAACACCTGCACTCAGTGTAAAAATATTGTGTGCAACCTGTGTGGATTTAGTCCTATACCACAAGAAACTAAGGTAAGATGCAAAAAAATGTTCATTCTTTCTATTACTGTCATCTTTGAATTTACACATGAAGATACATTAAGATATGTTTACTAGGTTTATGAAAAAATGGTCACTTTATGCTTAAAAAAAATAACACACTTTCACAGTTTCAGTGGTAAGAACATGTGTTAAGGAATTTAATGTAAGATTGTTCTTATAGGTTATGGAGTATGCAAATATTTACCCAGTATATACATTGTCTAATTGTTGGGACAACCAAAAATTCTAAATTATATAGTTCAAAAATACAGTTAAAGATTGCAGATTCTATATTTACAATTCATACATGTACCGTTGAGTCTGAGAACCTCTTTCAATTATCAACAGGTTTCAGAGTGGCTGTGCTTGAGCTGTCAAATGCAGCGAGCCCCAGGACCTCCTCCTCCTCCTCCTGCAAAAACTCAATCAGAGGTTAACAAGGTACTGACACAAGCATCACCAAAGAAGAAAGAGACTCCTGCTGCAGGTGCTCCACCGAAGAACGCACTTCTTCCAGGAAATGCCAAAGATGAGAAGCCAACTGGAGTTGGAAAACCAATAGATAAACCTATTACAGCAGAGTCCCAAAAATCCACTGCTCCCTCAACACAATCTCCTGCAAAAAGTGTGCAACCACAAAAAGTTGACCCTCCAAAGGAAGAGTCAAGTTTATTCGGTTTCAGTTTTAGTGGTACACGATCTCGGCCACCATCTCCTCAGCCTGATATCTCAGCTGTTTCTGGAAAGGTTCTAGGCTTTGGCTCCTCCTTTCTCAGTTCTGCATCTAATTTGATCACATCTGCTGTTCAGCACGAGTCTTCCACAACACCACCAACATCTCGTAAAGGATCTACATCTTCTGTAAAAAGTAGTCCATCCACTTCTCACAAGAAGCAAGAATCAGAAAAGAAATTGGAAGCCCAATTACCAAAGGCAGATACAGCACTCTCAGTGTCACTTGGAGCTTGCCCAATCTGCAAGGCTGACCTTAGGAAGGATCCACCTAACTATGCTACCTGCACTGAATGCCAGAAACAAGTGTGCAGCCTTTGTGGATTCAGTCCTGTGGCACAAGAAACAAAGGTAAGGCACCATATTTAAATATATGCAATTAGTATTAGTATCTAGTGTAATATATTAGTATTTATCTATTTGCATGTTTGTTTATTCAGTAATTTATAATTACTGGGTTAATTTATTCAGTTATTAATAATGTACAATAAATAATTATATGCAAACATTCTGTTAAATACTAAACAGGATAAGAAATGGTTATGCTTGGATTGCCATAAGCAGCACATACCAGGACCTCCACCTATGCAGCCGCAACTAGAGGCAGTCAAGGTACCTCTACCAGCACGAAAGCAGGAGGCTCAAACTACAGATGATCCACAAAAGGAGCCACGTCTCTCAGCTGATACCACAATAAAAGCAGCTGAAGCTGTAAAAACCGAGGATAAATCTAGTCTAGCAGAGTCACAGAAACCCGCTGCTGTTCAGTCAGCACAACAGCCCTCTCCTGACACACCTGCTACACAAAAAAAGGCTGAAACTTCAAAGGAGGAGAAAAATGTTTCCAGTTTCAGTGCTGGTGGTTCTAAGCCTCCACTTCCGCAGTCTGATTCTTCTGCTGTTTCTGGAAAGGCTCAAGGCTTTGGCTCATCCTTTTTTAGCTCAGTATCTAATTTGATTTCATCGACTCTTCAAGATGAAACTTCAGCCACACCACCAACATCTAGAAAGGGTTCTACAATTTCTGAAAAATCTGAAAAGGATACTCCAACAATCTCTGACAACAAGGGCTCCATGGCACAGAAAGACGAAGAAAAGACAGAACTGAAAATTACATCAGATCACCAGTCAACTATGTCACCTTCTCTTGTCGAAAAAGATGAGCATCTCAATAAGTCTCTTAAGTCTTGTCCGCTGTGCAAGGTGGCTCTTACGAAAGATCCACCCAACTACGACACCTGCACTGAATGCAAAACCACAGTGTGTAATTTTTGTGGATTTAGTCCTATGCTACAAACTGAAGTAAGTTAATATACTTTACCTAAACAATCAATCACCATGTGTACTTTTATGGCCATATTTCTAGTTGAATTAGGCATGTATGGGGCTGGATTTGCCAAAAATATAGTTATGTCTCTGTTACATGTGATTCTGATTATGAACTTACCTTGATTTTTCTTGCATGATATTGGCTCAAGTGGGAAGCAGCATCAAGCCCAGTGCTACTGTCTAACATACTATCCTAACAGTAATATGTGACCCTGTAATACATAAAACACACAACATTTAAATACCATTCAGACGCCATATTAAATGCATAAATATGACACCATTAATTAATTAATTAATTAATCAGGAGGTTCAAGCCTCCACGCTACCAAGCTGTTACTGTTGGTCCCTACAGCAAGACCCTTAACCCTTTATCTGCGCTGTGGGCACCGTATCTTGGCTGAACCTGTGCTCTGATCTCAACTTGCTAACAAGCTGAAAAAAGTTAAACATGGTAAATTATGCATCATGAATAAGTACACCATAGCCACATTACGTTGTGTGTATTGAATGCCTAGGCACAATATAAAAATAATAAAGTAAATAAAATAACAGTATATGCAACTCCTACCTCACCTCCTGTACTTCTAGTTTATCAAAACATCCATCTAGTTTCTTAAAACAAGATAGCCTTTTTTCCTAAATGAAGATATTATATGCTAGATTAAGTGTTATTTTATAAGGGTGGAAGCCATATTGTTAAGTTATAATGTATGCATGTATTTTTAATAATCTTAATGGACCAAATCAAATTAAATTGCTGCATGTATTCTGAAGTTAATTCTGAACTTCTCCCATTCAAATATAAATATATGATGTTTGAGCCTCGTTCTGACCTTAAAGTGTCCAACTATGAAAATATGAGTAATAAAATCATTTTTATGCTTCTACCTAATGAAGTTAGTTAACCATTACATTCATCTTTTTGATATGTATACCAATAATTTAAATATTAAATGCAATTGTATTTATAACTGTAGTTATACATGTAATGTAATTGATGTCCCTACAGGTGAAGGAATGGCTGTGTTTGACCTGCCAAATGAAGCGAGCCCCAGGGGCTCCCACTACACAGTCTCAGCAACAGGCTAACAAAGTACCACCAGTGGCATCACCACAGCAGAAGATTAAATCTCTTGCTGGAAAGCCAGAAGACAGACCTACTCAAGTAGAGTCAAAGAAATCAATTTCTACACCTGTAAAACAGCAATCCACTACTCCAGCACCAAAATCTGAACCTCCAAAAAAGGAGTCAGGTTTCTTTGGTTTTGGTGGTGCTCGTTCTCGATCTCCATCTCCTCAGCCAGCTCCATCTGCTGTTTCTGGAAAAGTTCTAGGCTTTGGGTCTTCTCTTTTTAACTCCGCATCTAATTTCATTTCTTCAGCTGTTCATGATGAGCCTACAACACCACCAACACCTCGTAAGGGTTCTGCTACTGCTCACACATCTATAAAGATCACACCAGCAACTTCACCTTCTTCTCAAAAAGAATCTGTAAAGCCAGAAAAGCAGCCCACTAAAGAAACTAACATGCCAGCCAAAGAAGAAAAACCTCTTGCTGCAAAGAAACAGGAAAATAAACTCAATGAAAAGCAAATCAAAACGACTACGGTAACAGATGAATCTCCAAAAGTAGAAGAAACTTCTAAATATGAGAATGTTGCCTGTCCACTCTGTAAGACAGCACTTAATGTCAACTCAACGGAAGCACCTAACTACAATACCTGCACAGAGTGTAAGGTCAGAGTGTGCAACCTCTGTGGATTTAACCCCATTCCCCCTCAGCCTGAGGTAAGATATTTATCCATTTGTATTTTCATTGCATTTTTTGGTCCCTGCACATTGTGACTACAATTGAAGACTGCAATGAGTGATATTTTGTTTTGCAGATTTATGAATGGCTTTGCTTAAACTGCCAAACACAGAGAGCATTAAAGGGAACTGAGCCACAAGAACCACAAGCAAAACCAGATATAGTATCCACTTCACCACTGTCTTCAAGCAATATAACACCCAAAACAGCAACCGATGCTTGTGAAACCAACACAAAGGATCTATCTCAGGTTCAGGAACCTCACAAAGATGTACCTACTACATGTCAAAATAAACCTTCTAATCCGATTCCTGTTCAAAATGATAACATTTCAAATACAGAAACAATCCAAGTCAAAGATTCTGTAGATGACATGGTGCTTAAAAACATAGAGGAAAAAGAAACTGTGTCTGAAACTAAACAGGGGGCTCCCACAAAAGATATGCAGTCTTCTGAAGAAAAAATTATAGAGGATCAAAAGTCTGCAGTTCCACAGAAACCAGGAATTGACAAAGATGCAAGTGGAAGGCCAACAGACAATAAATCACAAATAAAGAGTGTTCTGGAGAAACCTGAACAATTGCATTCTAAATCATCTGCACCAGACCAAGAAGTCTCAAAGCAGGAATCAGGCTTCTTTGGGTTTGGTTTTAGCAGTACTAAGTTGCCATCTACACCATCTAAACCTTCTGACACAAGCACAGGGAAACTATTTGGCTTTGGTGGGTTGACTGAGGCACCGTTACCCCAATCTGCCTCATCTGTTTCTGGAAAGGTTTTAGGTTTTGGATCTTCCATCTTCAGCTCAGCTTCTAATCTGGTCTCATCAGCTGTTCAGAATGACCCTTCAACCACACCTCCAACCTCTCGAAAGGGATCTACAACTTCCCAGACATCTATCAAAACAGCCACACCACCCTCCTCGCGTAAAGGTTCAACAGTTTCCCAAGGTTCTCTTAAAACACCACAGAATTCTCGCAAAGGCTCTGCAGCTTCCCAGCCTTCCTTCAAGACTTCTCCTACTGGAGACACTGAAACATCAGATTCACAAAAACAAGATGAACAGGCAGTAGAAGAGAAGTCAAAGGTCAAGGTAGATGGAACATCTTTGGAAATTGCCAAACCACTCGACTTACAGAAAGACATAGAAAAGACACCAGTTGAGAAGTCAGAAGTTAAATCATCTGTTCCTTTGCCATCAACCCCTAAACTGGCTCATTCTAGTTGTCCTATCTGCAAAATGAAGCTAAATGTGGCCTCTGAAGACTTACCTAATTTCAACACTTGCACTGAATGTAAAAATATTGTATGCAATCAGTGTGGATTTGACCCTATGCCACATCAGACAAAGGTGAGTAAAAATATATATTTTTTACTTTATTCATTCATTGTAACATGGGTAGTATTTAAATATTAAAGAGAATCAGATTTACTCTGTCTGAAGATCTGTCTCCAGTGCAGACAGATGTATTGATTAAAATGTTCTAAACTGATTACAGGTAAAAGAATGGCTGTGCATGAATTGCCAGAAGCAGAGAACAGAAGGAGGAACAGAACCAACGGGAAGTTCCATCATAAAGCCTCAACAGACAATACCCAAAAAGGACACACAGCCACCAACTTCAGAGCACAAGTTAGCTGAAACATCCACTGTATGCGTAGATGCAAAGACGTCCTCTGTCCCAACAGCAACCAAGGCAAATCAGCAAAAGCCAGGCTTGAATGAAAACATGCTTCCTCATAAACAAGAGTTGACTCAACAAAAGGAACAAGAGGAGAATGCTGGAAAATCTCAGAAACAGTTAACAAAAGGTAGAGAGTCACCATCCAGATCGATTCAACCCTCACAGGCTGAGGATCCAAAGCAGCAATCAAGCTTCTTTGGATTTGGTGTGAGTACTGGTAAGTCTCAGCCTGCCTCTTCTAAGTCCTCAGAATCAATGACTGGGAAGCTCTTTGGATTTGCTGGATTGACTGAAACTGCCAGATCACGATCACCATCACCACAGTCTATGACTAATGTCTCTGGGAAGGTGTTAGGATTTGGATCAAACTTTTTTAGTTCTGCATCCAATTTGATTTCATCAGCTCTTCAGGAAGAGGCATCTCCACCAGTCTCTCGTAAAGGCTCAACAGTATCTCAAACATCTACACCACCTGCTTCTCGCAAGGGTTCTATAGTCCCCACTGGAGAGCCCAAAGCTCCTATATCAAAGAAGTTAGATACCAAACCTGTAGAAAAGAAGATAGAAGAAACTAATGTGACCAAAGCCAAGTCATCAGTGAGAGAAAAGCAGGAAGGTTGCCCTGAGTCCGTGGAAGTGACAGTATTGCCTAAAACACCTTCCAAAGCAAGCCAGCCAACCTGTCCTCTTTGTAAGGTGGAACTTAATGTTGGCTCAACGGAACTTCCCAACTACAATACATGCACATCGTGCAAAGATCTGGTGTGTAACCTCTGTGGATTTAACCCCATGCCTCACCTTACTGAGGTAAGCCATTTCTCTGGTGATTATATGATTATTTGCAGTTTGGTGTTCAAAGCTCCTGGTTGAATTGCTTATAAAGCATCCTGATGAAGTGACTGAATTGTTTTTGATGTGTGAAAAGGAAAGGGCTAGCTGGCTGTTTAGACAGATGATTGTCTGAGAACATAAAAGCAAGGTTCAAGTGCAGGGTAACCACATACAATCCTAATATACCTAATATATAATTACCAGAAGAAAAAAAAAACTGTTATACCAGTTAATACTTCGTAGGTCCCCCACAGGATCATGGAGGGAATGTTGCATAGTCCTCACACTAATGTTTGTTGAGGCCAGAGCATTGAATTCTGATTTTACTTGAAGCAGTGTTGCATGCCTGTCATGTGAAATGAAGCTTGCCAGTCGACGCTGGTCACGTTCACAAAGAGTCTTTTTAAGTCTGCGCTGCTGTTTTAAGTTCAAGGTTTTCCTGGAATCCTTGTAGTCATAGTACACCCTTGAAATACACATATGTGGATATCCAAACTTTGCTTCTACCCTCAAAATGCTATGACCCATCTCACGAGCTTCACCTATTAAACATGTTGAAAATCACAAAATCATGATAACTTGCCATTCTCACAGCAGAAACAACTCTAGGAGCTTCCATAGATGTCTATTGCTTTATATACGCACTGGCAGACAGAGACATTTATGTGCATAGGTGGTTTTGCTATGGATTTTGCATAGGCTCCAGTACTTGTTTTCTGGCACTTCAGTGTAGTATCTATTAGAAGTACTAAAGCTGAATTAGCATATGCACTCATACATTTGTCTATATGGAGAAAATGTGAATTTAAAACATTTAATTTCTTGTTACGGATAACTTTATAGCATTATAGCTGATTTAGGAATGTTTTACACATTATCTATAGTTGTTAAATTTACCATTAGTGAATTGTGAAGCTAAGCAGTGTATTGGTTTGAGTATGAGAACATGTGAGTAATTGATGGTTCATAGAAAGTGGATGCTTTTGTCTTGGGTATTTTAGATGACTAATGCACATGTTCATAAAGTTATCAGGCAGCAAATGTAGACTAATGTGTTCCTGTGTGGCTCTTAACATCTGTTTTGCCCACTGAAACCCTGGATGGCTTTTATTGCCGTTGTGGTTTCAATTTGGACTTCACAAAGGTTTTACGTAAAAGCAGGTGGGCAATAGAAGAAATATGATTAGTCAACATGCTCTTATTTATTCAGCTCCCTCAAATAGCAACCATTGCTGTGGATGTCAATAAAACCATATAAAATATAAAGTAATTCAAAGCTTTAAATGTAGAAGGAGTTGCCACCGTTTATATTAGTAGACATTTGTTGACTGTAAAGAGATATTACAATCCAGTAATGGAATTCCTCTTTGATGTTGACCATGCTGACATAAGCAGCCTTTATTATGCATCTGAATGGGGGCTCTAGTGAACGGTTGCCGCTATGGATTAAAGTTGTCAATTATATAACAGGATATCCAAAGTTGGCCAAATGCAGCTCAACACATAGAGAGACTATATTAAACTGATTGGGGGTTATGCAGTAGCATTAATGAGATGGGATCTGCAGTAGAAGGGAGTAGTATATGGCTGCCTCTGTGATATGCCCCTATGTGTATGTTCTTACAGGCCTCAGATCTCACAGGATTAGTTTTGAATGTTTGCATGTATGATAGAGCAGACTGTTGACCTCATTGGCCAATCCTTTAGATGATTCCATGTCATCTTGCATCAGGCATATTATGCGCAGAATCCCAATTAGTTGTAGTAAGTGGACAAAGGGCTATTGCATTGATTACTTCAGTGACATGATGGAAATAATTAAATACCATCAATAATATATGAGTCACATCATTTAGACATTTCCAATTTAATACCTTGAACCAATACACTGAAATCCAAATTCCTAATCCAAATCTGACTTTCTACACTGTGGATACATTCTGTTCATCTTACACATTAACCAATATATAGTTTAAGTATATCTACAGATTTTCCATACATCTGTCAAGGCACAATGGCATGACAATAACCAACACCTGGGTGCTTTTAAAGCAGTCAATGCCAATTAATGGCACAGGGTCAGAACCACATAAAACTGTGTTGTTAGCCAGAGCATGTATTTTAGTCTACATAGAACTAGCCAACATTAAATTTACAAAAGCATGCAAAAGACATATCTGACAGTGAAGATATTATGGATATCTAGGCTGAGTAGTCACTCTCAGTAGATGTCTAAAGGCTCCCTCTTGGTGAAGTGTAGCAGTCAGAAGTCAATATGGCATCACTATGAAAAGTCATGTTTGTCAGACGTCGATGATGCATCACTGTGAAAAGCTGAAAACATTGGTGAGACTCTTTTTTAGATGTCTCTTGGGAGGCTGCTGGTTTGTTGTTGGGTGAACCTCTGCACAGATATATAATCATCATTGGTTGTCATGGTTATCTCTTGGCTCACTCCAGTACGGTGTTCAGCCAATTCAGCTTAGGTGCTCATAGGATGTGTCTATGGTGTCTCTTCAAATCTAGATTGACACATATATGAAGGCATTACAGCTATATTCTAAGATCAAGGCATTCTACAGTTCAAAGCATGTTTGGTTTGGCTCAGTGGAAGAAAAAAACACTGTTTCTTACTGTGAAGGGCTTGAAAGGTCTTAAGTAGAGTGAAAAATCATGTGCTGCATCAATCACAGGGCTCCTGGCCATCATGGAGCACAGGGGCAATACACACAACCCATTAGACAGTCAAGGCTGGAAAAAAAATATAGCACTTTAAAAAATGAACAGACTTGATTGTGGTGTGATCATTGAGGGTTCATCCTATTAGACCAAAAGGGAATCGGAAATACCAATTTCTCTTTTCACATTCACAGTGGAACAAAGGAGAGACATACTATTTCAGGTGATGGCAACTACACTCATTATATTATTGTAAGTACAATAAAAGTGCGATAAAAGCCAAAAACGAGTCATTTATTAATGTACAGGCATTGACCCAAAACATCTGAAATTCAGGCCAAAATACCTGTTTTTTTTAATACACTCAGCCTTAATCTGGCAACAGCAGTAAGGATGCTAATGGTGAAGCCCTGCTGCTGATTATGCTAGTAATCTTATGGTTTTAAAATATAATATGGAAGACTTGTTAAATTTGAATCCTTTAACTTTTTGTTTATTCAAATGCATCCTGCCTCCCAAAGCAATCAACCTAGGGGTAACACTGAATAAAATGGGGAGTTTCACCACATGACCTTCTAAACTAACTAAAACTAGCCTGTTATGTCATTTTAAGCAAACAGATCCTGTAATTATCGTTATTAACGAACAAGATATGTAACCACTTAGAACCTTATTTCAGAGCGGATTTTATCTCAAAGCCCATCCAAGCATCTTTGGCCATTTAACATTATCAAAATATCACTATAAACCGTATTGCCATAGTGATATGGCCTGAATGAGCAACTAGAAACACTTAAATAATTTTAAACAAACATATACTATATATTTAAATTATGGAACATTACGGTAAATTATGGAACTAATAAGTCAGTTCCAGCACCCCTGCACCTGCTTAACTACAAAAGTACAAATTACAAGTATACAATTAT
The DNA here is from genome assembly GCA_028564905.1 of Leptodoras praelongus. NCBI lineage: Eukaryota > Metazoa > Chordata > Actinopteri > Siluriformes > Doradidae > Leptodoras > Leptodoras praelongus. The sequence continues at coordinate 5,822,942 of JAOTRJ010000034.1, read as the reverse complement.
AAAAAGAAAAAAACAGGCAAATTGCCTTTTTCTCAACAATGCTGAGCTCCAGCTTACAAAGTTCCTATTACATTTGTAGCCCAGTGCCTAATTCAGAGCAAATGTTTCCCCTGAATCCACATTAGCTCCACATACTGTGGTGGAATTAATGATATTTCTTTGAAAGAGATTATGTATTTGCTCGTCAGTCTTAGAATGTTATACTGCATAATTAGACATTCAGTCTTGGTGCTGTTCCCAAAGATAACAAAGATTGCCAAAATGCTGTTAATTAAGGTCACTGCTTAATTTAGAGCTTGACAGGATTGGGTTTCTGACCTGCCTGCCATCTTCGAAAAGACAACAGTAACTAAGGTAGTGGCCCTATCAGAAAATGACTCAGCCTATAGCACACTTCTGTGGGTCTTCATTTGAATGGTAGTTCGCACACACTACTTTTGCGTTGCACATACCCTTTCTCTATTCACATGTCATGTAAAAAAGTAGGCTAGTGTATGCACAAGCTAGTAATTTGCCTATGCAAAAGTAGGGTCTGTGTGTGTTTTTTAATGTATGAGAAAATATAGTTTATGAGGTAAAAGTAGTGTATGTATGAGGTTTTATGTGTATGTGCGAGAAGCTTTTTTGATATATAGCCTTGATTGACAGCACCTCATACATAAAATTGTTACATCTGTATCCACCCTACAATGCCAATCACTTGAACACCAAACACACACAAGCTAAAAGACTCACAAACTCACTCAGATGTTCAGAAAGTAACTGGAGCCCAAGACCGAGCACTGAACCCTGTGCACCAACATTACCTGCTGTGCCATTGTGCATCCTGTAGATCAAGTTATTTTGTGCTCTATACAGGCAGGATTTAATGTACATGTGGATGAGAGTAATTCCATTATATGCAGGTGGTTATTCATTTACTTGTAAACTCTACTTCTAGGGATGTAGCCCAGTGACACTACATGTACCTGTTAAATGTTAAAGTTCTAGTCTTCCATTACTTTTAAAAGGTAAAGTGACCTCAATTTTATGAATCATTTTGCTCATGAATCATATCAGCCTGAACATGCCCAAACAAATCTAAAATCTTTTCTCAGCCCACGTCCACCCTGATCCAGTCTATGACTCAAGCTATTCCACACTAATGGTGAAACAATGGCACCGTGCTTCCGCATATGCCCGCTATGCTTATGTCTAGAGGTGCCATTTCAAAGACCAGTGTTTGCAGCTTAGATACAAATGTCATTATCCAACTATGTGCTAAAAATACTAGCTGGTTTAATCCACCTCTTTTAGCATCCTTGTGCAAGCAAGAGATTATATGTACAACCCCAATTCAAGTGAAGTTGGGGCATTGTATAAAACATAAATAAAAACAGAATACGATGATTTGCAAATCATTTTTTACTCATATTCAATTGAATACACTACAAAGACAAAGATTTTTTTTTTTTTTGCACATATTCACTCATTTTGAATTTGATGACTGCAACACATTCCAAAACAGTTGGGACAGGGGCGTGTTTACCACTGTGTTACACCACCTTTCCTTTGAATAACACTCAATAAGCATTTTTGGACACTTTATATATGCACTGGTGGATGCAATGAATGATATGCATCGATGGAGTTACTATGTATATATATATATATACTCATTGTCCCATTGTCTCATTTTCTCAGTTCCACTTACCATATGGATGCAGCTGGGACTCCCTCCATAAATGTTAAACACAGATCTAATTACAGAAAACATATTAATTAATATTAAATATTACATAACCATTAATATTAATGGTTATTTTTCTTTGTTATCTAACAATACCTTTTTGACTGTTCATTACTTGCTATAGATTATGTATATCATTTGCCACAGAAGTCCCTCTGTATGAGTTGTTACTATCAGAAAAATAACATATTAGTTACAGGGATATTAATATAAGACAAACTTACAGGTGTTCTTACAGAATTCCAGGTGGCACTATTGCCAGAGCCATGCTTTTATAGAAAATGTACTACCATCTGACTAACACATTTCCAGAATTCAACAGTACTGTGGTATAAATAGCATTGAAAAGAATTCTAGATCATCAAACATACAGACTATATGAAGCAACTGATATACTTATTTTGAATTTATTTTGTGAGTGTGTGAGAGTGTGTGTGTGTGCGTGTGTGGTTTCTTATGTTTGTGTGTTTATACTACTTTGTGCTTAATACAGTAATGTGATCATCACTGTACTATGCAGTTGTAATGAGACGAGTGTTTGGAAAGACCAGAAGGTGTGTGCTGCTAATTCATCAATAATAAGTGTGCTTGATGGAAGAGACTGTGAGCAGGTCAAGCTGGCTAGTCTAGTGTCATGGGCATGAACCCCATATCAGAAAACTGATCCAGATAGGGGATATGTTTAAGTGTTCAGGCCAGTCAGTGAGGTTTTCTTATGTTTCTAATGTTTTAGAAAGGAGCATTCAAGTTTACAGGATAAGGATATTCAAGTTCACGGATAGGTAGTTGTTTAGTGATTGTAACAGATTCCCAAATGTGAAGAGTGCACTACATGGAAAGTCAGTTCTCTAATGTTCCACCAAAAACCTTTCTTAATGAATACAACTATAATGATAACTAGTGGCAACGTTTGGGATTTCATTCAGTTACACAGATTTACACAAAGTTTATAGACCTTACAAGGTAACTGTGATGCAGAAGGACATGCATATCTTTTTAAACCCAATTTGTTAAATATGTTTAGCATTAAATTGAGACCTAATTAAGAAGAACTCTAAGTGTCTGTGAAAATTATTATTAGTATTATTATAATACATTCCAAATGTTAGCAAGGAGTCATTCAGTTTAAACTAGATTAATTTTAGTGTACTTATGCCTTACAAAGCACACAGTACACACAGTCCTTTCTAAGAATCCTCTGTGTCTAATGACTTGACTTGGACTCTAGCTCAAAGACTTGAAACTTGACTTGGTTTGCAAAAATTACTTGTAAGCAACTCTGTTATCTACCATGGAAGCTCAGTGTTTTCATTATGGCCGTTTAGATAAATCTTCAGAAGCACCTGGATTAGTTTGGGGGTACTTTTAGCCAATTTCCGTCAATATCCACAATATGGATTCCATCGAAGAGCATGCACACATTCACAAGTATGGGCAATGTACCCCATAAAAACCTAGAGTAAATCCAAATGACCATAGGGAGCACATGTACAGGAACTCCATACTGACAGTGACCTGAGTTCATCAGGCATGTATGACAAATTTAAGTAAATGTGTCAGAGATTCTTTCATTGATTTAACATCAGTAACTGCTTCATCCTGCTCAGGATCATAGTGAAGCAAAAGCATTTCCCAGAATAATGCACAAAAGCACAAGGACTACAACATGGACAGGATGCCAGTGCATCACAGGCCATCACACACAAACACCCAGTGTCACATTTAGAGGTAATTTAAATGAGCAAATCCCCTTAATGGCTGGTTTTTGGAAGGTGGTAGAAAACCCATACAGGCACAAGAACATGTGAAACTCAGAAAGTAACTGGAGCTCAAGACCGACTACTGAACCCAGGCCATCAACTCTACCTGCTGTGCCACTGTGTCTCCCCTAGAGCAGGTTATGCAGTATAGCATCATCTCCATACTGCCTAAATTGGGAGCCTGTTCACAGCAGAAAGAAAAAAATAATAAAGCCAATCAGAGGTGTGCAGTGTTGAAAGCTGATTAAAGGGGCTATTATTGTCAAAATGGATAAATGGGAGCAGATGCAACTGCAGGTGAATTGCCTTTATTAAATAAGTACAGGCACAAAATCCGAAACAGCAGACAGAAATAGGTCAGTGAACAGGCAAAGTCTAAGCAATGTATAAACAACATAACCAACAACATAAAATGAGAGAATAAGAACAAGATCATAAAACATAATACAAACTGGATAACACAGCTTGGAAATGACAGGCAAAAAAACACAAATCACAAATACGAAGGTACAAATACACTCAAATCAGGTGATGCTGATCATGACACAAGTGGGAAACAATCAATGACAAGACAGGGAAGGAAACATAAAATATCAAAGCAAAGAAACACATGCACAACTTTAATGTCATGTGTAGGTATAAAGCTATTTCATATTCGTATATGCAACATGCAATATACAGTATATGCATCATGTCCCATTTTCTATAAATAATAAGTAATAAATAAGTGAGTAAACAGTTGTTCCTTAGTTATGTAATGCTAGATGCTGCCAAATAAATCAACATAATCATACATTATTTAGTATATCCATCTGAAACATGAACATCACCCAGATATGTAGATAAAACATATCCTTCCCAATTTAATTTAGAGAGTTTTATAATTAAGAAGATATAAAACTGGTTTTACATGCAGTGTGTCACCTGGTGAAACTAATCCCATTCATGAAAGGCTTTAATGGAAACTAGTAAAAGTTTTATTGAACCTTTAAAAGCTGTATAATTATGCAATAACTATTCATTCATTCATCTTCTTGGCCGCTTATTCCTTTTCAGGGTCACGGGGGAGCCGGTGCCTAGCCGGCCACATAG
>JAOTRJ010000034.1:5803481-5818261 GCA_028564905.1 Leptodoras praelongus | reverse complement strand
CGATCCCCGGGTGGGGCGGTCTGGGTCCTTTCTGTGTGGAGTCTGCATGTCCTCCCCGTGTCCGTGTGGGTTTTCTCGGGGAACTCCGGTTTCCTCCATAGTCCAAAGACATGCACGTTAGGTTGATTGGCATCTCTAAATTGGCCCTAGTGTGTGAGTGTGTGCATGAGTGTTTGAGTGTGTGTGCCCTACGATGGATTGGCGCCCTGTCTAGGGTTGTTCCTGCCTTCTTGCACCCTATGTGGCCAGCTAGGCACTGGCTCAGATGGAGAAGTATGACCTAAAAATGCAGTTTTATTTTATTTTATTTTATTTTATTTTTACCCAAACACCAGCTAGGAGATTTTTTTTACCAACACCTTTAATATAGCATTACCTAGTATCTGAGTTGGTGGTGTGAGCCTGCTGCTGGTTTATTATTGATTATGTTAGTCTGTTATGGCTAAGGACAACGGGCCAGCTGAAAGTGTTAAAGGTGTTATGCGTATCAGAAAAAAAATCTTTTTAACAGTAGTTTCTAATTGGCATCTATGGCTGTTAGGTAGTATTAGATACAAATTATGTACCTGGCTAGTGACTGCACCTCCTCTGTGTATGCTAACAATGATGTGCATTGCAGTGCATTGCTGTATAGTTATGTGTCAGCAGTGGACTGAGCACACAACCATGAGGACCCCCAGTCTGCAGCTTCTGTGCTTCTGATTGGGTCGTGTGATGATTGTCTTGGAGACAGTGACGTCATCAGTGCAGTTGCTGATATTGTGACTGGTCACTGATGAAGTATAATCCTCCAAGTTGATGTAGTGGCTGTCAGTTGCATCCTCCCTAAATATGTCCGAGTGGCCATGTTCAAAACAGTCCTGAAGGGCAGAGATAGCTCCTGCTGGCCACCTGCTTCCGAAGTGGTGTAGAGTGTCTGATGAGTGCCTGTGTGCTGAAATTAGCATAACAGAGATGTGGCCTGAGGTGAGGCCAGAGCTCTGCCTTGTATGTGCTGGGAATGTTTGTGTATAAAAGATCCAGGGTGTTCACCCCTCTTCTTTCAAAGTCCACATGTTGATGAAATTTAGGGAGCAATGTCTTGGGATTGCATGGCTGAAATCTCTGGCGACAATAAACAGTCTGTTGGGGTATGTGTTTTGCAGCTCTCTAATACAGTACACCAAGCACTTCCTTAGCATTAGCACAGGGTGGAATGTAAACTCTAATAATGAACATGGTGGTGAATTCCCATAGTATATAAAATGGCCTTCATCTACCAGTCACACTCTTATACCATTCTGTGTTGATGTAAACACACAAGCCATGGCCGCAAGTTTTACTGCACAGAGCTGCTTTTCTGTTCGCACAAAATGAACTTAGCCCATCTAGCTGAATGGCGGCATCCAGACATTTGTAATGGGGTAGGCTCAAGCACTTTTTTGCCAATTATTTTTATGGGAAGTTGGCCTCTAGGAGTCGCATTACCCTAGCTTATTAAGATTCATTTGTGGAGTTGCACCACCTAGCCAATATCTTGGAATGTAAAGGCTCAGACCTCTCAAAATGTCACAACATGCATCTATTTTTACAATCTTTAGACACATCAAATTTTATAAAAATGTCATGTGACTTCTGGAACCCAGCTTGCCATAAAAATTGTTGACAACAAAAGTATTTCAATATCACTAATTATTTAAGCTACAATTTAAAAATGTCATTGAATCATGATAACATATTTTAGACACATGCCAATTCCAACAATGGGGGCATCCATAAAATCTTTCAAATCTCTGAAATCACATGAAACCCAGTATAGTGTCAAAAAGGGACCTACAGTATCATTCACCTGCATGAACCAGACAGTTGTCCTGAATTAACCCAGCATGTGTTCTTTGGAATATTTATCCATTTAATTTTTTTTCCTATGGGCAGACCTATTGGTCTTTATACCCTGTCCAGTAATAATAATAGGCATAATTCCAAACCAACTGGCTAGAAACTAATGGAACACAGGAAATCAGACTAATAATACATCCTGGGATAATCGTGCTAATTAGCTTGAATACTAAGGATGTGAACAGCAGATGGTCAGACGATAGACAGTAATGACAACATTGCACTGAGTCATTGTTGTAGAGATGCTTTGTTGCGTGTGTGTGTGTGTGTGTGTGTGCATATCTCATGACCTCTGCAATGTCCACACACATACACACACACACACACGTGTTAGGATTTCAACCAGTGTTGACAATGTCATTATTTCCGCACCGTTTTTTTTTCGACTGTTGTACTCTAAGTGGCACAGTGGCTTCATGCATAATCTCAGTATAGTTTATTGTGTGTATTATGTTTATTGTTCACAAATGTAATCTATGAGGGTTTGTAAACCATATAACTATGTTTGCTGAATTATTGTCATTATAATATTTATCATTTGCTAATACAAAGACTACAAAGAATTTTGTCAATAAGGCTAACTTCATGGTCATGATTTATTTATACAGGGTGAGTGGCTATGCTTGAACTGCCAGACTCAGAGAGCCCTATCTGGTAACCTGGGAGACATGGGACAAGTTCCTAGACCAGTACCTACATCTGGGACTGAATCAGCAGCTTTACCCAAAACTGAAACAACCAAAATATCAGAAGCCATTGAAAACCATGGACCTACTGCCCTGAAAACTACAAATGAAGAACAAACACTCTCCCCAAAACTACAACCTATGGAATCTGTTACTGCTCCTTTGGCTTCTATAAAGAATACAGTTGATACACCTATTGAAGCTGCTGACAAAACAGATGAGTTGAAACATATACCTTCAGAACCTAGAGTACGAGAGAAGAAATTGACAACAGAAGAACCCATGCAGCATGGAAGCTCTCAGGAAGCAATAACACTGCAGATAGAATCAGAAACACCACCTACTGAAGCTATCATCAAAACACTTGAGTTAAAAAGTGAAATTGCACAACCAATGGTCAGGACAACAGATGAACCAGCACAGGCAATCGACTCTTCAAACATAATGCATACTGTTGAAGTACCGCTTGAATTTAAGGAGACTTGTGAACTTACATCTACGGTAATGTACACAAAAATGCTACAGTGAACTGCTTTTTGCAAAAGCTGTTTACCCTTTTCACAAATACCATTATTTATGAACTAATGCTAACATTATTTTTTTTTTACAGGCAGCAAAATTGGAGGAAGATTCTGAATTTCCTGATAAACTTAGCCAAAATAAGGAAGCTGTAATTCAATTAAGCATTTCTTCTACTACATGCTGTGAGGGTGAAACAGAACTGTCACTATCAGGGGAAAAGACAAAGAACTTGACAGTGAATGATAAAAAAGGTCCACATGGACATAGTATATTTTCAGTTTCTCCTGAATCATACAGTTCTTCTGAGGAAGAGCTTAAAGAGATTCAAAGGGCCAGCGAGGCTCTTTTGAAGGAAACTGCAGCAGAACTGACCCAAATTAAAGATGCAGTGTGTACAAAACATTATAATGAATCTAGAGATGAAGATCTGTCATCGACTTATCAACAAAGTTGCATGAAAACACAGGTTGGGGAAAAAGGCCATCGGATTCTGAATGAAGATAGTGACACAGATATTAGAAATGCTGACCATGAAGCTGAAAGTCCCATAAAACAACTAAAGGCGCTTGAAGAAAGCGCTGGTAGTTGCTACTTGTCCCAAGACCAAGAAGGCCAAGTAATGCAGACCAGTCCTGTCTATAAAACGGTACAAAAGATTCTCCTGAATGAAGAATCCACAGACCTTAACAGCACAGGAGCTTTTTCTGTACAACAGAATGTTCCTCTTAGTCAGATATCAGAAGATGAGAATTTAGCTGAAGATATATCTAAAGATGGTGGATCTTCCAGTATGCAAGTATCGCACATAACATCAGGAACCACATCGCCTACATCACTGTCCTCACTTGGTGAAGAAAGTGATAGTAGCCCAGGGCACAAGAATGAGAATGTAGAGGGCAAGCAGCAAAGAAAAGTTAAGCATAGGCTGGGTCAACCCATTCAAACTATAGCAGTCTCCTCTGAGGAGGAAGAGATCCTGGAGGAAGAAGATCAACTTATAGAACAGGAACTACACAGGGGAACTGATCACAGACAGTTCAAAAAGTCTTACAAAAAAGCCAATAAAGAAATAGACCAATCGCTAGATCATCCACCAAACAATGACTCTCAGGCAGAGTGCATATCTCAAACTGATGAAGTATTGCTAGTTTCAGAAATAAAATCATATGAGGCATTTTCTTACTTGAACATATCACCAAGTTCAGAGCTAGAACAAGAAAATGTTATTAGCTACCCTTTGCCACCAGTGGATGTAATGCAGGATGTTGGAGAAAAACAATTAAAGAGTGCAGATGAGATATACGAAGAACTTATGCAGAAAGCACAAGAATGCAAAGCTATGACAAAGAAAATCACTCCACCTGAGATTGAGCCACTGTATGGAGGCATGCTGATAGAGGACTATGTTTATGAGTCACTAGTGGAGGAACCAGCACAAGCTACAGCAGTCGGTCATGATACTACTATAGATGAATACTTGACTAATATGTCTATTGCAGAAACAGTAAGAAAGCTTAGAACACCAGATGAGGCCTATGAAGAGATGCAAAAACATAGAGAACGCATGCTAAAAGATCAAACAACGGAAAATGCTCAGGAAAATAATTCACCTGCTCAGAGAGACACTTGTTATGTGAATATATCAGAAAACTATGAGTTTAGAAAACACCACGAAGACAACTGGCAGTGGTATGCTGAAACTGCTAATGATGAACTGTTGAATATAGAAAAAGAGGTTATGACACCAGGAACAAGTCCTACCCAGTCAACTCCTCTGTCACCAATATCACCTATGTCTTCATCTGAGCCTTTATATGATTCTGCTGAAGTAATACAAATTCCCTCAAGTGAGGAAGAGGATAATGGCAGGGATGAATTTGCAACTGAACCTTCTGAGTATGCTATGGAGCCGTACATGGCTGAGTCAACACCTCCACAAGATCAGAATCAGTTTGTTAAAAATGTTCTCTATCCTATTCCTGACCTGACAATTACTCAGTATTCATCTGGTGAAGAAGAAGTGCAGGATGAAGAGAGCATCACACAAGAGTATGAAATAATTACGTTAAATGGTATTGCTCAGTACGATGACAGAACAGAGGGAACGTCTGAGTTTACAGAGTCTGAACCCACATCTATTGTGTCTGAATTTCCACTATCAAAACCAGCACATGGACATGTGTCCCTTGCTTCTGAGTGGGATCCACAAGATTCTCATCTGTCTTCAGCAAGTATGGCCTTAGATTTAACATCAATTTCCTCAGATCAGACTGCAGGGCAAACATCCATTCCACCAAAAACCTATGTTCCAGAATGTTCAACCACTCTTGGATCTGCTTCTGTACATGTTATAATTTCAGAGGCATTAGAATCAAAACCAGCACCTCAGGATTTAGGGCAACTGACTATTGATGAAACTGTATGCCCCTCCGAAGTTGCTGCATCTACTCAACAAACCATAAAAGTTTCAACAGCGCAAAGTCTACCTGGGATGTCTGCTACTAAACCACCACTAGCTCCAAAGTCAACACTAGTTTCTTCCCCAGCAGATACTGCTGTTTCTGAATCTTCTTCAGTGTCTTCAGAACCAAACCAAGTTTCTGAGACAGCTGGTGTGTCAATTTCTAAACCAGCACTATCTCCAAAACCAGTTTTTACCTCAAGACCTACAGATGCAATTATTGTTACAATACAAGATGGAGTATCACAGCCCGATTCAGTTTTACAGACGGCACATTCAAAAATGTTTAGTGAACCAACAATTATTGTAGATTATTCTACCCTTATGTCAACATCTACAGTAGCTACAGTGTCCACACATGAGCAAATTCCAGTTTCAGTCTCAAGTCAAGCAGTGAGCCCAATTTCAGTATTAGGAACAGTGTCTTTCATCCCAGATCCTGCAACTGGACCAGCTTATATGTCACAAGCCCCAATTACATGTGCAACATTAACTCAGTTTGCACCTGATGTTGTCTTTCCTACATCAGAGCACCTAATTCAAGTATCATCTTTAGATCCCACTCCTAGATATCTGGAAAGAGAACATACATATCCTACCATTGTTTCAGAGCCTGTTCCAGTTATTGTAGAAATGCCAGGCATAATGTCTTCAGCTTCAGAGTATCCAATTCATAGGACAGGAGTGGCATCTCCTCTAGTATATAATTCTGCTTTAACAAGTACCTCAACCATAGATGAAGTGCATATTTCTGCCCCACCTGCAACATCAACAGTCCAGAGCATATCTGTTGCACCACATGTTCCTTCCTCATCTATGGAACAGGGCTATATTTGTCCAACAATTTCAGAGCCAACAAAACCAAGTGTTCCAGATGATTCTTTCATACAGCACATGAATGTTTCACCCACTATTCCTGCTTTAGATATAACAGCTATGACCTCAGATATTAAAATACCCATTCCTTGTATAGATTCTGACAAATCATTTATGGAAGCAACAGCAGCCCATGAACCCCCAGTTGCAGTTTCACAAACCTGCCAATTTGTAGAGCATGCTGCTACAAAGGTTTTTCCAACTATAAGTACAAGTGTTACCTTTGTAACTTCATCTTCTCTACCAACTCAGTCAATAGTAGTGGACACAAAGCCAAAGACAGGACTTGTTCAACCTGCAGTAGATGGCTCTCAGATTGCGACGACTCCTTCCCCAAAGACTAAGCAAGATAATACTATCATTTTGCCAAATGATGAAAATATACCTATGATAAACCAAGAAACACTGAATATTATTACTAATACAATGGCAACCTCGGTTCAACAAGTTAGTCCACCTGTTGTTGTGAGTGTATCCTCTGTTATCAGTTCAGATGCTTCTCTTGTGGGACTGAAAGCTAACTTGCCCAGTGACTCAACTTTTGTGTCAACAAAACCTGAACCTCAAGTGGCAACAAGTTCCAGAGAAAGAGCAGATAAGCCTGTCATTGAATTTCCTCCACCACCTGCAGCTTCACCACCTGATTATTTACCTAACACACCTTTTAATCAACCATCAATGGCACCCACTTATCCTGAGTCTGACAAAAGTGTAGCCAGTCAAGCACCTAGGACATCAGTGAAAGAAGTTGCAACCACCATACACAAGTCAGCTCCCCCAGTCCCACCTAAGCCATTTTGTCTACCAGGTGGCCTAGGTTACAGTCACAAATCAAGAGAAAGTGTAAAATCATCAGTAATTCCTGACCAAATTGGACATGCTGCAACTTTACCAAGAACCAAAGAACCTCCCAAGGCCCTTCCATTGTCCTTGACTGCACCCACTGATATCAAACACAGTATCTCATCTCCAAAATCTCCCCTGTCACCTAGATTTGCTAAAACTCTTGAGACATATGTAGTTATAACATTGCCATCAGAACCAGGATCACCAGTGGAAGGTGTTACAACCCAAGCTCCAGTATGTAGATCATCTCTACCATCTCCTAAGCAGCAGGGCCTGGCTACTGTATCAGCCATGTTTACTCCCCCACCACTAACACCATTAACCATGATGTCAAAACCTGTTGTAGCTACCACATCAAAAGTAATATCTTCCCCTGTTATGACAGCACAAATTATTCCAAGTCAAACTGGAGACTCTGCACCAGATGTTACAAATAAGAGAGAAATGCACAGTACATCTACTAGGATTCCGACAGCAGATGTGACAGTTGTTCCATCATCAAGTGCAGTTTCAATACTACATTCAGTAACACCAAGCCTTGCTTTTGTGCCTCAAACAGAAACAGATATACCACCAATTAATATTTATCAGGAAAAAACGATTTACTGTGCACCATCTGTGATGACAACAATACATCCTTCACCAATACCTACTGCAACATCACCAGTTCTTATTGAAATTCCAGACATGGCTATAGAACACAAAATGAATAATCTGTCAACAGAAACCACTGCTCCAGGATCAAGTATAGTCTCAGTACCATATTCAGCAGCAACAAGCCTTGCTTTTATGCCACAAATAGAGACAGTGGTTTCCATACCCACTGTAAGATCACCAGTTGTGGATGAAATTCTGGATGTGACTATAGAACCAAATACAAATAATGTCTCTACAGTGATATCAGCACCAGCATCAAGCATGTTTTCTGTACCATATTCGGTACCATCAAGCCCTGGTTTTGTGTCCCAAATAGAGACAGATAGAGTAGTACCAATCAAAAGGGAAATTCATGAAGAGAAATCCATTTACTCTACATCACCTGTGAACGCAACACTATATCCTGCAGCAACAGTGGTTTCTGTTGCATCACCAGATCCACTGATTGCAGTATCAGTTGAAATTCCAGCCATGACTACAGGGCCAAAAACAAATGATTTGTCAACAGTGATCTCAGCTGCAGAAGTGTGTGCCACTCATATTTCAGTCCCACAACCCTATTCTCAGTCAGTAGCACCTGCATCACCACTAATACAAGAGTTGACACCAGCAGCCTTTACATCAGGTATCACACCAACATCTTCAACTGAACCTTTGGCTTCACATGATCTCTTGCACGGGCTTGAGAGGCAAATGATTCAAACAGTTTATCCTGCTCCTATAACAATGACCAAACTCCCATTGTCCACAAATATTCAGTCTGTACAAATGTTGGAAATGGAAGAAAAGGCTAGATGTACAAAAGGCTCATCCTCAGACCAGATCCAACAGCAGCAAATATATTTTGAATCACAACAAATGGTGCCATCAGTGCCTGAATCAACATATGTACCAACTGCACCAGAAACATTTTCTCAATTCAAAAGATCAGTTGAAAGTCAAGAAATAAGAGGAACTGATAACATCTTGTCTAGTATGAGCCAGCTGTACTCAACAGTTGCAACAACTAACCAGCACCAGTATGCATTACCTAATATTTTGGCACAAGTTGTGACGACTGAAGTTCAGAGAACTACCACATTATCGGTTGTTCGAGAAAGAAACCCTCTAGCACCTATTTCAGATTCTACATACAAACAAGCAACACCTAAACAAAATGGAAAAATGCATTACATTGATGATGTTATAGATCTCACAACATTAAAGGTCAGTGTTTCAATGGCTGACAAGGGAATGGATCTGACAGCCCCTGAGTCAAATCGGCAATTTTTCTTTAATAATTCAAGTAGTCAACAGATAACTGCAGTTCAGCCGGACATTGTCAAGCTAAGTGCTGAAATAATTCCTGCTACAACACTCTCTGTTGTGACAGACAGTATCACTGTTATTACGTCCACTGCAACGTTCACATACAACAACAACAACATAACAATTGACACACCCTCCAGTTTACAAAGTGTTACTTCAGTGCCGCTACCACTGAAAACATACAAACCATTTGAACCACTGGCACAAATAGTTTACAGACCAGTGAACTCACAGCCAAAACCAACAACCAATACAGAGATCCCCATTAACCTATCATGTGGGCCTGCTGAAACCACAGCATCTTCATATTTAACTGGGACACTGTCCAGTGCACCTATTCCTATTGAGCCTTCTGCAGCTGGAGCTATTGATCTCACAATGTCAAAGCCAAAGAGAACTATGTTGGCTCTTACTACATCCACTGGGGTGGTTACAAGTATTGTTGAAGAAGATTTGGCACCTGTAGATCTGACAGCGGGGAGGCGAACTGTGTGCTGTGACATTCTTTATAGACTTCCATTCACAGGAACCTGCAGAACACAACCTCCAGTCACCACAACAGATAAACAGTTTGGCTTAAGAAATTACGATCAACATGATGTCACAACTCCAGGACTCGAGGATCTCAGTAATATAAAAACATTAGGGTTTGGCAGTAATATCTCACAAACTGATTTGGTCCTAAAAAATAGATGTTTCAGCCAAAATGATGTACCAGATGGGGCAATCGATTTGACATCAGCAAAAATCTCAGGAGGTCAGTATTGCAGTGTATTTTGGTATTTACAATTTTTGTGTCATGTTTCCTATTTTCTTGTGTTTTTTGTAATATATGAACAGGCACTAAATATTTTCATTCATTTGTTCTTTTTCTTTTTTTTATACAGATGCATGCATGTGCCTTCGTGTTCTCCCTCAGTGTTTTGGCTTTGCATCATGCTAGTATGACGAGTAATTTATGCATGCTCTATGGTTTCCTCTTTGTAGTCATTTTCACAGCAAATGCATGGCATAAGTATATAATCTAGATGAGACTGGCTGATTTATTGAACTAAAGTGTAAATTTCCAACCACTACAGATGAAGCCCTGGATTACTCAAAGAAAGGCACAATGCCAATTTCTGGGATAGCAACCACTCACTCTTCCATATCCTCAGGAAATACTGTACAAAGATCATCAAATGGAGTTGTGTCCTCATCTGTTGCTTCACCCATTCTATCCACGTTTGCAATTACCACTCAGCCAGGCTCAATATTCAGTACAACATGCAACAGCCTCACCACTAAAACAGAGCCATTTTCAACACAGATCCATGCTTCACCATATGATCTAATGAATTCCACAGAATGCAACCAATCAATATTCTTAGAAACTGATCGATCCAAGGATATATTGCCTCCTACATTTGTCAACCTGATTCCCTCAATATCAGCCTTCCCAGAACTATACTCTGATGCTACTCTTGAGGTCATTGCAGCCTCTCTGGATGCCCTTGTCTCCCCAAATTTCCCTACCATGGATGACAGCAAAAGTCAACAGTACCAAGCTGAACATGAGTTTTTGCAATTAGAGAAACTGAAGCAGCTGTGCCTGGCTGAGGAGCTTGAATGGGAGAGACAAGAGATACAACGTTATCGTGAGCAGGAACAGCTAATTGTTCAAAAGGAATTAGAGGAACTACAAAGCATAAAACAACAGCTCCTAATTCAGCAAGAAGAGGAACGAAAGGCTCATCACATCCTTCAACAGGAGACTTTTGCCCAGCAGCAACTACAGCTTGAGCAAATACAACTGCTACAGCAGCAACTACAGCAACAGTTGCAGGAACAAAAAATATATCCATATAGTTTTGATGGCATTTCTCAAACCACCAGCTCAGGTTTTGTCCTAAATTCCCAGTACTGCAGAGGAGATAATGGGCAGTACTGGCCAGTGAAGGATGACAACATATTTTCAAAAGTCACTGTCTCTTCAACTAGCCAAGATAGGCATGCTGCTCCATCTGGTGATTTATTGCAGCATAGTTTGAACATATCTAAAGCAGAAGATGATCTTAAAGAAACAGAAGAACAAAAGCATGATTCAGAGAAGCTGCCTGCCATAGTCACCAAGCAAGTCAATGGGCAAAATGTAGGGTTAAGTAGTAAGAAAATAAGTAGTAACTGTGTTCAGACCGATGAGGAGGAAGGATTGGAAAGGCCTTATACTGGGAGGAGAAGGAGAAGTAGAAAAAGTGTAGATAGCTGTGTGCAAACTGATGATGAGGATCAGGATGAATGGGATGTCCCTGTTAGAAGTAGGCGCAGGTCTCGCTCCAGCAGATTTGCAGATGGGGAAAGGCTTAAAGGCTCCAAAGTATCCAGCATTGCAATCCAAACTGTGGCTGAAATCTCAGTTCAGACGGACCATTCTGGAACTCTAAAGACATCACCAGTGCGAGCTCAAGTAGATACTACATTTGACCTGCACAGAGGTGGAGAAATAGAGAGTGAATCAGATTTTACATCTGACAGAGATAAGAAACTTTCAACTCCCATTGAAGTTGGTGTCAATGCTCATCTAAAATCAGATGGTATTAGCATCTCTTCATTACCCAAATCTCCAAAGGTATTGTACTCCCCAGTCTCACCTGTTTCTCCTGGAAAGGGCACTCAGAAAATGCTAACGGCTGAAATACCTAGACATTCAAGTAGCCCAAGACCACTGAAGCCCTCGCAACGATCTCTATCTGATCCGAAGTCTCTGAGTCCAACAACTGATGACAGAATCATGTATCAGTACTCAGATGCTTGTTCAGTAAGTACTGTCTATCATGTAATATATATATATATATATACTATATATTATATATAGACAAATATATATATATTATTCATATTATTCATATTATTCATATTATTCATACAGTTGTCATGTTTCTATGTAATGATTTAAGTAAAAAAAAATCAAGATTGGCTCTCACCAATGAATAAATAGTTTAAATCTTTTATCTAAATAAAGGTATCCATTCTGTTTTAATCTGCAGAGCAAAGCTTCACAGAGCAGTACCCCAGTGGGCTCCCACAAAAAAATAAAGCGTACCCTTCCTCATCCACCTCCAGATGAAGACACTGTTGTTGGCCCACTGGGATACAGCACAGGTTCATCCAGAAGAAGAATATGTAGAAATACCACCATGGCTAGAGCAAAAATCCTGCAAGATATTGATAAAGAGTTGGATTTGGTTGAGAGAGAGTCTTCCAAACTCCGCAAGAAGCAAGCAGAACTGGATGAGGAAGAAAAAGAGATAGATGCCAAGCTGAGATATCTTGAAATGGGTATTAACAGAAGAAAGGAGGCTTTATTAAAAGAACGGGAAAAGAGAGAGAGGGCATATTTACAAGGTGTGGCAGAGGAACGTGACTATATGTCTGATAGTGAGGTTAGTAACAACAGAGAAACACGGGGTAACGGTCATAGAATGGAACGACCAAGGACTGCCCCTCAGTCAGAATTTAACCAGTTCATTCCACCTCAGACTGAAGCTGATTCTCAGTATGCACAACTTGCATACTCTCATTATCAGTATGCCTCCCAAAGTGATTCACCAGGTCACTATTCCCACCAAACTCTGTACCAACAGCCATCACTTTATCATCAACAGGTATCTCCCTATCAGACTCAGTCAACACACTCTTCAGTGCCCACACTTAGCCAGCAATCACAACAAACAGGCTATGACCATGCCTCTCAACTCCTTCTAATGCAACAGAAAACCCGTCAAACTACTTTGTCTGACTTGGAGCCAAAGATAACCACTAATTATGAAGTTATACGGAATCAGCCTCTACTAATTGTTCCCACGTCTACAGAGAATGCCTATGGGGTATCACATCTTGCAAGTAAATACAGTAATCTAGACCTAAGGATTGGCCTTGAGGAAAGAGGCAGTATTGCCAGCAGTCCTATGTCCAGCATTTCAGCAGAGTCCTTCTATGCAGACATTGACCATCACAATGTCAGAAACTATGTTATGATTGATGACATAGGTGAACTCACCAAGGGGTCTAGGGGCTTGGGCTCAAATTTCAATATTCCTGATAAGGACATGAACAAAAATGATCGGCTTCTTCGAGTTGCTGACGTCCGTCAAACATCAGATGTAACTGACTTCATTGGACCTCTACAGGCCACCTCAAGGTTACATTCATATGGTAAGCCAGAGGAGGACTCAATGGAGGAGCCATATGAATTAAAGCTACTAAAACAACAAATCAAGCAAGAGTTCCGGAGGGGCTCAGACAGTCTGGAACAACTCACAGGTCTTCCTCACTACCTACACAGTGACAGTTTTAGACATTTTCCTAAATCTGAAAAATATAGTATTGGAAGACTTACGCTGGAAAAGCAAGCTGCTAAGCAGCTTTCAGCCTCTGTCCTTTACCAGAAACAGTTGAAGAATAAAAGAACACTAATTGATCCAAAAATGACAAAGTTTTCCCCTATACAAGAGAGCCGGGACCTGGAACCAGATTACAGCAGTTTTTTATCATCCACTGGCTCAGCAATGGGAGGACTGTCCAGCAGAGCAAGGCTGCTTCAGGATGAGATCACTTTTGGCTTGAGAAAGAATCTAGCCGAGCAGCAGAAATATCTGGGCTCTACGCTTAATACCAACCTGGCTCAATCATTGAATCTTGGTCACTGTCTCAACCTTGGCCCAACATTGAGATCATCTCTCCATGATGATGGCACTTATCCCAGCACCCAGTCCAGACCTTCTTCCAGGCCTTCCTCTGTATATGGACTTGACTTATCCATTAAAAGAGATCTTTCCAGCTCTTCACTAAGGTTAAAGTCAGAGGGTGAAGGCATAGACTCCCAATTTGGAATAGTAAGGGTAAAACCAACAAGTTTACCTATAAGCCAAAGTAGAGGCCGCATTCCCATTGTGGCACAGAATTCAGAAGAAGAGAGCCCGCTGAGCCCGGTTGGGCAACCCATGGGTATGGCAAGGGCATCTGCTGGTCCACTACCACCTATTTCTGCTGATTCCCGGGACCAGTTTGGTTCCAGTCACTCCTTGCCAGAGGTACAGCAACATATGAGAGAAGAATCACGAACACGTGGCTATGATAGGGATATAGCCTTCATTATGGATGATCTACAGGGAGCTATGTCAGACAGTGAAGGTAAATTTGCTATGCAGCTTTAAATGCCTTGATCAACATGTGTTAGATGCATGGGTAAAAGGGTTTGTATCTGTGTGCTCTAATTTTGTTTCATAACTTCATATTTCTGACATTATTTTGTATTATGTATTTAGTACATTGCTCTACATTTGAATTATATACCTTTTTCATTTTCTGCTATTCTTTTCCTTATAAATAATATATTAACATTCATATACATTAATAATATTCATTCTTGCATTTGGATGCTCTATTATTGTTGCAGTCCATTTGCATGCTCCTTTTCTTTTCTTCTTGTACATCATTGTCTTTTACTGTATATCACGTGATTTTATAAATCATGAATTTGTGAGGTATAAAACTTAAATATTATA
>JAOTRJ010000034.1:5662854-5673260 GCA_028564905.1 Leptodoras praelongus | reverse complement strand
CCAATCATGACACTCACCTGTTTCCAATTAACCTGTTCACCTGTGGAATGTTCCAAACAGATGTTTTTTGAGCATTCTTCAACTTTCCTTTTGAAGCCCCTGTCCCAACTGTTTTGGAACGTGTTGCAGGCATCAAATTCAAAATGAGTGAATATTTGCAAAAAACAATATGATTTATCCATTTGAACATGAAATTTCTTGTCTTTGTAGTGTACTCAAAGGAATATGGGTTGAAAAGGATTTGCAAATCATCGTCTTCTGTTTTTATTTATGTTTTACATGTTATGTTTTATGTTTTGTCCCACCTTCATTGGAATTGGGGTTGTACATATTGTGGTAGATTTTGGTCAATGCTCTCTGTTTCTGCCCAGTCTATAAACCACACTGAGCAGTGAGTTGTCTATCGGTTCATAAACAAATTAACTTCACCCATTATTGTATTTGTTTTGTCCCAGTACTTGATGTAAAATAACACTGTAGTTACATTTACTTACTTACAAAAAGTGCTTTAAGGTCACCATCAACAAATATATTGTTATACTAGCTCTGATTACAATTAATGAAGAGTACAATTAATGAAACAAAATAAATAAAGTTTAGGAATCTGTGGAAAAGAAAATTTTTAAGACATTGTTTGACAGAGATAGACAGAGATCCAGCTGTTCTGACACTTAGAGGAAGCTCATTCCACCACCTCGGTGGTTGTTGTCAGTCTTCAAGTTTTCAAACTGAAACTGCAGTAATAGTCACACTGCTTTCACATCAGTAGAAATGAAACTTGGATATAACTTAGAGTAGTCAATATACAGCTTGTATAGCAGTAAAGATTTACTGTGTTCTGAAAATAACTCAACACACAGCCATTAATGCCCACATGTTCAAATTGTGCACGTAGTGTGACTATTTTGTGCGACTACCATTATTATCTAGCACTGCTTTAACCCTCTTGGGCATGGAATTCACCAGAGCTGCACCAGGTGCTACTGGAATCCTCTTCCACTCCTCCATGATGACATTATCATGTTGGAAAACAGGGAAGGGATCATGCTCTGCTTCAGAATGTCACAGTACATTGTTTTCCTCAATGAACCGCATACCACCACTATGTTTGACTGTAGGCAAGACACAGTTATCTTGGTACTCCTCACCAGGGTGCCACCACAAGAAACACCACCATCTGAGCCAAACATGTTTATCTTGGTCTCATCAGACCACAGGATATGGTGCCAGTAATCCATGCTCTTGGATTGCTTGTCTTCAGCAAACTGTTTGCAGGCTTTCTTGAGTGTCAGCTTCAGAAGAGGCTTCCTTCTGGGATGACAGCCATGCAGACCGTGTTGATGCAGTGTGCAGTGTATGGTCTGAGCACTGACAGGCTGACCTCCCAATTCTTCAACCTCTGTAGCAATGCTGGCAGCACTCATGTGTCTCTTTTTTGAATCCAACCTCTGGATATGATCCTGAACATGTGGACTCGACTCTGAGTGGAACCCATCCTGGAAAACTGCTGTAGGACCTTGGCCACCATGCTGTAGCTCAGTTTCAGGGTGTTAGCAATCTTCTTATAGCCTGGGCCATATTTGTGGGGAGCAACAATTCTGTTTCTCACATCCTCAGAGTGTTCTTTACCATGAGGTGCCATGTTGAATGCACCCAATTTAACAGCCCTGTGTCCCATTCACACCTGGAACCTTGCAATTCTAACGAGTCACATGACACCAGGGTGGGACAACGACACAATTGGGCACAATTCGGACACGTTCACTGTGAGGTGTACTCACTTGTGTTGCCGGCTATTTGGACATTGATGGCTGTGTGTCGAGTTATTTTCAGAAGACAGTAAATCTATACTGCTATACAAGCTGTACACTGACTACTCTAAGTTATATCCAAGCTTCATTTCTATAGTGTTGTCCCATGAAAAGATGTAATAAAATATTTGCAGAAATGTGAGGAGTCTTTTGTGAGTGACTGTATCTGCTATAGACGGTAAGACGTCTGTATGGGCAGTGTGTGGCTAATTGTAATTTTTGACTGCATTTATAACTAAGATAGCTTTTCCTTCACTATAAGGCTGTTGTGGCATTCAAGTCAAAATTAATACTTATGAACTGCACAATCTGCACGGGCATCAAATAACTCAACTTTGAGTCTTAGAGCTTCCACATGTGAGAGCAGGAGCTCTGACCGGCTCATCAGTTTTTTTTTTATTGTCCTCACTAACTAGTCATCCAGATAGGGGAGAATGTACAGATCTGATGGTGCAGATCTTTTACAATAATAACAAGATTAGCACCAAAAAAATCATAGGATTAGTGTGTAATACTCAGTGTCTTTTATTTGACATCTTGAACTCCACTGACTAGAATGGGACCTTTTATATGTACCCAAGTGAGGTGGTGGTTACAAGATGATGAATTTAGTAATGGCACTCATCAAAGACACTGCTGGTTCTGAAAGTGGTATGCAAACTCACGCATAGCACTGTTTAGATGATAGATAGATAGATAGATAGATAGATAGATACATGGATACATAGATAGATTTGAAGACAGAAATGCTGGCAGTTGTGCTTGTCCTTTATAATAAATGTACATTTTACTAAACACCTAAATAAGAATAGTGTATTGTTCTATGGTCTGGTCCTATCTGACCTTCCTCCTTCTGCCTTTTGTCAGCAGACACACCCTAGAGAGGATGTAAGCTTTTTATGCTTACATTATGCATTACATAAGCATCTGCTTGTACTTAAGACTTGATTTGTAAATGGTTGTGATTTTCCATTAAGCTCTGAGGAGCATTTCCAGATGAACAGACACTAATGATTAGCACACATAGCTTGCACATGATTGACAGAATAGGCCTGTCTTGATTTGAGATCTTGGACAGTACCATTGCTCAGTGGGATTAAACAATACTCTAAAGCAATCTCTCTGACTCTAGCGATATGGCTTATGATGGTTGACTATCATTATAATGGTTGTCACCTGAGTGCACATAATTCTGACTATTTATCTTTCTGTTTTGTTCTGTCTGTCTCAGATTGGCCCTAATGGATATTATTTTGCAATTGATCCCAACGGCTATGTACTGCTCCATCCAAACCTCCAGCCTAAGGTACATGTCACTGCATTGTATATAATGCTATACCATTTGTGCCAAAGCTACATTTTTGATTGGGTTATTTATTTGTTTCTGAGTCATAGCTTTTTAAACTTTGCATGTATTTTCCCACTTTTTCCTTTCCCATTATATTTTAGATCTTATTTTAGCATGTAATACAAGCTTTATGAATAGGCTTATATGTCATCATATAAATCTTATTTTTATATGACATGTCTTTTTTATTTTCCTTTTAAATAGATTTGATTTCTTTACACTGACTTGTACATTGAAAACGTTTTCAGCACCTAGAACAAGCAGTCTTATTGCCTTATTGATCTCAGACCCCAACCATGATTTTGAAGTGCATTACCATTTCTTTTCAGTATATGAATATTTGATCAGGGTTTGGGTAGACCTCCATGAGTGTTTCTGAGCACATGTTTTGTGGGATGGATGCTTTTTGTGCATAACCTTTGCAATGTGCCTGAAGTAATACATTGTAAACTGGCAGTGAACTTGCATATATCTTTCTCAATTGATCCCAGCCATGCCCATATTGGTCCATAGCTGTGGAATATTACACTGCACATGCAGAGTGTTATGGAACATTGAAATGAAGCATATGCAATGAATACAAGGTAGAATGATGTTGAGAATTAGCAGGGGAGCCTTATTATTCTCAGTGTGCACAGTAAAAAGAGTATTTATCACTTGATCACTGATAACTGCTGCCCAATTATCGAATAGGAAAAGGTGACACATAGTGAGGAATCTGAGAATAGCTCACACACTCAGTGCTTTAAACTCACATCACAATCACAAGTCAGAGTGTGAGTTATGCCTGTGAAAGTGTTTTAAACGTTCGAGATTCCACAGTACGAGAAGCCACGTGTATCAGAGAAAGCATGGCAGGTGGTGCAGGGATACTGAAATAATTCAGCATGCACAGGCAAGTGTGATGTTTGCTGTTAAATTCATAGTAGAATAGCAATGCTCCAGGTCAAATATATGGAGAGAATTAACTTTTAGCCACAACCAAGTCAAATCAAATAAACTGAACCAAGTCACATAGGCTCACTTAATGTAATTGAGTGTTTTGACAGACTTTCCTGCCCTTCAGAATTTATACCCTCCAGCACTTAGATTAAAGAAAAATACCCAAGACGTGAAAAGCCCCTTTCTCTGTCCCTCATCAACATTCATCTGCACTACATAGCTTTTGAAAATAACCTTTAATACCAAATGCATAACTTCTTATCTCTCCTTATCAGTGATTGTTTTTGTATGAGTATTCATTTCATAAAATGTAGTCTGTTCAAGTGGCCAGCATTTTCACCACATCCAGCAGAGGTGAATTACTCCCAGTGGTATCTCATGTGGCCTGCAGGCTGTGAGTTCAAAAGTGTTTACATTTTTTCCCAGGAGCCAACTCTGATCAGTTCTGAAAGCTTGATCTCAAATGATTTGCCGTGACCCAATATGGCCAGCGCATTTGCACACTGATTGAGTAAGACACATAGGCATGGATTGAATCTCAGCAGCACGGACACTATACTTGACCTTGAGCCGTGCGCCTATGCAAGCAGAAACGCCTTAACCAACCAGGGGGTGCTACATTTACTGGAAACAGTTCAAAGTTCTGTATGCATATCCATGCGTGAAGAACACAGGGGATGAATTTGTCTGGATTTCAAGAAAGTCAACACCCTGATGAAAGTTTGGAAAATAGCTGTTTTTACAGGACAGATTTGATTTTATATTGACGAAAATGGAAATGAGTTACACTCTCTTGGTGCCATTACGCTTCAGTACATTGGGCGTCTCTTCAAAGCTGTCTACTTTTTAGTGTCTACATTGTAAAATTGGAATTATAGTTTCCATAGTATTATGGAATTATATGTTCCCAGTGCAAGCTTCGTGCTTAAATGATATACAGATTCATTCTATCTGCTTACATGTGTATGTGTGTCTGTCCTGTGTAATGTGTTTTCATGCCTTGCGTTAGAGGAGGATACATAATCGTTACATCAGATTAAATAACAAATATGCAGTTACTTTCCATGAGGTGAGACAAACAATAGACAGTAGTGAGACAGAGTGGTCAATTCCATTATTATTGGCACACTTCATGAGCAATAATACAGTATATAAACACACATAATGCATTTGATCTTTTTTTTGAAAATATTGTTTTTAAAATATGGGCACTCCTGCAAAAAAATGTCAAAGCAGCTCCTAGAGGAAATAAGAGCAGGCTGGCTGTGTTGAGCTTACAGGCTAAGGATGGAGCCACTTCTAAAAGAATCTATATCACTCATCCATGCAAAACATGTTTAACTATTCATACCACCGGGTTTAAATAGAGTTCATATATGGAGACGGCCATTTGATTTTGTGTCCCACAGCCACGTCTGGACAGATGTGCATGTTTGAGACTATTTGTGCCATAGGTGAAAAGATATTGGGCTAGAGCATCCTGATATTTAGCAGAATCCTTAAATCCATTAATCTTCTTAAGAGTTCCTGGACATTTAGCAGCAAAACACTGAAGTGAACCACCATCATATTTTTCACTGGTATCTCTGGTGTCTTCTTCTTCCATTTTTTTCCTTAACTAATTTAAAATTTATTTAACATACCTAGGCTTCACCAATCCACATGATACTTGGTATGGTTATTGCACTACATGTCTGATATGGAATATAAGCTTTGTATCCCTAGTTATATGTTGCCCTTTGTGCTAGTGCCCACTGAAATAGGGTAGACTCAAAGCAATTTTTAGGCAAAAGCTTGAAAAGCATTTTGTATTTTGAAGAGTATGAACCTTTTATGGCAAGTTGGCCACTATATTTAGCTCATTATAACGCCGCTAGCACTTCACTTAGCCAATATCTTGTTGATGTTCACAGTCAAGCTTCATGAAATTTTAAATCCTGCATCAATACTACATTGTTTAGATGTGAATCGACTGAACTGAAATTTTCTTCATAGGGGCTGCTGTAACAGATGCATTTCTGTATCTCAAGAACTGCTTAAGCTACTGTTAAGAAATGTCACATTCTTTATCACTACCACATTCATTAGTTGCCTGAAAATTCATTTATAGGGGCTTCTGCAACTGCCACATTTCAATATTTTAAAAAATCTGGTTGAGATTTTGAAATTTCAAATCCTGCATGTCTACCAAATTCTTTGGGGGCACACCAAAGTTCATGAAACTTTGTCCACTGGGTGTACTGGAACTGACCCATTTCAATATCTCAAGAATTGGTTAAGCAAGCATTTGTGTTTTATATGCTGATTTTACTTCATTCTTGCTCTTCTCCTCACCACTATGTGCTATATCTAGTTGTTATTAATGTTCTTATGGCTATTAGTCCTTTGTGGCTAAAGGGGATGACAATTGGGTTTTGCATATGATCACCTGACATATGCAAAGACAATTGTGTTGTTGCATTGCAATGAGATCTTGGAAACAAAAATGGAATTTTATGAAAAAAAGCCAGTTTGCATTTTGTCAAATGTTCTTCAGGGGTGCCTATAGTATAAATAAAAATTCCATCTAAAATTCATCTAAAACGCATACATTTTAGCTTATACAAAAATCATTCTTCCTTCTCATGAAGGGTGCTAGTAATCATGTAGTTACCTGGACTTTTCTGTGTAAAGTCTAGCATAGACTGAACTATGGCCTGCTAAGGTAGCAACTCTAGCATACTCCCTACCTTCTGTAGCTTATTGACCTGATATCTTTCCTTTTATAGGACGCAAGCACTGCTTCTTTAGCTAGAAGTTTGTGCTACAGTCACATGTATTTGTTAGTATTTGTCATGTGTGATTGCCTGTTTGTTCACAGTCCAAATGAAATAGTACTTATGCTGTTGTATAATGTTTTAACATACATCTGGATACATCTTTTAAGAAAAAACAAACAACATTAACAACAACAGTATAATACAGCACAGTTGAAGTCTTCATTCTGATTGGTCAGAAGGTGTTGATTCATTTTGTATAAGAGCAGTTCTGACAATAATTCTGGAGCAAAGGCAAATCGTGGGTTTATATTAATGTGTTTGTTCTAATGCAATATTCTCAGGGACTTGTATGGAAGATGCTCAGATAATTTAATAAGAACAAAAAACATTAAACAAGTAACAACAGTAAAAAAAGCATGATTTGGTTAGACTTTGTGTAAGGAAAGTATAAAATAGAGTCAGGGTCAGCAATTTAAGCTGTTCCTTATCAATAAGCTAAGCATTTCTTTAATTATGTGATTAGCTATGAGAGAGAGAGAGACACAGAGAGAGAGACAGAGAGGGAGAGAGACAGAGAGAGAGACAGAGTGAGAGAGACAGAGAGAAAGAGAGAGAGAGAGAGAGAGACAGAGATGTAAGGGAATGGCAGTTACTAGCTGTTAATAGCAAAAGTGATAATGGGAACAATTTTTTGTGGATGTTCCATAACAAATTATAAGCAATTAAAGTAATTAAACTGAAAAAAAAAGTAATTAAACTGCTAAAATTAGGGTGTGTCATTAATTAATTAATAATTAATGTCATTCTTCAGTGTGCTGTGGTATTAAAGGAAAACATTGCTGTCATAGGAAAATAACCAATGTTGATTTTGTTTTTAACTGGAGTGCACTATTGATTTTCCTATAACTGCACCCACTGTTGTTTTACTCCTTACCTAATGTTTCAGATTTGTTGTCTGTTTGACTGAATACTTGTTATGTAGTTGAAATGAGGCTGTCCAGTCAATGTTAAGTAAGAAGGAGATTATGCTTTTTGGTGTTTTGCAAATTGGGTTTCTAATGATCTTAATTCCGTCTTATTTTCATCTTCATCTTTATACTGAGCAATAATTATATCCATTTCATGTTTTACCCATTCTCATTCTTATGAGCCTGGTCTAAGGATTTCAGCCCTTTTATCTCTTAAATGGTGGCTAGCATGAATAAAGATATGGATTTAAAACAATAAAGAGGCATTAAAGCTCTGAGTAAATTTTATAGAAATATACATGGTCTATATTATCCACGTCTAGGCTATACCCGTCCTAATAAAATCTCATCAGAATGACATTATAAGGATGAGTCAAGGAGTGACATTCCCTTGTATTAGAGGGATTTGTGTGGACATGGAGGAAGTTAAAGGAAGCTGGTGTTATTCTTCTTTAAACAAATTCTTCCTGTTTGTAAGTCATTTCTGATTAGCTGGGTCAGTCAGCAGGGGTAATATTGTAACTGAATGAAAGAATGTCTACACAAAGCTCTATCAAAGTACAGATCTGGATGCATTATCTGTATTATGCAGGTTTGAGTCTTTGAACTTTTCTGGCCAGATTAGAGGAGCTACTCAGTGTGAAGCTCTGTGGATGAGATCACCCTGAGCCTTTTTCTATTGAGACCTGAAAACAAACAGTCTCTTGTCTATGCCTTTCTGAATCCCTTTATACATGGAACCTTCTTAATGTACTAGGTAAATAAAAATGAAACATGCACTGTATAAGGTTTTACATAAACTGTACATAAACCAGCTCACTGTTTTTATTTATTGATTTATTTATTACCACAGCAAATCATGAAATAGGTGCTACTCATACTCGATATAATTGGTGTTTAGTAGGGGTCTAGGAAGGGTCAACACATGTCAACAGTTGACATGTCAATCACCTGAAACATGTTTGGTTCCTCCCATTGTGTGTTTTTTTGGGGGGGGAGTGGGCTGGGGGTGGTAGTAGTCAAGTACAAAGTGACCTCAACACTTTGAAAATGTCCCTTTGCTGTGCCTGTCTCTCATTACTCGCTCCGCTTTCATATTCAGCACTGGCTGCTCACTCGTGCTCTTTGATTTTCTATTCCAATTCAAGATGCCTTTCCCCCCTCAAACCTTTTCTCTTTTTCCCTTCTCCTTTTAATATATAATTTCTTATACATTCATACATTCCTTTTCCAGGTTGCTTTATTCACCCTTTTATTTTATTTCATTCTATCTCCATCTCAGTCTCTTACTGCCTCTTAGTAAATTTTAATAACCTAGAATAACTTATTCCCATTACCCAGCATGATTAATCTATGGTTTGCACCACTTTTTATTGCAGTTTTTATAATGAGTAATAAGAAACCAGTTAAGGTAGTTTGTTATTAAATGATGACAGCAGTCCTTTACTAGATAAAGGGTAGAGAGACTTGATGCCCAAATACAGACAATGATATGCATAAAAATACTGTCCATCACATGATATGAATGCTAACTAAAACAGAGTACACTAAATAACCTATATGCAAATGAAAACATTTACAGGCTTCCTTTATCATGATAATGCTATATCTTTGTTTGAAATGTAAAACGTTGCATGATACTGAGAAATTGTTGTACTGATTGTTATTAATATGTTGAAATAATGTATGTAGTCATCGTTCTGACAGTGTTTGTATTATGACAACTTGAAAATTGAGAAAATGGATTTTTATGCGATATTGTGTGAAACAGTATATCCAAAAAAACAAATGTTATTAGAATACAGAAAGAGGAGAGGGAGCATGTGATCTTCAGCCAGATTGCAATCAAAAAGATAAAAAATAATCAATCAAATACAAAAAACATGCACACCGTACAGTGTTTCCACCTTTTCTTTCTTTTTTCCCCTTTCTTTCCATTCTTTCTTGTCTCATGCATTACATGTATTAACTTTTCATCTTCAACATCCTTATCTATGTCTGCTTGCATGCTTGATCTATTATCTGCATGAAGTAAGAGTCTAACAGTTTTATCTTTAGTCTGTAGTTCTCACTTCATTAAGATGATCATAAGTAACTAAATACACTCATTATGCACTTTATTCAGTCCAAAGATTACATATTCAAGTCTGAGATATATGATCTAGATCCGATCAGTTTTACTGTTTGGTCCTCTGAAGAAACATTTGCTGCTGAATATGCATAATGTATATTTCATGAATGCAGTTATGAATTCTTTAGCTCATTTCATTATTCATCTTTTTATGGTGCATATGGCTTGGCATACTCTAATGTTATAGAACAAAAAGCTGAATAGAAATCTCCCCTTTTTAATGTAATGGTAGCAGATTCTAAAGTTCTAAGCAAGAAAATGCACAATTGCTTGAATCTGGGACAGTATATGTGAATAACGTCGATGAAAAAGTTAAGGTCTTGTAATTGTACTATGCAACAATATATAGAGGGGTTGGACAATGAAACTGAAACACCTGTCATTTTAGTGTGGGAGGATTCATGGCTAAATTGGACCAGCCTGGTGGCCAATCTTCATTAATTGCAC
>JAOTRJ010000034.1:5641684-5652456 GCA_028564905.1 Leptodoras praelongus | reverse complement strand
ATATATTTGTTGATGGTGACCTTGAAGCACTTTTTGTAAGTCGCTCTGGATAAGGGCGTCTGCTAAATGCCTAAATGGAAATGTAAATGAATGTTACAGTTTTGTTTTTGTTCTTAACTATATAGCACTTAGTTATAGAAGGGATTATTTGTTACTGCACTGTCCAGTGTCACGCAAATGAGGAGGGGTTCCCTCTTGAGTCTGGTTCCTCTCAAGGTTTCTTTCTCTTATCATTTAAGGCAGTTTTTCCTCGCTTATTATTTAATATAATAATTATTATAATTATTATATTATTTTCCCCTCAAAGCTACAGGTTACTGTCAGGGAGGCGTGCTATGCTCCCCCCATGTCTGTGTGAATTTCTTGGGGTTTTCTTCCATCTTTTAAAACACTTCAGTAGGTGGATTAGCTATACTAAACTACTCCAAGGTCTGAATCAGTATATGTGTGTATATTTCTGCTCTCTTATGATGGATCATCCAGGGTGTATTTCTGTAGCTCAGACAGGACGGGATCCAGATTCATGGCAACCTTGATCAGGATAAAGCAGTTCCTGAAGATGAATTAACCAATTAACACATTTACAGATTACCTATTAATGCTTTACTCTTTTCCAGGTAATGCAACTCTGCTCAACAGGCTGTTACTGGATGCTGGTCTTACAGCTGAACTGGTTAATCTCTGGAAAAAGCAGAATGTGTAAGTCAATCCTCCAGCAGATACCTAGATTCATTCTTACAGCACCAATTCTCAACTTTATGTCATGAGTAATTTGTGTGATTATAATGTGATTAAATGTAGTTTTATTTAGTTATAAATTAGAAAAGGTATTAAAGTTATCCCTAACCTTAAACTAACCTCAGCCTTTATAACGTCATGAAAATGGGGCTATATAAATTATTAGGAATTCATGAGTGAGACATGAAATGAAACTCTAAATTAGTTTTGCTGTCAGAAGTTTTAACTAACTTTATTAGTTAAAAAGCATCCACCTGTGTATAGTTATAATGCCACATGATCTCAGCTTAAAAACACCTATTAATAGTAGGGCATAGAGCTTCTTAGGGAACATACTTAAAGAAAATGGAGCTATCAAGTTCATGTTATATATATTACCACCACATAATGAAGGCATTAGTCGGAGAAGCAACCAAGTGGCCATGGGTAACTCAGATGGCAAAGTGCACTTCGAAAAGCCGAGATTTATGGAGGTGTATCCATATGCAGTCTCATTTGGAGACATGAGGAGACATATGTCCCAAGGATGAGACTAAAATGTAACTTTTTTTTAGAGCTACATTTACCAGAAATCCACCGCAGCTATATCCAACTATCTGGACAGTGAAGCATGGTGGTGGTAGCATCACATTGTGGTCAGGGTTAGATTCCTAGATTCCTTTGAGGCTTAGAGTTGGGGTTCTCCTTCTACCAGTACAATGACCCAAAGCTACTGGAATACTGGAAAAGCTACACTGGAGTGTGTTAAAGTGCAGACTTTAATCCAAAAGGGTATGCTCCATCTAACAATCTTCATACAATCTGACAGAGCTTGAATAATTTTGCCAAGAACAATATGAGAAATATGAGGATCCAGACATCCAGAACTGATAGAGACAAATCCCAGAAGACCAAAATGTTTCTACCACGTATTGATCCAGGGTGTTGCAAATGTATACATAAACATATACTAATGCTTTTTTGTTTAATTAATCTGTGTGTTACCAAAAACAGACCAAATCCAATGATATGAATCTGTATTAAATCCAGTACACTGGATTTGGAGGATACTGGATACTGGAGGATTCTGAACCAGAAAATAAATGAATAAACCAGAATACTGTATGTCATTGTGAGCAATGGGGCTTAGTTGTTGTCGTTTTCCTAATTGGTTGCTCGGTGATCTTTAAAGCATTTAAAATGAGTCAAAACAGACACACAAACATCATGTGCGAGTGAGTCACTAGTGAAATTGTGACTCACTTAATTCTTAGGGGGCAAAATCGTAATTATTATAAGTTTACTTATTTGTTGTTTTACAGAGAAGGTGTGTTAGCCAGGTTTGTGGCTACAGATGGGGGCATCACACGCGTTTACCCTAAAAGGTGAGAAACAGCATTTTATCTTATCTTAGTCAACTTGTTTGATCTGAATGTTGCTTTGTTTTTGTGAAGCAGGTGTGTATGTGTGTCTGTGTGTTCATGCATTTCTCATCCGTGTGTGAGACGTATTAGATGCTTTGATAAAGATGCAGGATGTGGGAGAGAATTTCTGGAAGTATGTGATTCTCAGCGGGAACACAGAAGAGTTGCGATGGGCCTGTCCTGCTGTTTTAAATCACCCAAAGTAGTTTATGAACTCCGACTCACTTTGTTCTCTCATCCTGCTTTCTCTCTCTTACTTTCTGTCATTAACTGTACTCTATAAACGTGTGAGACCGAGACCGAGTTCATAAAGCATTTTTTTGTAGTTAAAACAGCAGGATAGTCTGAGTGCAAATTGTTCAGTGGTTGAGGCATAAATACTCATTGCAGCAAACTTCACATGAGTTAAGTAAACATATTCCTTGGAGCTATCGAATTCACAGAGCTGATTGGTCAGGAGATATTGAATAATATTCTTTAACAGCACGGCTTGGACGGTGATTTCAACGGTAATCCAAATCACATATTATTATTTTAATGTGTTTGTTTTAATATGTTATTGTTACTGGGTAACCACTCATTCATATGCTCTGTGTAGCCAAGGCTAATAATAAACACATGACAGATGTGCTATTCAGGAAACAACATACAAAATAATATTAGTGAAAGGAGAAAGCGTTCTGTATTTAATATTTATGTAAGGAGTCTCCAGTGCCAAGTGTAACCGGTATAACAGTTTTCCTCCATGTCTTCAGGACAGAGGACTTTCAAGCCATGTTTTTGTTATTGTTCTTGTTCTTGTTTTGCCTTATTAATTTTCATTGGGAACAACCATTTTTAGTTGCTATAACATTACTGATAACTGGAACTAATTGCTTTGTGGATTTGCACAACACTATAAATGTATGATGTGTTATTCATTAAATTAAAAAGTGTAATCTTTGCCAGTTGCTTTCATTTGCAAGGAATAAATCAAAATTTCAGGTCGTGCTGTTAAGCAAAAATCACTGATTATGTTTTGTAACAGTGGGTAGCACTATTGCCTCACGGTAAGAAAGGGCTGGGTTCGATTCCCTAGCCAGGGGCGCCAGGGTCCTTCCTGTGTTGAGTTTGCATGTGCTGTCTGTATCTGTTAGCGTTTCCTCTAAGAGCTCAGGTTTCCTTGCACAGTCCAAAGACATGCAGCCAATACTAAATTGCCTATAGATGCAAGTGTGTGTGTGTGTGTGTGTGTGTGTGTGTGTGTGAATTTGTCTGTCTGGGTGTCTTTTCTGTGATGAACTGGCAATCTGTCTAGCGTTTTTCCCTGTCATCCTCCAAATGAGTGCGGGATATGATTCATCACCCCCTGCAATCCAGTAGTAGGATAAGCAGCTTAGATAATGAATGAATAACATTTTTTCCTATTACATCACGTGTTTATTATTTACATAATAGGAAATTGGTAATACTGTATATTTTATCATCTTATCTCATTACCATTTAATGTCTTTATCTCTGTCAGTGCTGGAGAGGAGTGGGCTGAGAATCCAGAGACCTTTGATTCCAGTTTCTACAAGAGGAGTTTAGACAATGACATATACATCTTCACTGCGCCTTATGTCAACAGTAAGCAGCCACCCGTCTGCACACACACTGTATCTTGCAGGTGTTTGAGAAAGAGAGAGAGAGAGTGAGAGAGCGAGACAGTGAGCGAGAGAGAAAGAGAGAGAGCGAGACAGTAAGAGAGAGAGAGAGGGGGGGAAAGGGAGAGTGGGTGGGTCTGTGTGTGTCTGCTACATTAGACCACTTCTTGAGTAGGCTTTTCTTCTCATTGGCATGCTTCTGATCACAGCTGTTCATCTATTTGATGCTTGCATGCATGCGCACACACGCTTTATCTCCTTCCAAGATGCAGTAAGCCTGTGTTACTTAAAGAATGTCATCATATGAATAATCCCCACCTGCACGCAAGTGTGGTCTGGCTCAATCGCACATATGCACATGAGTGCACACACACACCCACCTTACGTCTACACACAGCAGACCACATGCCTCAGTAGACCCTACCTAGAAACAGGCTGCGTTAGAGGTGTCAGTCTGCTTTTCTTGAGGTTTTATATTAATTTATAATGCAGAAACTTCAAGTAAGACACAAGCTGTATGTGATTTGAGTTTTGAATTCTGATCTGCCATCAGAACACACAGTGGCTCACAGTTCAGGGCCTTCTGCTTTACATCTACATGCTCTTAAAAGTTGTGTGTAGGTATGTATCTCTCTAGGTCCTGAAAAGGATATGAAAATCTGACAGTTATGACCTTGTGAGGGCATTTAGCTGGTCCCAATGAGGAAAACCTTTTTTTTTTCTTTTTTTTTAACAAAAACTGTTTGCTATATGGTCCTTACAAGGATAGTAAGACAAATGTGTGTGTGTGTGTGTGTGTGTGTGTGTGTGTTTCTGTCTCGTTCTCCCCTCATTAAACAGAGAGCAGGGAGTCCGGTTATGAGTCTGGTATT
Organism: Leptodoras praelongus; assembly: GCA_028564905.1. Taxonomy (NCBI): domain Eukaryota; kingdom Metazoa; phylum Chordata; class Actinopteri; order Siluriformes; family Doradidae; genus Leptodoras; species Leptodoras praelongus. The sequence goes on along the minus strand of JAOTRJ010000034.1, from coordinate 5,647,818 downwards.
CTGGTCAGTAAAGCTGTGGAACTGGACTTCAATGGAGTCAAACTCAAACCAGCTGGTGAGCACACAAAAGAATTACTGATCACTTTTCAATTGATGAGGACTTAAAGGAGTACTTTAGCCATAAATCAAACTTACACAATTTTCCACTTATTTCCACTTTCAACAAATGTAGTCGATCAGCAAAGACATTTAGCCATTTGGTTTTGCACTGGATCTTCACCGGGCAATACAGTTAACATGTAATGAAAGTCTCACCCAATACATCATTGTTTTCTTTTTGTTTGTGTGTTTTTATTGTAGGTATAGTCAGGCTTTACATATTTAATGGTTTTCAATATGTTTATATGTTCACATGAACAGCATTTTTGAATTTTTTGGTGCAAAGCAGCTTGACTCAAATCCAGATATAGATTTTAGAGTCCTAATGAGAAAGCCAGAGGCAACAGTGGCAAAGAAAAATGTACTGAGAGGATGCAGAGGAGCGAGACACAAAAGGGAGCTCATCCTCTGCTTGGTGACATCAGGATGTCTGTATGATTACAGCAGCATAAACTGTCCTGCTTTCTGAAACAATTCTGCCTTCATACAGTATGTCGGTGTGAATTCAAACAGCCCCCATCTATTGTTGACTATGCATAGCCAAATATTGACCCTAGCTGTCCAGGATTGTGGCTCCCATACCATGCAGTGTTCAGTTACACCATGGATTTTTGTAGATTTTTATAGATTACAATAAATCATTCCAAGTCCTATACCACATTGGTAAATCTGTAAGACATGCCTGATGAGACTTGAGAAGAAAGGAATGGGATAATGGCAAGATTACACAGCAGGTTTCTTTACTGCATCATATTTTCACAATCTCCAGTTTGATCCTGAGCTGAGGGTTTCCTCATGGTTTTCCAGTTTCCACCAGCCTCCCAAAAGCATCCCAGTGTGTGGACTAGCTATGTTAAATTTCCTATGGTGTGAATGTAGGTGTGCATAGAGCCATACTGCCTTGGGCCCACTGTTCCAGGGTAGGGATAGGCTCAGATTCCACCATGACCCTGCCCAGGATACAATGATGAGTCAAAATGAATGAATGAAAAATGTTTGGGATGTAGTGAGACAGACTTCCTGTACTGGTTAGCTACATTCAACTAAAGCACCAAACATGTCTTGGCATTTATGGGAGAAATTGTGTAAATTAGATTTCCCTTAAGATAGCTGACATGGCTTTGTAAATGACATATTCACTGTACCTTGAACTCACTGCTTTGTGTCACAGCCTTCTGTTAATACTCCCAGCCTTTAGCCTAGATGATGAGAGGCAGGCATCATTGGTTGTATTTCTCAGAAAATGCACAGAATGTTCAGAACCGTGCTGTCGGTTCTCATATCCCTATACGAGGAGTATGATGATAGTGTGGCCTCTATGTTTATGGTGTGTAACGTGTTCTGTTGCAGTGGTGGGAGTCAAACTCAATGTATCTGCCTGGATGAACAGCTTTATGAACGCCACCATGAAGATAAATGTAAGTGGAACAACTCCCCTTATCTGAGCATGTGGAAGGCATTTAGTTACAGACTGTAGACAGGCTGATATTGCAGTCTGGAAGCAGAGAAAGCCTGACTCACTCTAATAAATGATGCAAAGCCTGTTTGGGCAATTCTCAGCTTACGCCTCTCATGATTTTTTTCCTGCAGTGTAAGGATGAGATCTGTGGCTGCCTCAGGAATGATAAGGTACTGCATGGCTTTGGTGCTGTGGTGTATCAGAGCTCAGAAGTTCCTAGCTTGTCTGATTTGGTCCAGCCCTTTTCTATTTGCTGTGTCACTCACGTTCACTCTGTTTTGATCAGTATGTGGACTGTGTGATACTGGATGATGGAGGCTTCCTTCTCATGTCCAATCAGGATGAATACATCATACAGGTCAGACTCCCAGTGCTCACATCAGTGTCTCAGGAACATGCAGGTGCATTTAATTGTTTAAGGATACAATAATCAGCCTCTCCATGATAGATGTTATTTACTGCCAGGAAGAACAAGATAAGCAAGAATGCGCAATGGATGAAATTAACATAAATTACTGCAGTGTAGCTCTGCCGTATAGCTGCAGTGCATCATGCTCAGTGTGCTCAGATGGATATTTTTGTTGCTACCATACATTGGAACAAATTATAATGCTTTAGTAGTGTATCCAAGCAAATAGATTATTTTCATACCAAATTCACATTGGTATGAACCCTTTAACACCAGAGCGTTTCAGATGTAAAGTTTTTCAAACAGCCACTAATGATACTCGAAAGAATTGCCCTGTATTTCTCATAAGTTCTCAAATCATGTCCCATTACAAAGGCTGCAAAGCAGTAACACTGTTCGTTCTGACAGTTCCTCAACCTCAGCTATATTACTCGAGTTCATAATTGGTTTCAGTTAAAGTTGGGTGCAAGATTTTATGTTTTTTTTTTTTATTCGGTTCACACACCTTTTATTTTTGTGTATACCTGCCCCTAACAAATCAAATTTTCCAAAGTAAAAACAAACCATTAGTGTAATTTATACTTTCCTGAACACCTCACGCTCATGTGACTTGCTTCCTGTGCATCCCAGTCCCAATGAACAAATCTGGTCTCAAGCAGATGTTCAATGAATAATGTATTCATATTAATTTACATCCCTACCAAAGAAAAACAGCAGAGTTTTACAGCACTATGAACATAAATTATTCAGTTCTATGTTCCCATGCTGTCCTAACTTTATTGTTTTTAATTCGCTGGTCACTTCATTGCAGCATTAATTTTTTTATCATATTTAGTCAAGAATGTAGTGAAAAAAATCTATTTAGTTTGGTCATTGTGTATATTATTATTATTATTATTATTATTATTATTATTATTATTCACATAAATTTACAAACCTGTTATCCACATGCCTTTCCATATGAGCTTATTTATAATGGACACAAGTCAACTAACACACTTCTTTCAGCATGGACTGAAATGTAGAGATTCTGTTGGTCCTTGTTTATTATAAAATAATTCTTATTATTTTTTATTGTGCCATTAACAAGCATTCCTCATATGAATCTGAAATCTGTAACTCACCCCTTTTGTGTGTGTGTTCACTGTTTAGATAGGTCAGTTCTTTGGTGAAGTTGACCCTATTCTAATGGCCAGTCTGTTGAATGCATCACTCTACTCATTTAATAAAACCTACGACTATCAGTCAGTGTGTGACCCTGAAAAAGAGCCAAAGACTGCCGCTGGGCCACGATCTGCCTATGTGGTAAGACAGAGTGTGTGTGAGTGGTGGTAATAGAAAACTGAAGTGTATTCAAGATGGAGGGTGTGCTTGCATGTTTACATTTAAATGTGTGCATTTATATGTGCACACACATCTAGGTCCTTGTTTATAGGTCAAGGTCATAGGTTTCTTTTTATCTTGTGTGTGTGTGTGTGTGTGTGTGTGTGTGTCCTATTTTCAGCCTACCATAGCTGACATGTTAAGTCTGGGTTGGTGGGCCTCCACTGCTGCATGGTAAGAGGATTTGAATGGTTGTCCTGGTGTTATTCAATCTGTTTAATCCTATTGAAGGATGTGAAGGATGCACACAGTTGTTTGCTTTTTCTCAGGTCAATGCTCCAGCACTTCCTCCTCAGTCTCACTTTCCCAAGTTTTCTACACGCAGGTAGGTTTTCTAAACAATATGACATTTCTCTCCACTCTACCTGGCTATGCATTTGCATATCAAAAACAGTGCTCCAGGAAAGGACGCGTGTGTGTGTGTTTTCTGGTGTATTCAGAGGAGGATGTCTCAGATGCCTACTCCAAAGAGAGCTGTATAACAGAGCAGACACAATATTTCTTTGAGAACGACAACACGTCTTTCCGCGGTGTGCTGGACTGTGGAAACTGTTCTAGGTAAGGGCATGGCATACTTATACCTTTCCTTTATGTCTCTGTCTTTTCTGTGTATTGTTTTTTTTTTCTGTGTGCCTTTAAAATGAAGTCATTAGGAACCCTTACTTCTCTATCTGGATCATTGTTCAGTGTAATAAGTCCTCTGTCATAGGAGATGATGTGAACAGGACAGGTTTCCTGCTCTTCTATTGTCTCCATGGCAGCTCGGCTCTCCAAACCTCAATGCTTCCCACTTTCAGCCTGATCCCACATTCCCCTTGATGTGTCCGAGATCCTGCAGGCCATAAATCTCGATGTCGTTCGCTCCCCTGGAACTAGGGTAAAGTGAGAGGTGTCTGGAGTTTCGGCTAGCCGCAACCGGCAGCCTTTACGAGCCCCACGTGCGACTCTGCATACGATGGTTTTTCTTCTACGTTAACTACTTTAGACATGTAAAGTTTAACGAGAGCCATAAAAAAGAAATCCATTTGCAAAATCTTGGGACGGCGAGCTGCTCCTTTCAGAGGGTGTAATTCAATCTCCCCCTCACACGTTTGTGCCCCTTGTTCAGCCCTGGAGAATGTAATATTTAGAGATCTGGAGAAAAACAGATTTAAAATCAGAATTTTGAATACAATATGAAGATGCATTTCAAAGTTATAACTACTGTGAATCATCTCTCTCACAGTTCTCACAGGATGTGGTTCTGTATGTATAGTACATATAGGACAACTATAGCCAATTGTACAATTGCAAGTGCAAGGTTTTAGCTAAAACTTGTTTATAACTATTCAAATAGCAGGTCGTATTAGTAAGCCATGCTAAATAGACATAAGTGTAAGAGTCTTCATTTGCATATCCTTAATGAATTATATAACAGTAGGCAAACCTGTCGAAATATGTAATCATAACCGTTATTCAATTTGCTTATCAATAACATTTGCTAAGTAGGTTAGCTATCTAAACTAGCTTGGATTTAACGCTGGTAAACAATATGAGAGTCTTACTTGGAGATGCCATACTATCGGGCGTTATTAATGGTGCAGAAAAAAGGAGCCGTGTAGTGTCATTTTGCCACTGAGCTCGCTGTAAGTCCTCTACACAGAACTCCCTAGACAGTAGAGAGTAGTGGTTGAGAGAATGTTACAGAGTTAATTTTACTAATGTACTTGGTAGTTTATATAACCACTAGCATATAAACCTGTCAAAATATATCATAATCACAATTTTTGCTCATTAACATTTGGTATGTTAGTATTTGTTAAGATAACAAGCTATACACAAAATATAATGAAGGCTGCTGGGTTTTGCATGTACAAAAAAAGTAAGTGTGACAGTCAAAGTCTCCAGAAGAGCTGTGGCAGATTCTTCAAGACGCTCAGTAAAACTTACAAGCTAATTACCGTACAGTACAATGCAGAAGTCTTAGGCACATGCAAAGACTCGCTGTAAAGCAAAGATGCTGTCGAAAATAATGAAGATGAAAAATTCAGTAAAAATAAATGGTAAAGGAAGTCAATATTTAGTGTGGCTTTTTCTTAAACAGTGTTCCCAGCTACAATGTCTGTTTATAAGTTTATAGTTTTATAAGGAAATTAGATTGAAAAGTTTTACTTTTGGATAATCTGCCACAGCTCTTCTGGAGACTTTGACTGTCACACTTACTTCTTTATTTGCATGTAGAAGCAGCCTTCATTATGTTTCTTTGTCATGTAATGTCTTGCTTGCATTGTTGGCGTACAAACATTTTTGTGTAACATTTAATTTTTGTTAGAAAAGTAACATTCGCCAATCGGGCATAACATTATGACCATGTTTTCTCTACACTCATTGTTCATTTTCTCAGTTCCATTTACCATATACTAGTGCATCTCAAAAAAATTGAATAAAGTGGAGAAAGTTAATTCTTTTCATAATTTTATTTGAAAAAGGTAAACTGTCATATTTTATATTCATTACATATGAAGTGACTTACGTATGAATTTCTAGCCCTTTTGTGTTCATTTTGATCATTATGAAAAAACATGCTTGAAATACTGTATGTCTCTTGATGTGTGATGAATATAAAATATATGGCAGTTTACCTTTTTCAAATTAAATTATGAAAAAAACGTTTTCCACTATATTCAGATTTTTTGAGATGCACTATTAGATCTACAATTACAGACTCTAGTCCATCTGTTTCTCTACACACTCTGTTAGTCCCCTTTACTCTGTTCTCTAATGGTCAGGACCAGCACAGATCAG
>JAOTRJ010000034.1:5606986-5622925 GCA_028564905.1 Leptodoras praelongus | reverse complement strand
ATAGTACGTAGTTCATTATTAGCCTTAGACTATGTTGAGCATCCCCCCTCAGAGACTGTGTAAATGATCTGTTATTATAGAAACAATAACATACTCTAATTCAGCATGGAATGAATAAACAATAAGTCTGTTCCAGATGCAGCTGTATTTAAGCCAATTATCATCTGCTTATACAACATGTTTTCCTTAAAATTTTGAGTTTGTACTAGTTCGTACTTATGCAAGTAAGAAATGCACATTATAAGTGAAAGGTCTGAGAGAAATTCCTCACTTTATTTATAGAGAGGAATCCAAGTCCAAGAGCGGAGACTCACTGAATGGCACAAATATGAACAAATCCTCAATGTTTAATCAGCACTTATATAACTTGGCATGAAAGCATGGCATAATGTAAATTTCACAAGATGACACTGAATAAAATGTGCACAATGTGTACTTTGAACATGTTCCTTATGGTATTTCCTTTACACTCCAGTTGATTTGAGCTGAATTCTTTTTATATTTTGTCCATTTCTGACTAATGCGAATAATGTTCAACTAAAGACTGAAATATAATATGATGTAATGAAATATTTAAAAGCACCTACTGACCTGTTCTTGATATACATCTGAATACAGATTCTGCGCTCATGACTATAAGTCCTCTTACACAATTAGAAGAACCTTGTTATTCTCATTATGCATTCTAATAGAATTACTTATCAGTATGCAAGAGGGAGATAATTATCTTATTGCAATTGTCTAATCACTGTAGATACATGCATCTGAACAATCTGAACTAGCTCTAACATGCAGACTGCTTAATGCTCACATATGGTTAAACAGGGCAGGTACATATCTGGAGAATCAATCTAGCACAGAGGTTTTACCCCAACCAGAAACATAACCACAAAACCACCCACTCATGCCTCATTAGCAATTAGATCATTCTTCTCTCTCTCCCTCTCTCTCCCTCTCCCTCTCTCTCTTATCTCCCTCTCCTGCCAAGTTTGTAATATGCCAAAATGACTTTGTACTTAAAAACTACAAATCCCTCCCCACAAATTTCCTCCTTTTTTGGTTCTCATGTGGCTGCCATGAGATTCTGCCTTCCAGAGAAGAAAACTATCAGCATACTTTAGATTCCAGTGCTAAAATAATTTAAGTTTTTGAAAGGATTGCTGTTCACATAAAACAGTCAGGTACATTATGAACACATGAAACTCCTTTGACCACATGGCTTATTTTATCCTTTGATATAGACCCTCGGGCCTTAAAATAGACATAGGCATCCTCACTACACCTTCACTTTGCAAAGTCTATGCTCTTTGTGTTACCAACCCTTTGCTTATTGATTGTTTTTCTCTTTTTTTATCTAGTTTCTGGTTTTCCCTACTTGCTCTTGCCTGCCCTTGTGATGTTGATCATCTGACCATTGTCTGCCTCTTAACTTACTAAATTATGTATTTGTTTTGATTGCTACATTCAAAGAAGCTCTGTATACCTGCATCTGCATCCATGCCTGCATACCTGACAGAATACTTCATTATGTAAATTCAAGTTAGTGCCACAGGGCTCCATTATCTGACAACACAGCACAGCTCTCTCAACTCTAGCTACACAGGCTCCACCAATAGGAAACCCTCTTTCTGCCTCATTTTCCATTGTCTGTCCTGAACAGTATTCTGGTGACCAGGACAATGAACCATGAAAAGCCATGGCCATCCTGTCACAAGGAGCTGACCACTTTACCTCCTATAAACATTTGTGAAGAGTGTTTGACCATTCTCCTGATGGCAATGGCAGCAGGTAGGGGCTAGAAGAAGCTGGCACTTTAGGCCACATATCACACAAAAAAGTTATTCACTGAGCTAGCATGCTGTGATCACCAGGTATTCCTTGATGCACTTATTGACATGTCCATTCTCCTAGATTCCCTATTCAAGAATAGACTAATCAGAAAACCAAATTCCCAATATTCAGCACAAATAACCCAACCAGCTGTACTAGATTATGCTGAACAATATGAAATGCCAGTGGCAACATCAAGAGAAATTCTTACTGTGGTAGTCTTCAGCAGCAAGTGGTCTCCTGTTAAAATCCCACAGTTCACCTCTGAGGGACTATTGTCTACCACAAATACTTTCTCACCAAATTTTGTTCTACCAGTTCAGATAGCACACTCAGGGAATATCTCTTCCATTACAGTGCGATTGAGTCTGATTCAGCTGGAAACTCCATCAACTGCACCCTTGAAGAAAAGCTCCAGCTGTCCATGCAAACTCTACAACACCCCTGAAAAATGTACAAGCCCTGGACAGAGAACCCATCAGAGGTGGAGTCATTTACCCACTCTACCAAACCCATTACCCTCTGGGTCAGCATGGTGCAGCATGCAAACCCACAATCTCCAGATTTCCTAGAAGAAATAGAAAATCACACACTGGTCAAGTGTCTCCATGTCCCCTCAGTCAATGTAACCCAAATGACCATAGAAAGCCTAGAACCCCTATCCCAGTTGGAAATTGTCCCAGAATACCAAGAGTTCAGCAAGATGTTTAGAGGAGCCAAGATCAGTGGACTCCCACCTTAATGCACATGTGAACTGCAACTGGAGCCACACCCCTTTGTAACCATATTTACCACCTATCTGCCAAAGAAACCCAAACTATGGAGGAATATATCAAAGAAGCCCATAAAGAGGGGTTCATGTGCCACTTGATCACTTCAGCCCCACAGCTTCTTCTTTGTGGAGAAAAAAGGGGTAGCCTATGGCCATGCATAGACCATTCCATATACTATCATGGTCTAAATCAAGTCACAGATCAGTATTGTTAGCCTATATCCTGGTATTGATTTTTAATTTGCTCATGTGAGCTTTCTTTGGGTGAGGTGATATTGTCATCTGCCATTTAGCATTTTGTCTTTTTGCCTCAGGATGGTACTTGAACACTCATGATTTATCTGCTGTGGTCAATCTGTTGAAAACTATTTAATTTCATTAGACTTGCACTGATGATACGGTAGCTTGTTTCTTATGTAATCTTATCTTATCTAACTTTTATGCAAGAGTTTCTTATGCACTTTTACTGATTTTCATGCACAATATAATCATGCACCATTGACCCAAACTTTCTTGCATTGTTCCAGTCATGAGGCACTTCAGCAGGGTTTCACAAAATCAAATGTCTGGGCACTGTGAAGGATAGAATGAAATCCTACCATTTATCTGAGATCCCACTCTAACTGACCTCGAACTCCCATCCACATCTATAAGCCCTATGGAGCATGAGAATTTCATTTTCATTACTTTCTGGACGGACCTAGTATATCTGCATGATCTGAACTGGTAGTACAAAATTTGGGTGAGAAACTATTCAGGGACGACTCACCACAAGAGATTGTGTAAGGTCTTCAAACATCAACTTCACATCAAGGCAGAAAAGTGTCAATTTCACAGTTGCACAACATGGCACTTCTAGGTTAGATCTCTGATCCAGAGGAGGTCCTCATGGGCCAGAACAAAAACAGTCATCATCTGGCAAGTGCTCACCATAGCACAGGAGCTGCAACATTTACTGTTAACTTTATTTATTATTTTAACTTTAACTTTAGCCTATTTTTACTGATGATTCATAAAAGTGTGAAACAACATAGAATCTCCACTGACCACCTTGTTAAAGAAGGGATGCAAGCAGTTGTGGAACCTGCCTGCTGAACAAGCCTTCACAAAACTCAAAACAGCATTAACTTCGGTTTCAATACTGAAGCACCCAGATCCCTCCAAACCTTTCGGTGTGGAGGTAGATGCATCCAAAAATAGCCATTGGGCTGATATCTACCAGCTGTTTGGAGAAAGACCCAAGCTCCATCCAGTGGCCTTTTTCTTGAGGATGTTTTAATGGAATTATAGTATTGGCAACAAGGGATGTCTGACTGCTAAACTAGCCCTGGAAGAATGGCAACAATGACTAGAGGAAGCCTTTCAGACATTTACCATCTATAGAGTTCATAAAAAATCGAGTACCCAAGACTACAATGAGACTGAACTCAAGCACCCTGGGTCCTGTTCTTCTGTTTTGAGTTTACCCTTTCATATCATATAAAACATCAAAACAGACTCTCCATCCTGCTTACAACTAGCTTCCCTTCACAAACACTCAGAGGAATGTATCTTCAGAGTTGCATTTTGTAGGAGCTTGGACCTGGGACCTGCACAAGGAGACTGAGAGATTGAGGAGGTGAGAATTCTCAATTCTCAAAAACAAGTTTTTGCCCTCTGCCTTCCAAGACAAATTCATCTTGTGGGCTCACATCCTCCTGCCATGGGACACCCTGGCTCTTAAAGGGCACATCAGCTGCTACAAGGTAAATAGTGGTGGCCAAACATGTTACAAGTCATTGATCATTTTCTCCTGTACTGTTTATGCTAAGGCCAAAGTACCCTGCATCTTGCTGATCAGCAAACTGCTTCCACTACATATACCCCAAAGACCATGGTCACACCTAGCACCTAGGTCACACCTAGCACACATACTTTTGCATCCCACATTTGTTCCAATAACAAGCAGGACAGCTAGTTCAAAAGGAGTGAAGTAGTGTGGGAACAAGCACCAGGAACATGCTGCCAAGCTCTCCAAGAAATGTACAGATGATGTTGTTGATCTACAAAACTAGGGATCAGGTGTGGCTCTCCACCAAAGATCTGCATATCACAGAAGGCTGCAGAAAGCTGCCATATTGCTATATTGGCCCTGTCAGAATATTGCAATGATGGCGTTCTGTCATGTAAATGGCAGTTGGCATTATACTACAACTATACAATGTAGCCTACACACATGGGTTCCAGGCACTACAATTTACAGCTATTAGAGCCACTCTCATATGCATGTTCACAAAGTTAGAGAATTAGATTCCCCTGCCCCCCCTCCCTTGGGCTTCCAATGGGGAGACCATAGGTCACCCTGCCCTTAGAGTGTGAGATTAGTCTTCTATGTGATATGTTCAAAAACCCAAGCAACCCAAGTTAACCCAAGCAAACTGAGAAGTGAATAAACGGATGCATTGAACCTGTGAAGTGGGTGTGAGGCTGCGAGAAGTTCTTCTTTCTCTGCTCTCATTAGGTGCTTTCACACCAGAGGAACTTTTTCATAGTTCTTAGAACTGTGCACCAATTCTCACGTGTTCGCACCGCATAATAGGGTAATAGGATATTAGGAGAAATAATAGGAGAAAGCAAAAGCAAACGAACACTTTCTGAATGCTTTTGCATGTATAACTTCTACAACTACACAAACTGACCTGAAGGTGAAGTGTCTCACTACAATATCTACGCACTGTGCATATATTCCATATATTAATAATTAATCTTTTGATATTCAGTCTGAAGCTAATTTTATGAGTTTCTAGATAGCCTATATGCATAGGAGTCGCCCCTGACGTTTGTTTTCAAAGCATCTATTATGAAGTGAATCGGTTCTAATTGTGCTGTGTTCGTGTGTGTGCATGCATATGTGTGTGAGTGGACTAAAACTTTCACAGATGTCTTTAGTCCTGCCTCATCAAAAGTTAATCACACAAACATGGGGCCGTTAGAGATATGCTTCCCCCAGGGCCAACAATGTTCAGAAGCTTGTGTGTGAGTGTGTGAGCCAAGAACAAATACACTCTGTGGTGCAGGGCCACACACAGCACAGCACCAGCCAGCTGTGAGCAAACACCCGTGGGCATAAGTTTGTCACCCAATTTAGGCAAGATCTAAAACTCAGGTGCACACTTGCCATCATGAAATAACTAATTAGGATTATTGACAGGTATTTAGGAGTGATGGAATGTTAAGTTTTAGACAGCTTATTAGCAGTAGATGATACAAGATAACTGGTCACAGCTGTGATGGTCTGTATTTAGGAATCTGCTGAATGTTGAAAACCCTCCTGGTTAATGTTTGGATACCCTATACAGATTTGTATTATTTAGCACAAACTGCCTCAGCTCCATGCAGTGATTGAAACACTTTGTGGTAACAGGGCTGTTATGAATTCATATGTATCATGTGCAATCTATGTTGGAGGAGTCTTGAGAAGTCCTGAAAATCCTTCACTACAGATTGCACAATGAGCTGGGAAGTAAACCACATACCCAGCAGTAGACCACAGCGAGATTCATTGTTATCTGTATTTTTACCATTCTTATTTTCATTCACAAATGTGATGTCTATTCTTACTGAGAAACTAAGCTTGATCTAATGATGTTACACACAGGTAAGTGCTGGCAGATGGAAACATTTAGTTTCTTTATTACAGCTACTATATCTACATTGTGGTCATTTTTTAGGAGATAACAGAAAGGTATCTTTTTACTGATCAATTACGATAAATTATAAGGAAGTTTTCAAAGATGATGTACCAGTTTGACCAGCTAAGACTGTGTTTTGCTAGCTGGTAGCTGGTCAGATCAAGCCAGATTTCTCAGCAGCAATGAGCCATAAAGTAACATGGAAAGTCACATGGAAAAGTTTATCACTGACTCCAAAGGAATATTACTAATGCTGCTGACATTTGATTAATTACCAAAACAACAATTCTTTTTTTTTAATGGAATCTCTTGCGAAAGGAGTTGTTTGCCATTGCACCTTTCTTCCACATGAACCAAAAGTCTGTTAATGTGTCAATGACAAATAAAAGGCATTTTTTTTTCAGAAATGTGAAAATTTCTTTGTTGTATGCTTATATCAAGTACCCCTGAACTCTTTTAGAGAAAATGTTGTCTTTTGTAACTTGTTAACCTTTCTTAGATGGCTGATAAAATTGTGTTTGGGTCTTTTTGGTCAGTAATGCCACTAAATAAGTACCAAAACTTGGATTCTGTCCTATAAGAGGATTAAAAATTATTAAATTCCCAGCAATGATTAGTGACAGAATTTCCATAATAAGCTAGCAAGCTGACTCACTTGTCTTACTCGATGATCACAATTCTGAATTCTGATTCTTATGATATATTTTCAAAGGTTTGGCTACTGAAAATGGCCTGAAATGATGACGGTGTGGGTTGAGACTCCTGGTTATTCTTGTTGGTGTCAAATGCAAGCTATCTATCTAGCTAGCTATCATTTTTAGGGTGTAAGATGCTCCTAAACAATTTTCTAAGAATTCAACAGGGGTTCTTTGAATGCATTTGAGTCTATATACTTTGTATTCAATGAGACAGTTTGTAACTATAAGCATTCAGCTAGTTTCTATGATCAGAGTTAGCATCATGCGAGATAACATTTGAGAAATTAGGAATAAACCTGCTGTTAGTTTAGACTAACTGCTTACCTTAGCTCTTTGGTGAAAAAGCATTTGAGGTGCATATGTTTTTCTCCTGCTTTTTTCTATCATACTCTTTTATAATTGTATATAGATTTGAAGTTGTATTTCAGAGTTTTTTACCACAGTATTTATTTAGATTAATTATACTTTTACTTACATTTCTGCCTTCTCCCTGAATGGTTATTTAGATGGCCATGTCTTGGGAATGCATTTATAGAAGACAACATCTTAAACTGTGCAATAAAGGCATTACTATGAGCAAAAATATTCAGAAAACACAATGTAAAACAATGTCGATGGCATATGCATACAGCTGTGAGGTTCATGAGCATGCTGTAGTGCAGTAAGTGCAAAGAGTTCATATGTAAGCTTTTCCATGCTTTTCAGGATTTGGGGTCTTCAGGTAAGTGTTACTGGGGGAAGTGTGTGAGTGTCAGACTGTCAGCTCCCCGGAGTCCAGCAGACGACAACCAGCCGATCCGCACACTCCCACACAGGAAGCATATATTTATTTAGAGGCTGCTCTGTTTACTGTGCAAGAAGATTCTCTGCAGGAATGCGTACTCACAGCTGTGCGCATCGGTTTGCAGTCACACATCGTTTTACACACCATTGAGAGGACAAAGTTATAAGTAGGAGAAGGATGCCCAGCTAACAATGGAAGTTTAGCAGAACATTTTGTGAATCCTATTAGTTTAGAATAGTTTGCTCACTAGAAAGTTTACTCTGTCTTTTTTTTTTCTTTGTATGTTTTTTATGTAACATCCTCAAAACACCACAAATCTGTATAATTACAACCTTCACTTATTAAACTGATCATGGTCTCTGCAAGCTGGAGCAGTTCATTGGATGTTTGCATTTACAGAAAAGCCCCATCAATTGAACTACACATGACTAAAATTAATATTCTTTTAATTATTATTATTATTATTTTTTTTTCTTTACATAAGTCATTTACTTTAATGTTAAAATATTCCACATGTATGCCATGTGGTTCCAATTTCCACAAGTGATTTTCACATATACAGAATTCTTTTTAACATGTGAAAAAAAGAGAATATTCAGTTTTGTTTTTTAACATGCAGATATCATGTCAAGTTTCAGGGCATAACCTGTTGAAATATACTTTCAAATGTTTTTTCATATGTGTAAACTTGCGGTTCGAAGTACAACTATTTAAATAAGCTAAGACCCTTAAACTATCCAAAGAACTCTTGATCTTTTTTGAGAGCGAATGTGTTATGTAAAACTTACACCCGTTACGTAAAGGTTGCATTGCTAGCACGGGTTAAGGCATTAATTTACCACAAATCCTTTAAAACAGAGTGGCTATAATGGGTATCACGTGTCCTTGAGGCAAACAGGCAGTTAGTGTGTGTTTGTGTGTTTCTGTGTTGGAAAGGTCAGCCTAAGGTAATTTGTTGCAGATAAAACCCTATGCCAGACACCAGCACCACATCTGCATGACAAATTTCTACAAAGCTGTGCTAAATCTATTAACACCCTGAGGAACTAACCCGTTTTAGCAGTTTTAACCACGTTGACTTTATCTTTGATTGTTTTTTTTTTCTTTTTGTTTCATCATCCAACCTCCTCCTCTTGTAATTACCTCTTTAGTAATATTTCTCTGACATCTCAGACTTTTTAACATCATTGTGGAATGAGCATATTTTTAAGCTCCTTTTGTGTGAGTGGAAGGAATATCTGAGAGTTATGATCTTGTGGGGACATTTGGCTCACCCCCCTCTGCCCTTCTTTTTATTTTAAATAGCAATAATTAGCTTCATCAATAATTATATCAGGCGACATGGTGGCTCGGTGGGCAGCACTGTCGCCTCACAGCAAGAAGGTCCTGGGTTTGATTGGTGTCTCTAAAGTGGCCCTAGTGTGTGCATGTGTGTGTGTGTGTGTGCTCTACGATGGATTGGCGCCCTGTATAGGGTTGTTCCTGTCTTGCGCCCTATGCTGCCGGCTAGGCACCGGCTCTCCCGTGACCCTGAAATAGGAATAAGCGGCCAAGAAAATGAATGAATGAATAATTATATCAATGGAGGAAACTCGCAAGTAAAGTAAGACAAGCCTGTGCGCAGTATTGAAAAAAAAAAAAAAAAAAATACATATATATATATATATATAATCAGTTTAATTTCAAATCATTCATTTCAAATTGTTCATTTCATATCTTGTTTTCATGTGAAATTATGTGTTCATGTGTTTATTACTTATCCAAAATGGTAGAATTGTTGATTGGCCTGATTAACACTATGTAGCTTAAAAATTCCTATAAATGATTACTGTGGGCGACATGGTGGCTCGGTGGGTAGCGCCGGCGCCTCACAGCAAGAAGGCCCCAGGTTCGATCCCAGGGTGGGGCAGTCTGGGTCCTTTCTGTGTGGAGTCTGCATGTCCTCCCTGTGTCCATGTGGGTTTACTTCGGGTACCCCGGTTTCCTCCCACAGTCCAAAGACATGCACGTTAGGTTGATTGGTGTCTCTAAAGTGGCCCTAGTGTGTGAGTGTGTGTGGTGTGTGCGCCCTACGATGGATTGTCGCCCTATCTAGGGTTGTTCCTGCCTTGCGCCCTATGCTGCCAGCTAGGCAACGGCTCTCCCGTGACCCTGAAAAGGAATGAATGAATGAATGATTACTGTATGATACAGACATGCTAGACATGCTGCCTAGCTGATTTGTATTAGCTTCTGGAATAGTTGTTATTGTAACCTGGCATCAGCAAAGAAAACAGGCTAAGCGTTAAATATAGCCAGTTATGGTTAGTAAATTAGCAAAACGTACCGCAACATGCTTTTTCAATTTAGTTGGAGTTCATGCCTTCTAGGGAGACGTCTCATTTTATATGAGTTTTTGCTTAATTCAGCATATTGAACCATTTTACTAGGGCCAGGTGCATTCATCCTCAAGATCCATACTGCACTATGGTGGCTTATCCATCTTCAAACGTATGCAGACATAGCGTAGCATGAAAAGGACACGGCAGATAGTGTGTTGTCATTCTTCTAGTTAGTTTTTCTATACTGATGAACTTAGATGCCAGCTCATGTGTTTGATATACAGTATCGCCTACAGTCATTGGCTAAATGAGAAACGTGGTTTGTACATTTAAGGTCTATTAAAATGTTAATGGAGTGCGAGTATTTGATTTCAGTACTACTCAAGGCCAGCACACTAAACCAATACTTCGAGTAATAAGTATACCAGCATTAGTCAAATATTTTCCATCCCAGCCTGTGTGTAAGTAAGATATGCGTGCATGTATGTACATGTATGTTCTGCATGTCAGATAAAGCATGTAAATACCCTATTCTCCTGAAGTGTTTGGAGATGTTAGGAGATTCTTCTGACCACATAGGATAATGAGTCATTTATTCATTATATGTTTGTGTTTTGCCGCACATGGTCTGAGTTAAAAACATGGGGGAAATTAACGTGCATATGTGTGCATGTCGTACACTGAACAGGACAAATTAAAAGCATAGTCACACTGTTATGGCGAAATCACAGCTGCATAGCTTAAACCATAACGATGCAGCCGAAAGACCTACCAGCTTTTCCATTATTAAGCAACATTCTGAATTTTCACATGTAAAAGATAACAGACTAGATCTTTTCTTTCAGAACAATAAGCTGATTGACAGATCACAAGATTATTGTTTATAGCCAAATGTCATTTTTGGTTACGTCGCCATCGGTTCCCAAAAGCATGTCATTTATTAATTCAGCAACAGGCTTTGTTTTGCTTCTCAGCAAACCACAAACTTGTCATTTAGATTTCGGCAACTTGTGAAGTCACGCTGCACATCTGCTTGCAGTTATCGAGGCGTATAACAGTATGCAGACTCGACGCTCCTGACATAGCGTGGTTTGTGTTATACAAAACTATGTAGTGGTTTAATAGGAAAGGAATAGTGGAGCTCAATTTCTCATCTTTTTTTTAAGAGAGAAAGAAAGTATGAGACTGAAAGAGAATTTGTCATTCATTTTTATTTGGTATCTAGACTTTCTATTTCAGGGATTCTGAGTGAAACAATGTGTAAAAAGTCCTCACAGTGTCCGGGTCTCTCTTTCCATCTCTCTGCCACTGATCACTCTCCTGAGGACACTAGCCCTGACACTTAGGGGGTCGTAGATTTTGCTTGTGTCATCAGAGGATGCTGAGGCGTCACTGCCGCAAGTCCTGGATGACACTGAAATAAACAGCCAAGCTGCTAACGACACTTATGCAAACACAGATAAAGAAAGCAAGATAAACAGAAGCCAAATGCAATGGAAAATTGATACGCTAACACACACTTGGACACCATCCCATCAGCAGAACATCCAGTAATATCTGGTTCAGTGCAACAACCAAATAAAGTGACTAATGATTTCTAAATGACTACAGAATTGCTCATATTGTACAGAGAGAGCTCAGTAAAGCAAACAAGGGTATCTGGTGTCTTCAGTGTATGTTTTGAACATGACCTTTTCGAAGGTAGGTTTTTACTATCTTACTGCCTCAATTGATGAGCACAAGCAGCCTGTAAACTTCATCAATAAAGGTTATAATGAGCAAATAGCCTAAAGACATGCTTACTACTGTGCTAAACAACAAATACGTATTTCTTGTTTTTGCCAAGCCACATTGTCTAGTGCTGGGGGTCGCAAACTTGGACCACAAACCCCCTTCTCATTTAAAAAAAAAAATCAAATACAGATTTATTATTGGCCTTATTATTTATCATTTATCATTGTCTAGAATTTTATGGCTATTTATTGGAGGCATAGAGGTTTTTTAACATATTTAGGCATAGAGCTTTTTAACATATTCACAGAACATATTTAATTTCACAGCAAGAAGGTCCCGGGTTCGATCCCCAGGGCAGTCTGGGTCCTTTCTGTGTGGAGTCTGCATGTCCTCCCCGTGTCCCTGTGGGTTTACTCCGGGTACTCCGGTTTCCTCCCACAGTCTAATGACATACACGTTAGGTTGATTGGTGTCTCTAAAGTGGCCCTAGTGTGTGAGTGTGAGCAAGTGTGCGTGTGTGTGCCCTATGATGGATTGGTGTCCTGTCTAGGGTTGTTCCTGCCTTGCGCCCTATGTTGCCGGCTAGGCACCAGCTCTCCCGTGACCCTCAACAGGAATAAGCGGTCAAGAAAATGAAGGAATGAATGAATGTATTAGGTCCTGTTAACATTATTTACAGTCTAATCTTTTTCCAATTATTGAGGTTAACCTACCTCACAGGTCACACCTCCTCAGTTAAAGTCACCAGGCAAATTGACTAATATGACCTCAATAATAAATGCAGCTCTGATAAAGATGGGTTATTGTTTTCTTTAAAAAATAATAATAAAAAATAAAACAGGGGATCAATGCTTTGAAGGTATGCTTCACATTATCTGGGGTTCCCCAGACCCTACTTTAAGCACCACTAGTGCAGAGGTTTAAAAATAACTTTATAATTAAACTATTCACCATTAGACAGCGCTGCAATTTAAGGGGTCTATAATAGTCATTCGTTGCCTAAAGGGTTTTTATTTAGGTCATTTTCAAATAGGGAAAAAAAACTCTGTAATATGGTTTTATAAAGAAATTTTGTTCTAGAGGATTAACAGGAAAAAAAAAAACTTTGAATACACTTTATATCTAATACTTAATATTTAATAATTATTGCCATTCTGTCTTAGCAGTGCAGAGTATAATGTTAGACAAAAAGGGTGGGTAAGGACAGGTTCAGAAAATGCCCTAAGGTTCTGCATTGAAATTCTAACCTCTCCTAGACTGCCAACCCAAAGCTCAATCAAGGGTCCAAGATTTTGTCCTCCCTAAGAGGCCATCTAAAAATCTAACACTGTTCACACCACAGCAGCGACAGCAAGACGGAAGTCATTCAGTTCCAATGGTAGCTGGACTACACTAAGCAACACAGTGTAGCGAATTGCCTGTCAACAAAATCGCTGTAATTTGGTGACAAAAAAATGTTGATCAGAGTCCAATTGTATGTAAATGAGCAGCAACAGAATCTAGCCAATCAGTGAGCAGAGGTGATCCTCTTATAGTCTTTCATTGTGAAATGCTTTCTTTTACTTTAGTTCATAGATCTCTGGTGTAGTCTATGCTTTGCAGTCCATGGTGAAATGATTGCACTAATTCTAGGAAAATAAAAACTTTTTTTTCAGTGGCAATTGGCAGACACCGTTATTACAGAGTGACTTACATTTATCGCATTTATAGAATTGAGCAGTTGAAGGTTAAGGGCCTTGCACAAAGATCCAACAGTGGCAGCTTGGTTGTGCTAGGATTTGAACTCATAACCTTCTGGTTAGTGGCAAAATGCCTTAACCACTGAGCCTAAGAACACACTGGATTTGTGGATCCACACGGCTGATATATTGTAAGCCTACCTTGAAGAAAACTCAAATAAACAACTCCATGATGAATATTGCAAAGGCAATGTAAATATATATATATTTTTTATAGAATTGATTCATCTCCTGTGTATGTGTAGCTCACTTCCTCAAAACGACACCAACAATGCTCACAAGCTGCCTGCAAGAGATAGCTAGGTGTCAGGAACACAGTGACTTGGCAAAATACAGTGACAATTTGCTGACACTGTGAGCACAGCATAACACTTACTAACACAACCACAAAGTGACCAACATGGCAGTGAATTAAGAATCACTGAGAATTTTGATATCATCGCTGCTGATACAGTAATAGAATTTCATCTCTACTTAAAAATGCATGAGAACATAGATATCATTTTACAGATACATTTTTAACTGTTATGTAACTTGGATGGATGGATGATTTCTGTTAGGCTGACTTTGCCATGTTGGTAGTCTTGGAAGACATGGAACAGGATGTTTCATGACAGTAGATCTACAACTCTTAACGTTAAGGGATCAAGGGAACCTTCACTTATTGCTTTGTAGGAACCCTGCGAAAGAAAGATGGGGTTCAGAGTAAAAAAGTGGAGGGGGAAAGGGGGGATTGAGGGTGGGGGCTTCCTTATTTTTCCCTAAATGTGCACCACAGACGAAACTCTGCAAGTGGGGGAAATGGAAGTGTCGCATTCTCTAATTTTATATCACTTTAATTAATCAGTAAAACATTATTTCGGCTCAATCTCAGGAGATTTAACAACGGTTGGCGAAGCAGCCCGTAGTAAATTGCTCCATGTTCTGACAGAAACAAACACATTTGCTGCACAGATGTTTAGAGAATGGTGCTCTCTGGGCATGAATGATAAATGTTGGAAAGTTGAGAGCACAAAATATTCAGGATAAAATATGCTTGCCTTGCACAGACATGACAAATATACCTTAAGTTATGTCAGAAACCCAAAGACATCATGAAATCCAACGCTGCTTAGATTGTATGCTTGGTATTATAGTGATGAAATCTTTTTTTCTTTCTTTTTTTTTTTGCACAGATCCTCCCATTGTAGAAACAGGGAGCAAACAGGACTGGAGACTTGGACCTGCTCCCATGTTCTAGACTGATCTGATTCCAGTCAGTACATTAACAAAGCTGTAAAGCTGTGCTTCGTGTTAAATGAACTTCCCGCTCCGGTTCAACAACCTCAACTCTTAAGAGCACTGGCCAGGAAATTGTGCCTGCGATAAAGGGGGCTTTCCTCATCCTCCACGCTGGGATTGCTTTAAAGGGCTGATGGAGTAAGAGGGGAGGGATAATAGCGCCGTGTAGGACTCCGAGCGCGCGCCTCATCATCCTCATCCTCATCATCAACCTCATCCTCATCATCATTATCATCCTCATCCTCTTCATCAGCAGCCTCCGCTCAGCTGAACATCACGGCCAGCAGCTCGACTCCTGTTTGAGAAGTGTCAGCGCGCAAAACACTTCTCATTCCTCCTCTCAGCAGCCTCGATCACAGCACACACGACTACACCATGTGGATTTACAAGCTCCTGCTTTGCCTATCTGTCCTCCTTTACTCGGGTAAGTTAGCTCGAGGTTGCAGTTTGTCTCCGCTTGACTTTACTTTGCTTGCTTGTTAAGAAAGCTGGGATTATGCAGCTGGGATCACATTGTAAACTCGGGTTGTGATGAAGCGCGAGCGACTCGATGCGCAAAGCGCCGCTTCGGACACTTGAATGTGAGTTTTGTATTCTGTGTCGCAGTTTAGCCGGGATACTTTTACTGCACGTTAAATAAAGTTTCGCAAGCTCTGGGAAGCGGTTGTGGTGAAGGCTCTGTTAGTTCTCTTACATCTGGACACATGAGTCACGGAACTGGGAATGGAAGAAGAAAGATGCGCTGTGGAAACGCTGTAGGCTCTGAAAACATGGAGTTCCCTCACACTCACAGCTCAGAGATGCACATTTCATTAGAATAAACAGTGTGGTTTATAATCTCAGCTCTCCCTCTCTCTCCCTCTCTCTCCCTCTCTCTCTGTCTCTCTCTCTCTCTCTCTCTTTCTGTCTCTCTCTCCCTCTGTCTCTCTCTCTCTCTCTCTCTCCCTCTCCCTCTCTCTCTCTCCCTCTGTCTCTCTCTCTCCCTCTCTCTCTCTCTCTCTCCCTCTCTCTCTCTCCCTCTGTCTCTCTCTCTCCCTCCCTCTCTCTCTCTCCCTCTGTCTCTCTCTCTCCCTCTCTCTCTCTCCCTCTCCCTCTGTCTCTCTCTCCCT
>JAOTRJ010000034.1:5596271-5606886 GCA_028564905.1 Leptodoras praelongus | reverse complement strand
GACCGTGTTAAATGCTGGAGTTTGTGTTCAAATGGCCATTTTTAAATCTATCTGTCTGTCTGTCTGTTTGTCTGTCTGTCTATCTATCTATCTATCGATCTATCTATCTATCTGTCTGTCTGTCTGTCTATCTGTCTATCTATCTATCTATATATCTATCTATCTATCTATCTATCTATCTATCTGTCTGTCTGTCTGTCTGTCTCTGCCCATCTGTCTCTGCCCATTTCTCTATCTGTCTGTGTCTATCTATCTGTCCATTTTTCTGTCTGTCTGTGTCTGTCTGTCTGTCTATCTATCTGTCTATCTATCTGCTCATTTCTTTATCTATCTGTCTCTGCCCATTTCTCTGTCTGTCTGTCTGTCTGTCTCTATCTATCTATCTATCTATCTATCTATCTATCTATCTGCTTATTTCTATATATTGGTAGGTCAGAACTTTTCCTCTGAATCAATAGAGTCATTTTTTCATTAGTCATGTTTCTCTCTCTGTCTTATTTGATAACCCACACTCCTGGTGTGTGTGTGTGTGTGTGTGTCTGTGTGTCTGTGTGTCTGTGTGTGTCTGTGTGTGTGTGTGTGTGTGTGTGTGTGTGTGTCTGTGGACTTACATACTTACAAAACCTACGGTCAATCTTTAATCCAGAATATGTGGGGAATGTTTGCTTCTAAAGATGGTCAGTGATATACTCATTGAAAGAATATGATTAGTGTAAAAGTAAAATATGCTCATGGGTTTACTCAAATTTAAATTTCAAATGTCGATGGGCAAATGTTCAACCCTGATACCAAGGGGAAAGCTGCCTGGAATGAGGATACAGATGTGATTTATTTATTTGTATTTTTTATTTTTTTTGCTTTCCTCTTTGCTCAGCTGCCTTGTATTTCCATTCAACATTCAATACAGGTTTGGGCTACAGACAGACCGGGCCAATGTGCTTATCTATAAAATAAATTAATAAATAAAACTTCCCCTCCTCTTCTGCCCATTAAGAACTTGGCCTGCAACCATGTCCAACGACCTTAGACACTGAGCTTGTTCATGCATGTCGAAGTTTGTCTCTGGTTCGGTTCCGAAGGAGTTCTGTTACCCGATCAGCAAGGATTTGGCACGTTCCCACATGGCCCTGACAATGAATCCACTCAACCTGAGTCACTGTACTTAATCAGAAGATGATGGATATCCTTGCATCTTATTACAAATGTGGGATTACTCTTGCACAAAAGCACAGAGAATTGGCTCATTTTCCACTCCATACTGCCGGTGTCTCGTGTACTTAATCAGTTATGCTCTTATTAGTGTCAGTCTTGATGTTAATATTCCCTGTGTCCTGTGTAACATTTATTCAATATTATTAGGAGATTTTTTAAATAAGAAATGTTAAGAAATGTAATAAGACCTATGATAAACTTGTTTCATATGGCAGAAAGCAAGAGGCATGCGCTTCAAGACTACCAGAAGACTGACGGGGTTCGTCTGGTTGCTCCGCCTGACTCCTCCTACATGATGAAAAGCAAGAAGATGAGCTTGGGAAAGTGTGTGCGCCGCTGCAGCCGCAACAGAAAACTCCCCTTCACTTGCAGGTATGGAGGCCTGTCAGGGTCAATAAATGCAGTTAACCTCCTACAGTTTATGAATACACAGGAAGCATGTGCAGTTTATACAGGGAACCACCTGCAGCTATCCCATAGTAGGATATGAAGGTCAGTCTGTGGTTTTAAACTGTGAAAAAATATTTGTGCCATGCTGAGACATTGGCATGTGACTAAATGGATATATGGATAGTGCATGCCATCCTGCATCTCTCCTACAAAACCTTCTAAAAAAACAAACAAAAAAAAAACTTGGCCCAGTGTAAACTGCATAGCATGCCCAGAGGAAGGAGCTGGAAGCTACATTACGACTGGAAATGCATGATCAGCAAATCAAGTACTTCCTATTTCGATGTCTTGCGTAATGGCCTATTAGCCAAACAGCACCTTGGCAAGCTTTGAAATATTAGCTATAGTTGGGCATACAAATGGCATGTGATTTAGAAATTAAAATATCAGTTCATTGCTACAAATTCTGTCAGGTAGAAAGAAGCAGCTGTTTCTAACCACAAACAGCTGCTTATCATCTTTCGCTCTTTCTCTATCTCCCACTTGTCCTCAATTCATCAAAAGTTGTCTATTTAAAAATGTTATGAAACCAAGTGAATTAATTCATTCATTCATTTGCATAAAAATTTTTTTCTCTCCAGGGCTTTCATCTTTGATCAAAATGGCACAAAATGTCATTTACTCTCCTTCGACAGCCTCACAGTGGGCGTCCATGCCGAGACTGACTTCAGCTTTGACCTTTATGAAAAAAAAGGTACAAAAGCTTTCTTGCATTACAGTTGCTGTGCTGATGCTCTAATTTGACAAGGAATTTAGTTCCATATGGTTTGATTAGTAACATGCATCTGTTCCTGGTTTTTCATGGGGGTCCTTTATGCTAAAACCACACTTTCACTTTTTTCGTCTTATGTAACTGTCTAATGCCGTTTAGAGGCCTTATTTATAAAGGCTTGCTTTGGAATGTTAAAGCTAGACGAAGCTGGATGACCTGTATACACAGTGACTTGTAGATGTCAGGAGTTGAAAATGAAATGACACAGCACTGGCAGCTTGTCTTGTGACCTCTCTGTCAGCAAATCTTGTTTTTTTTTTCTTTACAAAATGTAGTACCATTGTCTTTGCTTGTTTGGTACATGAAATAGCTCATAGTTCAACTGACCACCTTTTCTGTCTTACTCTTGTAGACTTTGTAAGAGAGTGCATCATTGGCACAGGTCTGAATTACAAAGGGAGGAGATCAGTGACAGAGAGTGGTGTTGAGTGCCAGAACTGGGATCTGAACACGCCACATGAACATCAGTAAGACTCTCCATCTATCCCCTCTGCCTCTTTTTGCAACCTTTCAGTTCTATTTCATTTCTACTTTTTACACCTTTGTTATTTGTAATTCAGTGAGTTTTGCATTCATTTGGAACAGATGCATTGCAGACTTCACAAGGATATACTTTTGTAGTCTAGATTTGAGGATTTCATGATTAATTCAGTTGTCCTCCCCAAAGAGTTAAGCTTTGTGGAACAATTTTGTTCTTACAGCAAGCTTAGCTTTTTAAAACAGTGTATGCTTATGCTGCACTAACATCTAAGGCTGTAGTCAAAAATGCCATTGTCAAGTCCAAGACCAGGTCTAACCAAGATCTAATCAAGAGTCTTCAGTGGGTTGAGGCCAAGTAAAGGCCGAATCTACAATCAAGATCGAGACAGAAATCCATCAAATTATTTTCATGGCCAAATTTTCATTTCACCTAGTTGGCTTCATTTGTGCATGTTGCCAGTGATTACACTGTATTACAGAAGTAGGAATTAATCTGTGTCACACGTCTATGAATGCCAGTGTCAGTGTAAGACAAGTCAAAGTCAATACAGAAAACATTTCCAGACCAGATTCGAGTCCTACAGCCCTTTTATCATCATATACAACTTTAGCTTTGAACTGAGTATAGACTTGTGAATAACTGTACTTAAATACACATTTATATACTCACACGTCTATAAATAAGTGTGCTGAGCTGGAGGAGTTGTTTTTAAAAGGTTAGTGTGGAGGGTCGACGCAATGGTGGGAGTCTTGACAGAATGCAGCACACGGCTTAGATAAGATAGCTAATGTGAAAGGCTTATTTGCCAAGAGTTCATTATGCCTGGTGAGTTCATTAAGGATGCTGAAACAGCATGGAGCCATTCGTTTACTGCCTGTCATTTACTAGGGATGGAGAGAATAGTGAGTCTGTGACTTGGTGCCAAGAGAGCTATATGTCTCAGACTTTTACAAAGCTGCCAACACATGAAAACGTGACTACCTTGAAGGGACCTTGAGGTTTTTTTTTAATTCTCACCTCCCCTTGTTCTTTCTTTTCCTTTCAACTTTTTTATATTTCCTAATGGCCTGCTGCATGGTTACCTGCTCAGAAACAGTTTCAGCAGTTTTGGATCAGAACATTGGAAAAATGAGTCACAGGCAAACTAATTTGTCACATTTTGATATCGTTGATAGCTTTAAAACAGGTTTAAAGCACAACCTAGTGTTGCGGTCTAGTTGAGTTTCTAAATGGAGTGGACACCTTTTTGACTAGAATGTATGAACTTTATAAGGGATTTATGGGACGGCTCACATTTAGACCTCCATTGAGAGAATTGCTCTGGCCCACTGGCAGAGGGTTGTTGACCCTTTGTTTGGAAATCCCACAGTTTACTTATGGGTAAAGCCAACCCACATCAATCAATACCCAATTCCAAATATTAAACATTTAATCATAGAGCAGCATCACATGGGTCTTAAAGAGTCATTTAATATCCCATTGTGTTTCAGTATTCCACATCTCTAATGATGTTTACTTCCACTGTAAATCCTAAGAGGATGTCTGTGATGTGTGAAAAACATTCTATAGACAGAGGGGGTGATTTCTTCCCCCTTTTTTATATTTTGAGACTGTGTGTCTCTGTCTCTTTTGATCTGAACCTGCTTTATGTTCTTTGATTTACTCATGAGTGGGAGTGCAGAGGAGGACTTGAAGTGGGTGACATCAGTATCTGGGATGGCTGTCTGTCTTCCTGTTGCCATTTATCTTTTTTTTATCTGTTTAAAGCGGAAGTCTTTTCCAGTGTTAACAGACATACAGAAGTCTCAGTAGCACAGCTGGTTGTTATTTCCTGAATATACAGATGAAACGATAGAATCCCTTGAGCTTATCCTCATTCTCTCTTCCATTACCTATCAAACACACTTAGCTTCTTACCCCGGCGGCATAAGCAGAAGGACCTTCGGGGGAACTTGTGCCGGAACCCTGATAATAGCACTACGGGACCATGGTGTTTTACCAAGGACCCCAGCATACGCTATCAAAACTGCAGTATTCCCCAGTGCTCGCAAGGTAAGCATCCATTAACATTCTGTCATTTAAACACATAGAATAATCTACTGCTGAGCTGCTTTTTGATTTGATTTTGAGAATACTTTCTTTTAGGTAAAGATACATTCTGTGAGTGAAGTAGTCACGAGCCAGGATGTTTTTTTTTTTTTTGCATCCACTTCTCTTCTCGCTAAATCAGGACATGGGAGAATGTGGGCTGAATATGCGGAGTGCAATGTAGAAAGCTTTCTCTGGAGATAGTGATCAGGCAAACAGAGACAGCCTTCTGTCTATTCTCAGAGCACTGTGCTGAAATACGGCTGGGAGGGTTTGTTAATAAATTAGTTTCCCATAATCAGAAACACACACAGATGGATGTAAAATCAAGGTTTCATGAAAATGGCCAGGGCTGGACATCTGGTTCCAATATGCTGCTCCAGCCTTTATAGAGGAGTACAACAGTCATAACAGGCTTTCGAGGGAGCACTATTGCTTAGGTGACCTCTCTCTGCTGTGACGTTCGCCGGGCCATTATGACTAAGCCTCTAGATTTTCAATTACTCATTTCGGTAACCTTTGATCATTTGAAATCAGTTAGAAGCTCTGGTTTGCCCCTGGAGACGTACTGACAGCTTAATGGGTGGTATTTCAGCTTATTAAGGTGAGGTGTTACCTGATGTAGGACTCTAGTCTAATGGCTACATATAGGAATTCACTTAATGTTAGATGAGAAAGATATAAGAGATTGATTGCAATAAACATTAACCTAATTCCTGAAACAATGTCCTCAGAGAATTTAACATTCCAGCATCAGTTGTTTTTATTTCTGTTGTATAATGTGACAACCATGTTAAAGTCATTTTCTCCTTTCTGAGCAAGCTAAAGTCTCTCAGCTGTGCATTTGTGTGTGTGTATTCCTTTGGGTTTGCTTCTCAAGACTAAGATTCTTACCAGCCATGTTCCTCATCCACAGTGGAATGTATGATGTGTAATGGAGAAAGCTACCGCGGACCCATGGACCACACGGAGAGTGGCAGAGAGTGCCAGCGCTGGGACTTAGATGAACCTCACAAACATGTCTTCCATCCCAAAAGGTACAAAAACCTCTTGATGAGAACATGTTCTTTAGGGCCATGTGTTTTGTTCACGATAGTAGAGTGTTGTAAGTAGGGCAGATCAGAAACAATCTACAATGGAACCTTGTTATGTAAATCTATATATGACTTTGAGTGTGTTTGCAATTTAGTGCTCTTTAAATATTTACATCATGCAAAATACTGTGTATATCCTTCTTGGGAAACTTCTTGGTAGATAGATCTGAAGTCTTAGTCCAAACTTCTAAACAATGCTTTGTTAAAAATAATTACTTTGTTAAGAAAATTGATACTTTATACTTATTTGCTCCCTCGGGGAAACGCTGTCAGAGTGCATTACAATGTGTTTGTTGAACTGTGTGCAAGAAATAAATCTAGAAAGTTCTGGCACAAAGCTTATTTCCTATGAGCATATGATTACTACTGCTGTATACTGTATGCATGCAATCTGTACTACTGTATTTCTGCATGAATATTGTATTCATCAACATTACATTCTATTAACATCAAGCTGATGTGCTGCTTATCTTCAGCCCATGGTGAGTGTTGAGAAATCATAGGGGTAGGGGTTGAGAAATGGATGCGAGTTGTTTAGCTACTCTCCCTTGAGTCGATATATTCACAGGAGGTTGTAATTGGTCACTGGAAATGCTTCAAGTACGTTTACCTCATGTGGAATGGCATCTGCCAGCGATGTTTGAAAAGCATTCAAAAAATCAATAACATATATTCCCAGTACTTTGCAGTGTGGGAAATTGTGTCTCTTTAAAAAGTGACAGTTTTCCACGATCCTGCCAAAGAGACAAGGATTGGTCATGTTGTTTTAAGCTTTTAGTGGCTTTAGGGTTCACGGTCCAAGTAATTCACTGAGCTTTCCACAGAAGCTGGCTGCATCTGTAGCACAAATTGGTTTATGCAGCATGCCTGCAGGTGATTGTGGGTACTGCTTGTTGTAAATCACAGCTGCAAATTGTTGCTCACTTTACCCTCTCTGTCAGGTACCCAGATAAAGGACTTAAGGATAACTACTGCAGGAATCCAGATGGACGCCAGAGACCCTGGTGCTTCACAACTGATCCTGACACTCTGTGGGAGTACTGTGATGTCAAGCAGTGTGGTGAGTGTGATTGTCTGTGTGTGTGTGAGTATACACGGAATACAGGTTTTCTCTGGATATGTGTAGGCAAGTCAAGGAGACTGAAAAAAAAAGGAATTTGCCAAATTTACAGCTTCCTCTTCCTGCAGCTTCCCACTCATTTGGGACCCTCACAGGAATGTTGTTTGTGGCGAACAGAGAAGAGGAGGGTTTGTCCATAAAAAAAACCTGTCTTCTTCCTCCATTATGCTCCCTCACTCCTGCTGTTCACTAAAGTCTCCAAGTGTTTGTTTTCCTTCATCAGTGCACTGGTGCATGGCCTTATCCGAATGAGAGCTGGGACCTGTTGTTTTGGTTTTGGATTGCTTTGTAAACCCTGTGTCAGGAGACAATTGCAGATTTCAGCTTTGCACACAAACACACACACACATTTTCAGACAGGTTTTTCCACCTCGCACTGTAACCAGTTACAATAATGAGATGCCTTAGTCCCGCACCTTTTCCTCTTCCTGCTTCAGCTCCTTCTCACTCTGCCTGAGAATATTTTAATGACTGAGGAAGCAATGAAGCAGGATATCAGGCTTAGCTTTGGCTTCCATTTTATAAATAAGACTTATTGCCTGGTGGAACTGCGCTTGTGCTTGGATCACTTCTGCGCTGTACATTTTTTTAAACAGAACTGATTTACTAGTTCTCTCAGACACTGTGGATCTACAACTTGTAGAATCTCCTTACATCTTTCTCTTTACAAAGTCTGTGCACAGTTCTTCAGCCATGTGCGTCCCATCTGTGTGGATACTGATGCAGAAATGATCTGCAGAAACGATCAGAGCATCTGTGTGTGGATTTAGATGGCGTAAGTCCACTTGGATAGTGAACCTCCTGTCTATCTGAGTCCTGGTCTTAAGGCCAGAAAATGCTCTTAAAACCTAGGCTGTTTCTCTGCAGTAAACATAGCTAAGCATGAAGCAGTGTATTGTGTTAGTTCTCAAAGTATAACTTGCTAATGAAACTGTTCCTACACGACACTGCCTGAGTATGCAATGATAAATAATTTTAACATGACATTAGAAAGTAGACGAGACTGCCACTCGTGTGCCGTTCCTATTCGAGAGAGTGAATTTGACATTCATACATAGGAGTCAATGCATTTCTGAAGTAGTGAATATGAATACGTTATTTGGAATGAACAGACCAAATACGGATATGAATAGAAGGCATTCTGTTCTTTCTTTTTTTCAAGAAATCTTGGCAGTACGTTTCCCAGAGCATCTGGTAGATACTAAAGGTGTGGGTCAGAACTGTGATCCACCAAGTTGGTATATGTACATACAGTGATAGGTGAAGCTGGCAGAACAAATTCAATATGTGAAACCTGGAAACATTAAATCATTAAAAAGTGGTGCAATTGCTGCATTCGTTATTTTAGCCTTAGTTTACATTAGGCAACTAATTTATATTGAGAAATAGTACTAACTATCATGTGCATATACAAACAAAAATGATACATTCACAAACAGGATAAAAAAAAAAACAGTCCTGTGTACAGTTGCAGTTTAGACCGATTATGGACACGAGTGATGTAGCTGAGTCTGAGGAACAATCAAAGCCAGATTTTTTTTTTTCAGTGTTTTCCAAAGCCCTCTCCCATTCCAGTTTAGGCTGCACCCATATACTAATATTTACAGATACAGATAAAGATAAACAGATGTGAAATGGCGATGTGTTATACCCCTACTATACACTATAGTTATATAAAGATGCCCCTGCTGTATTCATTCAGGGATTGTAATGAAACAGTCAGAGCTAACTGGCTGAAAAAAGCAGGTTTAAGAGATATTTGGCGGTCATTTTACCAGAACTGTCACTGTTTTTATTGTTTGTATTCAGCAGCTGCTTTGACTCACAAAGGATGCAAGAGAAAAAAAAGAACTACTGGTGTTGTGTTATGAACTTGCACAGTTGTAGAAAGAACGAGTCTGACTCATCGTTCCTCATGCTCAGTGAGTAATGTTGTTTATTGACTTTTCAACGTCATTATATCTTTTTGT
Organism: Leptodoras praelongus; assembly: GCA_028564905.1. Taxonomy (NCBI): domain Eukaryota; kingdom Metazoa; phylum Chordata; class Actinopteri; order Siluriformes; family Doradidae; genus Leptodoras; species Leptodoras praelongus. The sequence goes on along the minus strand of JAOTRJ010000034.1, from coordinate 5,597,699 downwards.
TTTTCCTCTTTCACAGAGTCTGACAACCACAATGACGTTGAAACGACTACGACATGTTTCCGGGGGAATGGGGAAGGGTATCGTGGGACCGTGGCAGTACCCAAGGATGGTTTGACATGTCAAAGATGGGATGCCCAGTTTCCTCATTCACACTCCTTCACACCACAGAATTACCGCTGCAAGTGAGTGTGCCTTCTACAGACACCTGCTAAATACAATGTGTATACAGTAGAGTACATTATAATACCTATATACACCTCATAGCCTTATTGCTAGTATAACACTACTCTCTCCACCATCACTGTACACCCTTAGGGCAAATCTTCAAGCAGATGTATGTGTTATGCCCAGACATTTTATAGGAGTTATTGATGGCAACATACTTGCCTTGGGGCATACAGTGGTGCATGTCCCAAGGCAATAGGATGCTACAGTCTCCTTCATATGCAACCCCAGTACGTTGAACAAAGTTTGTATTGCTGTCTCCCAGCAAGATTTCAGTTCCAATTCACTTGTATAATGATTTACTGATGGGCCATACAATAAATGATTATATTCTTGTATCTCTTCAGCCAACTATTTGAATTGAATAATCTATCTATCTATCTATCTATCTATCTATCTATCTATCTATCTATCTATCTATCAGTCTTGCTCCATTTTGCTTTTGCGAACAGACACACTTCACTTTACTGTCAGCCAATTAACCTGCACAACAATGTGGATTTGCACAAAGATTTGATGATTTTACAGATGTGCATGTTGGCTTTTAGCAATTTTGTGTTGGAAAATTCTGGCCAGAAACAGGCAGTAATATTACTGAATCTCTAAAGACATGCGTGACTGGGAAACCAGAAACAAGCTCAGGCACAAATACACTGCTGACTAAATTAGAATGGCTAAGTGAGACCAAATTATTGACATTGGAAATGAAGCCTGTAATGATACTGCTTTGCAAAGACAAATACATATCTTCTAGAACAGTTTGGAAAGCCCTAGGTGTTTGAGTTAATACAGACATATACTGTACCTTGTTCAGATACACCGTATATAAACCAAGAACTCAGACTCAGACTCTCTTTATTTGTCATTCATTGTACACTGGTGTACGCAGAATGAAATTCCATTGCATTTGGCTCACACGGAATGTACAGGAAAATTTCTGATAGTTAGTATCCCAGACATTATACATAAAAATATAGAAATTGAGTCGTATAGCAGCAGATATTTTAAAATTTGGGGAATGTGATGGAGGCATCACATGATTTGAGCAGATGCGAAAAGTGGAAATAAAAAAAAAGATATATATATATATATATATATATATAAATATATAAATATGTAGAATGTGATGTACAGGGGTTAGACAATGAAACTGAAACACCTGTCATTTTAGTGTGGGAGGTTTCATGGCTAAATTGGACCAGC
>JAOTRJ010000034.1:5569728-5580226 GCA_028564905.1 Leptodoras praelongus | reverse complement strand
ATATATATAGAGAGAGAGAGAGAGAGAGAGATTTTATTATTTTTTTTTTTTATTAATTTTTCTCCATTGTCATTTCAACAGAAAGACTACGGTGGCCCGCTGGTGTGTCAGGAAAAGGACAGTAAGGTCATAGTGGGAGTAAGTATCCATGGCAGAGGATGCGCCCGACACAACCGGCCTGGTATATTCATCAGCGTGGCCCAGTATACAGGATGGATACACAAGGTGTTCAAAACATACCCGTATTCAGACTATAATTATTAAAGCTGAGCTTGAGTAAGAGAGGACCTGGAACTGAGCAGTCCTGAGGATCCAAAACAATCAAGACAAATCAAGGTGACCCACATTAATAACTTCACAACTTGCACATACATTCAAAGTTGATGAAAACTGTGTCCAAAAATGTGAAAACTGGGACAACATCTGAAAATAGAACCTGACTATGTTCTGATTTCATGAAGAAAGCGAGGATGATAAGGCTGGATTTCATTCAATTCCATATGTATTGTTGTAAAAGCTGAAAAAAGGTACGAAGGCCAGCTGCCTAAACCCTGCATACAAGCTTTGTAGCTCTTTATAAGGATTGTGGGAATTGTTATATATTTGAAAGTGCGAGACCATGTTTTGGGGGGGGGGTGTTGCCAAAATCCGTGGAGGATCTGTGAGTGTTATGTATGCTAGAATAGAAGAGAGAAAAGCAGGGAAGCTGTTTCTCTGGCTATTAATTGTAAGAAAAGATCATAAGGAAAGATAAGGGTCTACAATTTGTGACTGTAGCAAGAAAATATTCTGTTTTCTTTTGTTGTTGTCAAACAAATACACGGACTAAAGAAAGGTTTGTCGATTTACACATTCATACTGTATTGTATCTCGGCTCTAAACATACCCCACAGTATTATCTGTCATAAAAAGGTGTGTATAGTACAGTATATGTATAAAATATGTGTACAGTAGTATTATTTGAAGGTTTTTTTTTTACTTTTATGCTCCTGATAATACTTGAATACACACACATCCACCGATACACTGTCCTCTCCAATAGCACTTCCTTCATGTCAGATTGACTTTGCTTTATGCAGGTGTGTACATCATGCTCAGTGAACTCTGTAGATGTTATACAATGTTACTGTGTCCCCAACATATGCTGTGTTTGAATTATTATCAGAAGCCATAGAAGGGTTATGTGTTGTAAATGCTGTAGTCATCACTCCCGATGCTTGGGTAGGTCTCATAGACCTTTTATGAAGGTTGTAAAATATTATGATTTTTTTTTTCTGTGTGTGTGTGTGTGTGTGTTTTGGCATAATCTTGATCATTAGATATTACTGCCAATAAAAATGTTGAAAGCAAGCTGGGATTAAAAAGAGAGTAGGTGCTACTTTTAGTTCTGTTTAGTAGTCATTATCAGTTGAAATCCTCAAGAGTATGTTGGACCATGTGTGTGTGTGTGTGTGTGAGAGAGAGTGACATAAATCTGTGCTGTTTGTCAACCATGCTTCTGGCAGAATGCAACTCTGCAGGACAGAGTGTGTTTGTGTGTGTGTGTCTGTGTGTGTGTGTGTGTGTGTGTGTGTGTGTGTGTGTGTTTATATCTTGGTCACAAGGATTGGAAAATATGACACTTCTGTCCTTGTAGGGAGATCTGGCTAGTTCCTACAAGGCATACTCTTTTATCTTATTTTTTAAAACTGCAGCTTCAACAGTCTAACTATTTCCTTTTGGTTACTGAAGTTAAGGTTAGAGTAAGATTTAGGTGTAGGAATAGCATTAATTAGCTGCATCAGTAATTGTCAGTGGAAGGTTATCACAGAACTAAAAATGTGTGTGTGTGCGTGTGCATGTGTGGTCATGAACGAAGAAGCCAACATTAAGCTTCCATCTAGTAGAGAAACATGCCTAGTTAGGCAAAGATATTCATTTTTCTGTTTTTATATTCCGGATTAGTCGTGTGACCGAGCCCATCCATCAGAACTGGTTGTTGTGTGTGGCCATGGCTTGCTCTGAATGCAAGTTTTTCATTCCTGACCTCTCATTCTGGACCGCATCCAACAACAATCAGCTTGGAATATTACCCCCAAAACCATGTCCGCTTAAGCAAATACCACGCTGAAGGATGGCTCCTAAGTGCTTGCTTTCCAAAAACTCCTGATGCTCATTAATATTGGTTTATATGAAGGATGACTTTCATTTGTATGAGTCCAAAGGCAGAGAGCCTTATATTAAGCAATACTAGGAATGTTTAGCATGTGCTGAAAAACAGTCAAGACAAACCGTGTAATCATCTTGCTTTGTGATATGATTTTTCTCTCTCCATATTTAGGCCATAAGACTTGCTGATTGATTTCATACCAAACTATTGAACTTTCATTCAGTTGGTATGTAATGATTAATTTACAATGAGGTGATCTATATAAGCCAACCAGTTCTACAGTTTTCATTAGGAATTTCATGTTGTTGTTTTATTATTATTATTATTTTGGTGTAAATATGTCACCATTATGAATGTACAGTGCTGCTATTTACAATAGAAGGTTGTAAATATCATCTGTGTACATACACTCCTAGTATGGAGATATGCTTATTCAGTGTATTATTATTACACCTGCATTGTATGGTTCATGCTGTATTTATCCGCTTACATTGTGTGTTCATTATGACTCCTTTATGTGCCTTTACCATGTTTACTATGTCTGAAATAAAAAAATAAAATATGATTAAACAAATATAAGCCATTTAATACATTTCTTGCCTACCAAAATGATTCACCCTAGACTCAGACAGATTACACCATAGCTCCTTCTTGTGGTGGAATGGATTGTTACCTCATTAGCCCTGTCATGAATAAATATTAATTCATCATCATCAATTCATTCATTCATTCAGTCACGCATTTGTTTACTTATTATGAGAATTGTGCCGTCTCCACATCTTTGAACATTATAGTATAGTAGAAAACTATGGCTCAGAGAGTGCACTAATTAGTTTGTAGACAGGCGTGGGATATATTAGGCAGTGAGTACTCAAAGTTGATTTGCTGGAAATGAGAAAAATGGGCAAGCTTATGGAACTGAGCAACTTTAACAAAGGCCAAATTGTGATTGGTCAGATTTTGTGGTTTTTTTCCCAGTATACAGTGGTTAGTATCCACCAAAAGCAGGCCAAGAAACAGCAACAGGTGAACCAGTAACAGGACTGTTGGCAGCCAAGGCTCACTGATCTCATGGGGTCTGTAGACTAGCCTCTATTGTCTAATCTCAGAGAAGAGCTACTGTAGCACACATTGTTGAAAGTTAATGCTGTCTATAATAGAGATTTGTCAGACCACAGAGTGCATCACAGCTTACTGAATAAGGAGCTGCGTAGCTGCAGACTGGTCAGAGTGCCCATGCTGACCCGTGTTCACTGCCAAACATGCCTACAATACGCAAGTGAGCATCAGAACTAGACCATGATGCAATGGAAAAAGATGGCCTGGTCTGGTGAATGTTTTCTTTTGCATCATGTGGATGGCCAGGCATGCGTATGTTGATTACCTAGGGAAGAGATGGCATCTGGATGCACTATGGGAGAAGGCAAGCCGGCAGAAGCAGTTTTATGCTCTGGTCAATGTTCTGCTGGAAAACCTTGGGTCCTGGCACTCATGTGGATGCTAATTTGTTACCTACCACCTACCTAAACATTGTTTCAGACCAAGTACACCCCTTTCACCACCAACATTATTCCCTAATGGCAATGGCCATTTCAGCACGAAAGCACTGGGAAAAAAATTCAGGAATGGATCTCAATCCAATCAAATGTATGTGGAATGTATTGGACAAACAAGTCCAATCCATGGAGGCCCAACCTTGTAACTTACAAGACTTAAAGTATGTCCCACAGCACACCTTCAGAGGTCTTGTGGAGTCCATAGCTTCAAGGGTCAGAGCTGTTTTAGTGGCACAGAGGTGACCCACACAATATGAGGCAGGTGGTTTTAATGTTATGGCTGATTGCTGTATATATTGTGTACTTTCATAGGAAGTAGGGAGCCATTTGGGATTATAACCTGCAGAATTCTATAAATCATATTTATTAGTAAATTCCGTTGACATGTAGTAAAACTAAACTCTGCTTAAGTAACTTCCACAACTTCTTCTTAAATAACTTTGACAAAAGCAGTGCAGAATGTAATGGATAGAACCGATGTGAAAATAATCATGACTGCCACTTCTTCCCAACGTAAATTTACAAGGCAGATGCTGCGAGAAAAGAATTAAATGCTGCTCCATATGCGGTATCTCCATAAATTTGGTTTATAGAAGCCATTACCCTAAAAAAAATCCTATAAAGATTTCTCATACTTGTCATGCAGATACCTCAACAAGCTGATGCTAGCTACATCTCAGTTTTGGGTAATCACACTGTAGGTAGTTAGCTATAATTATTATTATTAGTAGTAGTAGTAGTAGCAGTAGTACTAGTAGTAGTAATAACTGGGTCCTCTTTGTAGAGCAGATTGGCATCAGACATTAGATTTAACTGGGTTCTGGATTAGTGAGTGTATATTAAGGTTATGGGGATCTTTTAAAACCTAGGTGTTAATGATTAAAACATGACAGAATTGACTAAATTAATATCATCTTCTGGAGAAGTGAAAAAAACTGCTTGTATTGCTGAAATATCTCATTACCAATTATCAATCAACCCATTACCTGTCCAGAATTTGAAATAGTTTGGGCAGGAAAGTAGCTAATCAAATGCCTTTAAATCTAGCCCTACCAATTTTAGTATTTTATTTCAGACCCTCACTCAGGCCTCTGCTCTCCTGATGGGCAAAAACTGCTTTGCCTGCTGTATTTTACTCTCTTTAAACCCTGCCATGGAGGCAGATTTATAGGAGACTGGGCAAAGACTTTAAAATCTTTAAAGGCTTGTTGGAGATGTTGGTTGATGCTGATGTGTCAGAAAAAAGGACCATTTTTATTCCTCCCTTTCTGTGCTAGGCTTAAATAGACATATGTTACTGAGTTTAATTGTTTGATTGTTAAGAAGCACCATCAAACAGCTTTTACATTTAGTCTTTAAAAATCGATTAATTGGAATGAAAAGCATTCTGGTGGCTTTTGGATTACTCAGTGTTGGTAACCTGCCAATTTCTTCAGTAATAAAGAAGATAAGTTCATAATCCTATAGACTCAAAGTGGAAGAAAAACAATTTCACAGTGTTATAGAGGCTAGTTTGGGCTTTATTTTGGGGTGCTGAATGCACCATTTCCTGAAAGCTACCTCAAACAGCTCCCGAGGGCTAAATAAAACCACTTTTGAAAAGCGCTGACCTGTTTCTCCAGTGAGTTTGCTCATAAAGTGGAAGTGTTAAGCTGGACTTTTATGGTGAGAGGAGCAAGAGAAGGGGCTGAGCATGGTTGCAATCTCCTGGTATGGATTAGTGTTGGGCTCTTCCTCTGTGTTCAGCACATCCTGACTATGGCTTTAAGGTTTTATTGGTCTTCAGGGCCAGACAATGCAAGGAGAGCAGCCAGCAGACCTAATTAGTTCAGCTCTGCCATCAAGAATATGCAAAGATCTGATAACTGCTGTTGCAGTGCTGAATCAATCTATAGCCACTGGGTGGTGCTACTGGTACAGGAACAAAAAAAAGCCTCCAATTTGATGAACTGATTGGCCAATGCGGGAAAAATATTCAAAATGATCAGTCCTGCTCTGACTATATCCAGCCTCAAGGGATTTCTGTGCTTACTCTCCAGTGGATGGGAGTGATCAACCTACTTTCATATTTCCAGCATTCAAGTGTGTGTGTGTTTGTGTGTAGCTTGTGTGGTTGTTTTGCTCTGCTTGGGTTTTAATCAGCATGCTGAACACTGGGACTGCAGGCAGTACACTGCAAAAGCAGATTCATTTGAGCAGAGGACAGATGTGTTAAATAGGAGATATTGAACCTAATGTGAAGAGCGGTGGCTCTCAGTGGCTGTTTGTATTGAAGACGAGTATTTAACCTGCAACCACCCCAGACATGTGGTGACCATCTGCATCAGGCTGCACAAACACTTATGGAGCATACTAACAGAGAGAGGGAATGATTAAAGTCCAGTGCACTGTGCTGTCTAACTATAACTGACATCATCATCATCCTCATCATCATCATCATCATCATCATCATCTCTTTACTTTCATCATATTTATCACAACCACTATCATTGGCATTCTCATTCCTACTGATATTATATTGGATTTTCCTGTATATTTTTTTTTCTCTGCAAGTCCACTCGATGCCCTTTCATGTTTTCTGGTGCCCTATGTCTGAGAATGATCATTGCAAAATCCATACTTGAAAACATTTACAATGCTATCGATCATCAGATAATCAAAGCAGGTAAAATGTGCGCAGTTCAGCTTTCTGGGTTGTAGTGGTCACGCCTGTTCTTTAGTCACTGTTATGGATATGGTGACCAGGTGATAGATGTCAAGAGGTCATCTCACTGCAAATCGTCACTTAATGATGTGTGAACAAGAGCGACCACTCATCATTCCATTACCAGAGAGAGAAAGAGAGCGGGGGAAGAAGAAAGAGAAAAAGAGAGCCAGCTATGAACATGTGGGGGTTTGCAATGAACCATGGAATTTAATGTTCCTGAAAAATATATGTTTCTTGGTCCATGTGTCCTTTCAAAACTGACTGGAGTCGAGTGTTGTATGAATGAGACAAGGAGAAGGATGAAAAATAGAGTTCGTAAAATGACTACACCATTAATTCATCTGAGATGGGAGTGCTTATCAACTGAGAGCCAGCAGCAGGAAAATGACAGACAGTGAGGGCAGAACTGGGATATGAAATAAGAAATGCTTTGTCAAGCACAAAGGTGATGTTTTCCAACCTGGAGTTGCTCTCTTTCTTATCTGAAACCACTAATAATGCTGTCAGGCAGCTTTAACAGAGAGAATGTGATGATTCTGCAAAATCAATGCAGCACAGGTTTACAGCAAGAGGCAGTTTGATTAAGAAGGAGGTGTCCTTGCACTCAAGCTGTAAGTGTCCATTAAAATAATCTTTGACAATAATCTTAGTAGATTGTAGACAAACATGCACAAATGTGTTTGAAAAGGACTTATAGCATTGTTCTTTTTTAAGATAGTTATATGATTACAATTATGTTACAATATGATGGAATTAACGTCACAGAGTGTGACAGTTTTTGTGCACAATCATCTCAAGTTAGAAAGAGACACTTGGAGCGCAAAGAAGTAATTAACTCTGACTGATGACTAAAGGTCAGAATTCATGGTGTTTGCAGTATTTGTAGGTGTGAGTTTGCATGCACGTATGCCATGACCCCTCATATACCTATGAAACACAATGTACTTAAAATGCACTTACATTAATTTACCCTTTAACCCCATTACTTATTTTAATTTACCCCAGAAAATATACCAAACCACTGAATTAAGTGGCCCTAAATTTAGGATGTTAATTCAGAGCATGCTTATTAATATTAAGGAGTAATTAGCACAGTTTTGTTTAATTTAGTAGTCTTAATTTAATTACATTTTTTATTAACTGTTATTTCCTTATGTTTCTTGACATAAAGGTTAATTCAGGGCATTTTAAGTAGTCCAGGATTTACACTATGAGAGGGTTATGAACACTGACCCAATGCCAAGACAAGGGAGGTTGAATAATTCTTTGCAATAAATACACTGAATGTACAAATAAATTGAAATTCAGTATAAATCCAAAGCACTCACTTCTGAGTGGTGTATCAGAAACTCATTCACTGTGTCATCTGGAAATTGAGGTCAAACTAAAGCATTTTTAAGGGTGAAATTAAAGGGTTTGATTACCTGGTGTATTATCTGCTATAAATAATGCACTTGCACTAAACTAGACACATAATGTAGATTTATTGCTGTAGATTTCATATGTCATGAAGCAGGTACAGCACTATAGATGATATCTGTCTTTAAATGTGTGTAATAGTTTTCCGCACATCATTCTCATTATGCCATCAAACCAGCCACAAGTTATAACAGACAGGGTATTTCTAGTGCCGGTCCCAAGCCCAGATAAATGATTTATGCGAGTTCATAAAAACTTTACCATACCGAATCAGTAGGGCCCAGTTTAACGACGATTGCCATCGGTACTGGTAGCAAACAGGGTACCGGTGGAAATTGGACTACTGGTTGCTGAAGCTGAAGAGGAGGGAAGATATGCAGGGAGCTGGGGTAAGAGTAGAAGATGCAGAGGATAGGGTGAGGTGAAAAGATTAACTCGCTGTGGCGACCCCTGATAAAGGGAAAAGCTGAAAGAAGAAGAAGAAGAAGATTCTTATTATGCCATCATGAGACCTCATAATATAACAAGCTATTCAACAAGCTATGTCAAGCTATTGATATACAGTATATCAGGATTTTAGACATCCCACCTTATATCAGACCTAGAGTCTTCTTTGGCATTTGCTATATGGCTTGTATATTAATAATACTAAACATTAATACTAAACAGTAATAAACATGTTTATTTTTGTCACAAAATTGTAAGACTGATAAACATTCTCAATATCAAAATCATACAAGCAGTACTTATTAAACTGCATTTTAGGTGCCTAAGCAAAATAAAATGGAAAGTTTCTAAAATAAAATACAAAAATAAGTTTTCTGACATGATATTAAGATTGTGAGCTTTGATTTTTGTTCTCACATGAAACAGTAAGTTTTCACACTTTAACTCCATAGTCAGTTATTAAAAACAGAAAAGTAGTCAAAAAATAAAAATAAATCTGACATGACACTGTCCGCATGGTTTCACTTCTTTAAAGAACATGAAACATATTTATTTATTATGAGTCTGGCAGAGGTAATTGATATAAGCATATCAAAATCCAAATCAGAAGATAAATTCGCTTGTCCAAATTCAGGTAATGAGACATTTAATCAACAAATACAAATGAAAAGAGACAAGAAAAAGAATGAATTAAGTGACATCTACTCAAACCTTATTACAGCAATCATTTGAAATCTATTATAAAAATGTACATACACAACCAAAAATAGATGAAGTCAACTTTCTTGACTTGATAAAATTACCTAAGGCGAGGAATGAACAAAACAAGCTTCTTATTAGTGAAATAAGAGATGAAAAAAATTAAAAAGGCAATATCAAATTTAAAACCCAACCAGGCAGGAGGACCGGAGGGTTTTCCCTCGGAATAGTACAGGGAAATGAATGATTTGCTGACCCCAGTAATGAAGGTGACATTTACTCACATGCTCCAGACAGGCATAAGCACTGATTTCCTTGATACCAAGAGGATAAAGATAAATGTGAATGTTTAAGTTATCGGCCAATACGTTTATTGAACCATGATTATAAGATCTTTACCCACATCCTGGCCAAAAGAATAGAAAAAACAATCCTCTTCCAGATGATAAGTCTAGATCAGACAGGATTTATCCAGACAGCCACAAGAGAAGTGTTTGCCAAATACTACATGTGATTGCTCATATAATAGAAAATAATACTATTCCAATGTTTTGTAATAACCCAACAGCAAGAATAAAAATAAATGGAGTCATATGGAGAGAGGGACCAGCTAGGGCTGTCGAATAAGTCCATTATTGTTTGCATTGTTTATTAGAGCATTAAGTCAGGGGATTATTCAAGATAAATTTATTACAGGTATAAAAATGCTAGGTCATGATCATAAAATTTCTTTATTCGCAGATGACGTTTTAATTTACCTGTCAAAACCAGAACTCAATTTTGACAATATTAGAAATGAGATAATTTTAGTTATATCTCAGGCTTTAAAAATGACATTGCATGAGATATCTGGGATTAAATATCCCAAAAGACATGACAATTTTGTATGTCCTGAATTTTAAGTTGGAAAATAAAGGAAGACATAAAAAGATGGAAATGTATTCTACGATTAAGTTTCAAATCACAAACTGAATCAGTAACAATTAATAATATTATACTATCTAACAACTGAAATTTAAATTAGGCAATGGAGAAAAGCAAGGATAAGATTTCAAGCCCTGCAATTAGCAAAGAACATGGGTAGACTAGCACTACCCTGTCTAAAAGACTGTTATATGTCAGACCAGTTAAAGAATGTGTTCTGTTGGTGCAATTCAGATTACCAAGCAAGATGGAAAGAAATTGAGAGAAATTCCAATTAAGGAACGGTTAGGGGATAAAAGGTTAAAAACTTAGTGGAAACAAGTGGATCAATGTATCTCTAAAAATATAGTTATAGATTGACCCTGAGATGGCTTGCTTGGAGAGGTAAAGTGTCTAAGATGGTGACCCTAACCCTGACCCAGATCATTTGGATGTGACTTATAAGGTAAGGGCTAATCAGGGCTTTACTTCTTACTGTACCTTTTTTGGTCAAGGGACATTGAACTATAGTCAGTCAGTCATCAGTCAGTCATTTTCTTGGCCGCTTATTCCCAGTTACGGGGTCACGGGGGAGCCGGTGCCCAGCCGGCAACTCTG
>JAOTRJ010000034.1:5331344-5341366 GCA_028564905.1 Leptodoras praelongus | reverse complement strand
AGGCTCTACACCATACTAATAAATTATTGTGGTCTAAAATGACAGGTGTTTCAGTTTCATTGTCTAACCCCTGTATGTGCTGGTCTTCAAGCCGCCTGTGTTAACATTAATTCAAGTATTAAATTTTATTCTATAACTAACCTGCATACAGTGTGAGACATGCACCATGCTAAATACACTAATAAAGGTTCATTTAATTCAAGTGCTACCAGGTGATTGAATTGAGTTTCATTAATGCAATTTGTTTTTTGTACATATACACAAGGCCCTAAATGAAAAAGAAACCTGCACCCTTACCAAGGTCAGGCTCAAAACAAAGATGCTGACACTGAGTCTTGATGCTTTCTTACAACTATTCTCCCACATATTTTAGCCATGTTAATTTAAGACTATAGTTTTTTTTTGTTTGTTTGTTTTTTTCACCAATGCTAAAATCCCCATACCATTTTACAATGCAATTGGAGCAGTTAAAGGACTTGTGATGGGAAAAAAAAAGGAACACGTATGCAAATTCATTTCTTTTGGATTGCATCTTACAATCTGCAAATGCAAACTCTGAGGTAATTAATTACAATTATATCATCTTGATCCTAGTAATTGAGGTTTGTTAGAGTCTCCTCACATGTAGAAAACATATTTTCTTTTTATAACTCACTGGATTTTACATAAATGTATCTTGTAAAAATGATCTTGCAAATGATTTAAACATAAATTAATTATCTGATTTCATAAATGAGCCCATGCATGTTATTCTAACACAATTTCAGGATGTAAGTAGTACGTCAGCATGGGTAAAAGAATTAGATAAAACATCTTATTTGTTGTTGAATACTCAGTGCCACCCAGAAATCACACTGATGTGAATCAGATGTCTAGGGTTGATTTAATTAAACTGGCTGCAGTTGCTGTGGAGATTGGCTGGGCATGTGTGTGATCATTACTGGGGTCTGAAGGGTGGCCTGCATCCCATAGAGGTCACCTTTAGCCCACTGATCCCTTTCACACAGTCTTCTTTCTTCAACAGACCCCTTGGATAATCACTCCATACCCCTTTTTAAATGGGATTAGTTCATTACAAGTGAGAAAAGCCTGTGTCTTGGCCATGCTCCATTCTCTAGGGTTACGTGTGCCAGTTTCCATTTTGGACTGAAAAAGAGGAGCTGTCTGAGCCCTGTCTCCCCCCACCACTACAACCCCATGCACCCGCCACCCCCCGGCCCCCTTCCGCTACCCCATGCTGAGCTGTTCCTCTCTCTGTCCATTCTAATCTCAACAGGCCATTATGGGCCAGTTCCACTTTGGAGCTTAAATAGACAGATATCACAGTCTTTTACAGTAACTGGCTTCATAATAGCTTTTCATAAAATGGTGTAATTTTGCATTTATTAAAAGCTCTGATGGAAACAGTGCCACAACGACGACAGGGTGGTAGTAGCATTGATTTGTAATGGGTCTACAGGAAAGATACTTACTTAATGGCCTAAAGTAATTATTTTTTTTTTTATAAAGTAGTCATAAGAAGGTGATGATGGTTAGCCATATACTGTACATTTGTTGCATTCTGGAGGTCAAATAATACTAAATGTTTTAATGTGAAATAAGAGAAGCTAAACACAGCAAAAGCATGCACTTGCAAAAAAAATGCAAAAGATTTAGTAACATGTAAACCTACAAGATCTTTGCCACCTGCTTCTTAGGTGACGGAAGTCCTAAGAAACAACCATCGAGAACTCAGAATGGCTGAGAGGCGCTGAAGAAAATCAAGGCTCATAGCTGACCTTCACTCCTACCAATCTCTCTTTGAGGAGAAGGTCAGCAAGATTCACCACTCCTTCTCCCTGCCACTCTCCTCCAGCTACTGACATCCAGCAGTCCCACAACATGGACATAGTCCCATCCCATCCACACTGCTCCAGACAAATTCACAGGAGCTCCTACCCTTCATCTCTTCAATCATCAAAAGCTCCTTATCCTCAGGAATTGTACCATCTTCATTCAAGTTTGCTAGAGTGGTACCCATCCTAAAAAAACCCAGTCTTGTCAGCACGCTTTCCTTTCAAAAATTCTTGAACATGCCGTCTATAATCCACTGTCTGTCTTTCTCTCCCAGAACCAACTTCAAGACCCAAACTAGTCTGGCTTCAAACCAGCACAGTACACTGAAACTGCCCTCTTTGCAGTGTCGGAGAAGCTCCATGCCGCACAGTCAGCTGGGTTGTCATCGGGTCTGATTCTTCTTGACCTCTCCACTACCTTTGACACAGCCAACCATGACATTTTTCTGTCCATTTTTTCTAATCTGCATGGAAGTGGTTCAAGTCTTACCTGGAAGGGAGCTCCTACCAGGTAACTTGGAATGGCTCAACATCCACTGCATGCAAACTCTCCACTGGTGTTCCACAAGGCTCAGTGCTGGGTCCTCTTCTTTTTCACTATATACTCGTTCACTGGGAGATATCATCTCTTCACATGGCTTGTCCTACCATTATTATACCAGTGATGCTCAACTCATCCTTTCTTTTCCTCCTTCTGATACTCAGGTTTTGGGTCGGATCTCAGCATGCATAGCAGACATTGCTTCATGGATGGCAGCCCACTACCTCAAGCTTACTCCAAGCAAGACAGAGGTGATTTACAGAAGCTGCTTTCCTTTCTTCTGAAGCATGTAGCCTTGGAGTACTTGTAGATAATCAGCCCATGACCCAGGCAGACTGGTCAGTTCTCCTTTATAACATTCAGAGTATTTGACCATTTCTCTCAAGGGAGGTCACCCAGGTACTTGTTTAGTCTCTTGTTATCCCAACACTTAACTACTGCAAATCCTCCTACCTGGCCTTCCTATGCATGCCATCACTGATGTCACTGCTGCAAATCTTTCACTGGCTTCCTGTAGCAGCTCACATCAGATATAAAACCCTTATGCTGGCCTACAAAGCCAAAAATTGAATTCAGGTCTACCAGCCTTAGCTTTGGATATTCCTAGTTAATAGCTAAACACTCTTCTAAGTCACTCTGTATAAGGGCATCTGCTAAATTCCATAAATGTAAATATAAATGTAGTAACATTCTATTATGACTGCAGCTTTAAATGAGAAAAACACAGTGTTGTCCATTTTAATGGACATGTTTATGTAAATGAACATTTAATTGGGAGAGTTTCTCCATTAAGCTGAAAAATACACAGTGATGTTTATGTAAATCACTTACATTTGCAGCATCACTGCTATTTATTAAGCCTGATAGTCACTTCAGCAAAAGAGATGCACATTAGTACTGAAGGTCAAGTATTATATTTTGTGGCAGCCTGTTTCTGTCAACTGAACACAGAAGTATGCCATTTACTAAATCTGAAAAATGTGTATGTTTTTTTTAAAAATTAGTCATAGTATCTCAAAACAATCAGGGATGGCTTTCCTGAAAACAAATCATCATAGTAACAAACAAATTCAATTCAGGTGTAGAGATTGCATATGCAAGTGTAGATGACTAATATTGGATTTTGTGTAAGAGAAAATTTCTGTCAGTTCAAGACGCTTCTAAGAATCTTTCTGATATCCAAACTTGTAGCAACTATTGAAAACAATTAACACATGCAAAACTTAATTCCCATAGTCGTTCTAACTTCTAAAACTCTTTTAGCAATTTAATGCAATTTAGCTGATTGCATATGAAAATTATTACTCTTTATCTGCAATCTTAGAAAATGTTGGCAGCAAAATGTACACATGTATAACATGACCAGGAGAGCAGGAAGTGACCACTCTCCTGAACATCGACAGCTCCTCTGTGAAGATCACCAAATTCCTTGGGGGTCACCTGGCAGAGAACTTCACCTGTTCTCTCAACACCGGATCCCTAGCCAGTAAAGCACTGCAGTATCTCTACTTTCTGTGAAGGCTGAGAAACCCCCACCACCCTCCACCCTGCATTCTCACTACATTCTACAGAGGGACTACCAAGAACATCCTGAGCAGCTGCTTCACTGCCTGTTGTGGAATCTGCTCAAGACTCTGCAGTAAATAATGAGGACAGCTGAGAATATCATGGGGTCTCTCTTGCCTCCCTCACACATATTTACAGCACATTGTAGATGACCACATGCACCCCTCACAGAAAGTCTTCAGCTACCTGCCATCTGGCAAAAGGTACAAAGACATTGGGCCCTCATATGCACACACACAGGCACACACACAATCATTCTTAACCCAGAAAAAAGACCGTTCTACAACCTTTTCAATTATTGTACGTTTTTTGCTTTATTGAATTCTGCTACAACACTGTAAATAAAATATTGTAATGAATACCTGCATTTTTGCATTTAACACTATATTTATGAAAATAATGCATTCTTTTAGTTTTCTCTACTACTTGGCTGCTACACCAATTACCACAATGGCCATATATGGTATAAGCTTATCTGATGAATACTATGTAATGTTTACATTTACAGCATTTTTATTATATTATTGGATCGTTTTATACTACCTGTTATATCTTCTCACACTGCCGTAGATCTGTGTACTTGTCAGCAATGCACTGCCTATTACTGTGCCTATCGACCTTTTTTAGTAATTATTGTACTGCCTTGTGCTATGTTTGCACATGTGCACTTTATGTAGTCCTGTCTATTCCTTATTTAGTTCTGTGTAGCCTCACATAGTCCTGGGTTGTTGTAGCATCATCATCTCTGGAGGAATGTTGTTTCATTTTACTGTGTACTGTACCAGCTGGATATGGTTGACATGACAGTAAAGGCTCGTAACAAGCTTGCAAGCTAATTGTATACCTGTTAGAATTATTCATATGACACAGTTTCTGATCAGGCTATTCACAGAACATGTGTTGGAACGAAAGGTTATAACTAAAGCATCAGTGATCAGATCATTACCCAGAATACTCTTGTGCCATGTTGAAGATTTTTCAGCAAATAAGCACTAACTTGTAGAACAGCAACACTCTTGTCCCTCTTGTATTCTAGCTTATCTACACATTGATCTGTCATTCTGACAGCTTCAGTGTGAGCATCACACTACCCAGCGAGTGCCAGATCTCAGGTCATCAAATGACATTTCTAAAACACAAACACACCCCTTCTCCCATTGACCTGAACAACCTGATCCGAGGATGTGCTGAGCATTCCTCTGCTTTGAGGTGTTGTTGCTTGGATACGAAGAGAAGTGTGGCCTGTTGATTGGAGGCCTGAGAACGTCCCCACTGACTCTGCTATTGATCATGCCTCGCACTAAATCAATCAGATCCTTTGATATAGTATTGTATCAGTCTTAAGTCTATCAGTTTTACCTCATTGTGTCTGGATTATATCAGACCCATTGAACTGCTCAACTTTCAGTATCTATCACTTTCAGACCTGATACCAAGAGACATCTGTTTTGAGTCATCTCCAGAGTCAGCTTGTCTTTCTGGCCTGATATAAAATAAAAACATTTTCATTTAAGCAGTACTGAGAAACTTCCTCATAATAAATAGACAAACAAACTATCAATGCTTATACTGATGTAAGGATGAGTGTGTGTGGATGAGAGAGAGAGAGAGAGAGACAGAGTGTCACTGTAGTTCACACATTTGATATTGAAATGTGCAGTAAGGGAAAAAGAACATCAGGAGGGACATTACAGAGAGTTGGATTCATCCAACTGACAAGTAGACATTAATGTGTAATTAAGTGTTGCAGAGGCGGAGAAAAAAGTATGTTACTCAGGTATAAAGTTAGCCTTGATTTTATATAGAATTTATCATGCTGCTTAAAGACAAAGTACATTTTATAGAATACAGAAAATTGCTAGTCACATTTGGAAGGAAGAGAACTTTCAGTTCAGAAACTTAGATAATAAACATACATGTGGATCACATTTCATTATATCATTATACATTATTTTATTTTTTCAAAGCAGCAATATCCAGATACCTCATCTATCTGTTTATCTATCTATCTATCTATATCTATCTATATCTATCTATATATATATATATATATATATCATGCACTTCCATAGCACAGCTGTGTAAGTATAATTCATAAACAATTCATATTTAGTGATGCTCACAGAAGTCCATTAAGTCCAGAATGGTGGGAGCTAAATCTTCTAGTAATGCTAGCATGACCATTGCAGAGTGTCAGATAAAACCAACACTTCCTCCTTGTATATAATAGCATTTAGTTTACTGGAACTGAATAGCTAGTTTTATTTGCCTTATATTTCAGGAGTTTTATTTGGATTTTTTTAGGAGCTCTTCAGGAGATTTTCTTTTTGTCAAGCACTTGTAGGATATGAATGGTTTTCCTAACAAACTGGATTTTGATGAGAACCACATTACTTTTCATGCTCATGTGAACCATAATCAATACATTCATTTGGACTGAGTTTGATGAACGAGTGTGCACCATGTGGCTGCACATTTTTTTAAAGTATCTTTCTTCAGGAAGCATATCTAACCTTATTTTTTATTCAGCTCTGATTCAGCTAAGTAAATTACACCATAATCTCTTTTTGTTCAGAAGTGACCAAACCAGATAGTGGGTATGAGTGCATAAAATATCAAGTAATATTGTAGGAGATCGGGAACAGGAATGTAACATCTGAGCAGGATTATATTTGTTAGATTGTTTAGTTAATTAAATGGCTCTCGATGATAACTACAGTAAATCACCATTATTTTGAATGATCTAGCCATGCATATGTTTGTTAATCATATGAGGAGTAACTGCAGAATACTACTGGCTCTCTAGTTTCTGTGTTATATATGGGTCCTGTAGAGAGATGAGATCAGGCTGGTGTTGGGTAAGAGGGGTTATGCATGATGTGTGTGACACATCCAGATATCCATCTGTAAGAATGCTAAACAGAGAGTAACATGAAGTAGATAAATATAGTGCAAGGACAAAAAATAGTTCCCTTTCCCCCTCTTGCCTAGACATTTGTCCTGTTTAACATTCAGGGTTTCAAACATCTTTTTATTTCCCATGTCTCTTTCACACTGCATTAAATTTGCACAGAAGAGAAGTTTAATTCCCTACTTGTTTTTCCTGGGAATTGAAAATATTCTTTGAGGTTTGAAAGCATAAAAAAATACCCTTCAATATCAAACCTAAGTCTTCACATTATATAAAGCATTTAAGGCATGCAATCTTTCACTGGCCTTGAGTGTCTCATTGACTCTTAATTTGTCTTTGATGTCTCTGAACCTGACACAGCATTGTTACTATATTTGATCCTTTATGTTCAGCTAACATCACTTAAGCTGTGATTTGCATTTTCTGTGTTACCAAAAGACAGTTTGTAGATTTGTGCTATACCAACTTTTCAATCATCTCCATGAACTTTATTTTGAAATTCTTGTCCAATTGCTCATTTTGTGATTCCTTCATCAGTATCAGTATCTTATTACTTACAAAAAAGGCACAAGAATAAAGGCATTTTGACATAGAATTTAATTTAGCTATAGTGGATGTTGTAGTTATTTTCCTGCAAAACTACAATTCCAGTGAAGTTGGGACATTATTAAAAGGAAAGGCGATGTAACACAGTGATAAACACACCCCTGTCCCAACTGTTTTGGAACGTGTTGCAGACATCAAATTCCAAATGACTGAATATTTGCCAAAAAAAAACAAAAAAAACAATAAAGCTTATCTGTTTGACAATAAATATCTAAATCTAAATAATACATAAATATCTATTCAATTGAATATGGGTCGAAAAGGATTTGCAAATCATCGTATTCTGTTTTTATTTATGTTTTCAGCTGTTTTGGCTGAAGTGCTTTATGAATAAAGTTGAGTTGAGAGAGTTGAGTTGAGTTTTACACACCATCCCAACTTCATTGGAATTAGGGTTCTAAATGAAAATGTTTGGATTGACCGACATGACAGCTCCCCAAAAATAACATTAAAGAAGAGACTTCCACAAGCAATGGTTTGCATTTTGGCAGATGAAGCTAGTGGGCTTTCACTGATAATAAAAAAATAATAATAATGCAAATAATAATACAATATTAAAAAAAAAAAAAAAACAATACAAATTTATTGCATAATTTGCAACATGCTATTGCTTTAGGGTCTAGGTAGTGTCAAGTGACTTGTGTAGTGTATCACTTTTAAAGTTATAAAATCATTAGAGTTGAATTGAGTTGAGTTGAAGTCACTAATACTATAATGTTCCATCTAATGTTACATAATCAAAATTATTTCTTGATTTAGCTTAAAACATTAGAGCCCTGGTTGCCTTAAATTTGATGGTAATTTAAATGAACTACTGTATTATGTCATCTTAATTTAAGGCAACCAGTTTTTTTTTTTTTTACAGTGTAGTTATTACAAGAATATAAACTAAACTAAACTAAATATAAATAGATACTATAAAGTATCTATTTTTCATTTCAGATTGGTGTTTTTGGTTTTTTTTTGTCATAAAAGATTTAACGCTTTATCCATTTTTGGGTGATAAATTATATGGGTCTCTGGAACTGTTCTGGAGGCATGAAAATGTTTTTTTCCTAAGTATATTCTCTCAGTTGGTATTTTGATGTTGGTAATGGAAAACCTTTTCTAATATGTCTGTCCAAAAACTTGAGTTGAGAACTGGTGACTGTAAAGGCCATAACTTATGATTTACTGTACATCATTTTCAACCTCATCAATCGTCATTCACTCATCCTGGCAGAGACCATTTCCATTAGGATAGAAATGGTTCGTCGTATAATAAAGGTGAACATTCAGAACAACTGTGTATTGATTAGCAGTAATTCTTCCATCTAAATGGACTCAAACCATGCCAGCATGTCCAGAGTCACTGAACACCATCACTGTAGAGGTCAAGCATTTAATGCTGTATGGTCTCCTGGCGTTCTCTAGACATGGGCTCGTCCACTTGTTGAGAATTTAGTGAAAGATGACTCATCTGACCACATCAATTATTTCTACCTCTCTGTAAACCAGTGCCTGTGGGTTCCACTCCACTGAGATCGCAATTGTTTATTAGCCTTTGTAATGAGGGTCTTGAACACTGCAACCCTACTATATTATGCCTCTCTATGTAATGTTTTATCTGGTTTCTTGTGAGAGTCTGATGGCATCCTTCATTTACATTCTTAGGCACTACATCTACTGTACAAATGTCATGTCTTGTTCTGAATCTTGTAAAGATATTTAATATTTCAAGTTCAGCCAATCACAGGAATTGATGCCCAGCCTTGGAAGTTAATTGCTTTGGCACATGGTTTTTACAATGGTTTTTGTTTTGCTTCCTGTCTTTCCAAAAGTAATAAACAGAGAAGAGTCACACTGGTTCTATTTTAATATACAGTACTGTGCAAAAGTCTTATCCACCCTATTGTTACGACTTTTGTTATTGATGTTTTTTTTATTTTTTTTATTTCTGCATTATTGAGTTGCTGCAAAATGATTTTATGTTTCCAAACATTACTTTTAAGTGTGACAGTCAAAGTCTCTAGAAGAGCTGTGGCAGATTCTCCAAGATGCTGTAAAACAAAGATGCTTTCGAAAACAATAAAGATGTTTCATGCATAAAAGAAAATGCTGTGAAGTGCAGTAAACAGTAATAAACTAAAGAAAGTCAATATATGGTGTGTCTTTTTCTTAAACAGTGTACCCAGGTACAATGTGTTCAGTTTTATAAAGAAATTAGCCTTTAAGTTTAAGAATCTGCCTCAGCTGTTCTGGAGACTGGCTGTCAAACTGACTTCTTTTTTTGCATGCAAGACCCACCTTTTGTTACTGACATGCAAACAAATTTGTGTAAAATTTAATTGTTTTTTTTTTTTTGGAAAAGTAGCATTTGGAAATGTATTGTATTGAATACAATATATACAGGGGTTAGACAATGAAACTGAAACTGTCATTTTAGAGCACAATAATTTATTAGTATGGTGTAGGGCCTCCTTTTGCGGCCAATGCAGCGTCAATTCGTCTTGGGAATGACATATACAAGTCCTGCACAGTGGTGAGAGGGATTTTAAGCCATTCTTCTTGCAGGATAGTGGCC
>JAOTRJ010000034.1:5311914-5322513 GCA_028564905.1 Leptodoras praelongus | reverse complement strand
AGAAACTAGAATATAAAACATGTTTTCAGTTATTTCACCTTTTTTGTTAAGTACATAACTCCACGTGTTCATTCATACTAGTGATGCCTTCAGTGAGAATCTACAATGTAAATAGTCATGAAAATAAAGAAAACTTATTGAATGTCCAAACTTTTGGTCTGTACTGTATATATATACATACATACACACAGTGCCGTGACAAAGTATTTGCCCCCTGCCCAATTTCTTCTATTTCTGCTAATGTGTCACATTGATGCTTCAGATCATCCAACTCATTTTAATATAAGATAAAGACAACATGACTAAACATAAAATACAGCTTCAAAATGATAATTTCATTTACTGATGATAAAGATTGATTCAAAACCTATATCACCCATGTGAAAAAGTAATTGCTCCCCAAAACCTACTATCTGGTTGTGCCTCCCTCTGCAATTAAATGAGTCTTTGACATTGCTGTGGAGGAATTCTGGCCCACTGTTCTCTGCATAATTGTTTTATTTCATTTTCAGTTTTATTCCACTGGAGACTGTGAGCATGCACTGCCTGTTTAAGGTCTTTCCACAGCATGAGATTTGAGTCAGAACTTTGACTTGGCCACTACAAATCTTTTCAGAGGTGGACTTGCTTGTGTTCTTCAGATCATTGTCCTGCTGTAGAACCCAGACAACCTGACAGGTGGACATTCTCCTTCAGGATTTTCTGATAGAAAAATCAACCCCAGAACATCACTCTACCACCACCGTGATTGACTGTAAGTATGGTGTTCTTATGGTGGAATGCAGTGTTAGCTTTACACCAGAGGTAACAAGAGGCATATCTTCCAAAAAGTTCCATCTTTGACTCTTCAGTCCACAGAATATTATCCGAAAAGTCTTGTTGGTCATCTAGCCTCGTGTATGAATCGTGTACATTGACTGTAACTGAGGTAATTGAGGACTGCAGGTGTTTAGATGTTCATCTGGGTTCCTTTGTGCCCTGCTGGATGAGTTATTGATGGGCTCTGGGTGATATTTTGGTAGGCTGACCACTCCTGGGAAGGTTCGCAAACTTGTTTCCATATTCAAACTTGTCTCCATTTGTGGATAACAGCTCTCACTGTGGTTCACTGGATTCCCAGAGCCTCAGCAATGGATTTGTAACACTTTCCAGGCTGGTAAATTTCAGTGACTTTGTTGCACATCAGCATTCAAATCCGTTTTGAATGTGGCATCATGTGCTGCTTTTTGAAACCTTCTATCCTGCTACACACACGTTCTATTTACATGATGTTTAGATTCAACAGGTCTGGCTTTTTATGCCTGGGTGTGGCTAGTGAAATTAAACCCAACAGTCAATTGAATTTAGTTAACTGGTTGATTTGATAGCTATAGGGGAAATTAATTTTTCACATGGGTGATATAGATTTTGATATAGGTCTATCAATCTTTATCTGTTTTTACCTTATATTAAAATTAGTTTGATTATATGAAATATTTAAATGTAAAGACATATTTGTGGAGATATGAGATGAGAACTCTGCAGTACACCAATATGTATTGCTTTCTACTGGTTTTACTTGAGAGACAGTGTTTATTAGCTCCACAGTCCCCTATAGATTCTACACAACTCTAGTTTTTCTTCTTGATACGACCTACAGGAATTTCGACTTAATTTGATGCTGTAAGAAAAAAAACTGATATTTTGTTTTCTCATGCAGATGTGGCTCATGATTTTGCATCTGCATAGAGGGACATAGGCTTATATAACAACAGCACCTTTTAATTAAACATGCTCTGTCATGATTTTCAAGCTTTTGTTTATTATGAAATTGCAAATAAGGGTAATCATTTGATTGTGCATTTGGATAAACTGTCCATTCTGTAGCTTGTGCGTGGTTTGTGGATGATTTGCTTAAAATAATTGAGTAAATGACAGTTCGTGTGGAAAGGTGGTGAAAACTTTTTTTGCAAGTTCTTTATAGTCGTGACCATTTCCCAGAGCTACAGCATATCAGGAAAAAATATTTCTATAGAAGCCCACAGATAATCCACATGGCGTGGGCTATACATTCAGTATATGAGAAATACTAAGGGGTGGTGTTACAGACGAATAAACAATGCAGTTGCGTAACGCAACCTTACCTGAAATGGAGTTACTGCTTGCATCTTGCAGTCAATTATTTTAAGTAACAGCACATCTGTAAAGTGATTAATTCCTCTTATATGAAAGCAGCTTGCCACTTCATTTTTTTCATTAGTTCATAATTACATTTAATATTGTGGATTGTCCATGAAATGAGTCATTTCCTGACATTCATATTATATCAGCTATAAACAGTTGTTCCCTCACTAGTACAGTATATCCTTTTTTCTCTCTCGTAGAATTTATACAACATAGCTTGTCATGTTAGAGAGAAAAAGTGCCACTGTACTGAAGACTCTCATGGCACAAGGGGCAGGGGTGGCTCAGTGGTTAAGGTGTTGGGTTACTGAATAGAAGGTTGGGGGTTCAAGCCCCAGCACCACCAAGCTGCCACTGTTAGGCCCCTGAGCAAGGCCCTTAACCCTCAACTGCTCAGTTGTGTATAATTAGGTAAATGTAAGTCACTCTGTATAAGGGTGTCTGCCAAATGCCATAAATGTAAATGGCAAAAAACGTACTGATGTTAACTTACTGAAGCTTTACTATTTTTAGTAAGTTACAATATTCTCATAAAGAAGACCTGTAAATTGTGTTTTTTAAGTGACAAAGATTTTCCAAATTTCCAAATGTCCATCATCACACTAGCCTGACAGTTTCTCAAACAATACCCCCTGATAGTTCGAAGGTCATGCACATTCAGAAGCCTTTTCTGCCCTTGGCCTTTAAACATCAAGATTTCACATCCGCTGACTCACTGAATCTTTTCATGACATTATGAACTATAGATGCTGAAAGACATAAAGTCTTTACAATCATGAAATGAGTTTGACACAAAGTGATGAACCACGACCCGTCCTTGCCTGCAAAGTCTAAGCCTTTGGTAGATGCTCCTTTTATACTCAGTCTTGATGACCTCATCTGTTACCAGATAACCTGCTAATTTTGTTTCTGTCTCAACTGTTTTCAATTGTGTTGCAGCCATCAAATTCTATTTTTTTATATTTGCCCCTCTATTGTATGGTGTTCACTTATGGCAACAACTACTTTATCTCAGTTTACGAAAACATACTAATATAAAATCCATGTTTTACTGTTTCATTTTACAGTGTGTACTTCCTTTTTCTATAGGCACTTGACAACAAGGAGCCCTGTAGTAGGCTTCATGACCTGAAGCCTACTAAAATGGCTAAAAAAAGTTAAGTACTAAGTTAACTTTCAACTTCATCAGTAAAACCTTTATAGATGTCTTAGTTTTGTGTATAATTATAAAATTACTTTGTTGCCGTTTGGCAACATAACACAAAATGTAAGGAAATTTGTCTTTTGCAGATTATTTATTTGTTGTGGAAGATCCATACACAGCCACAAATTTGGCAACCAGTGGCAATCCTATATCTCCACAGTCTGGGACTGAACTCTATCCTCCAAAATGACAACGCTCACCCCCACAGAGGGGGGTTTATCAGAGACTATCTCCAGAATTTGTGAGTGGAGAGGATGGTCTGTCAGCAGTCCTGACCTCAACCACATTGAACACTAGCGGGATCAGCTTGGTTGTGCTGTTCATGCCAGAGTGTCCAACACAACCACATTGGCTGGATTGTGACAAATGCTGGCTGAAGAATGAGATGCCATCCCACAGCAGTGTGTGACCAGGCTGGTGACCAGCATGAGGAGGAGGTGCCAGGCTGTTGTGGCTGTGTATGGATGTTCCACACACTACTCCTGTTTGTTAAATGAATAAAATGTTAAAATGCCAATATGCCTTGTTTCTTCAAACTTCAATCATCCAGTCCACCAAACACCAAATGAGTCAATGGAAGAATAAGCTGTTTGGCAATGGCAGAGAGGATTTGGCACATTATTCATGGGCACAATCCACATTCTCAGCTCTACTGCTCATCCCACAAATGCATGTTCCTTACACACGTGGCAGCATTTAAAAAGGAAATTAGCAGGCTTTCTTGCCAAGCCACATTGTTACAACAAAGAAATAATGTACCAAACACAAATTTCCTTACTTTTTGTGCTATGTTTACATGCAAATATGGAACTGATCTATGTGCATTCGACCTTTTGGACTTACATAGCACTAGGCTATTCTGATATTATATTTACAACGTTTATTTATTTACAATTTGTAATTTCAGACATGTTATAGACCCTTGAGCAAGGTCCTTAAACCACTGCTCAACCCAGCCACTGAGGGGGGCACAACACACACAGCCCAGTTAATAGGAGGGTTGCATTAGGAAGGGCATCTAGCATTAAAAGCCTGCCCCAGATAAAGACACAGTGACCCCAAGAATGGAAGCAAGCCATCAAAAAGGCAAAACAAAATCAGACAGTTTATAACTACAACCTATAATCTGGATTATAAATTACACCACTGGAAATCAAAATAATTTTTAACAAAATAAATTCCAATAGCTCAACCAAATTATATATTGGTCCACTTTTGTGTACATTTCTTGCCAATAAGCCCAAACAGATTGAAAAATAGGATTTCTTCCTAGGTGTTTATATACTGTAGATGTTTTGTGGGTAGCAAATGCAATGTGATATATAGTCCAGATAATAAGGTAATTTGAATAGTAGGCAGCATTTTTGGCTGTATAGCCAGCTTACATATGTTGCTTTCAACCATAGAATACTAAAACCAGCTTCATCTATGACAGAGGGAGCATGAACAGGGCTGAGATATCACTTCCACAAGAGGAGGGTGAGGATGGGCAGTGGGCAGTGAACATGGTTGAGATCAGTGACAGTGTCAAAGTCTTGTGAAATATTATGTGGCTTTTCTTTTTGTTTTTTAGAAGGCTTTTCTATACATCTGTTGTTTTATGCATCCATTGTTCCTGGGTTTATATGAAAAGCCTGGGGTGAGGGTAGGTTACTACATATGCATTTGAATTGGAACAGTATGCATAAGCCTATGCAACAATAACAAAAACTACAAAACAACTTGCTCTGCATTCATCATTATAATTCAGCAATTTCAATGTTCTTTCCAAGTAATTGGGAACATTCCAGATTGAGCTCAGGTATGCCACGAACCAGTTTGAAAGTTATTCTGAAAAAAAGTGACCTGACAGCTTGAACTCAGGAATCCAAAGTGATGGCACCATTTCTTAGTCCAATCATCCTGAATCCCCAGGCTCAAGTTAATATCAGTGTAGCCTTGGAGCTAAAAGTTCAATTCCACTCTGAAGCTAATTTGCACCTGCTCAAAGTAAAGCCCACCATAATTGTCATAGTAGTGCAGAAGATGGAGTGCTGCTTTCCTCCCATTCGTCTGTAAAGGGACACTGTGACTGGCATCTGAATTACCTGCAATCAGTACATAACCACTGCCTGCCAATACTGATGGTGCCTGAGCATGTCACCAATGCTGCCTGCACTGCTTCACAGTCTCAGCTGCCCTCTCCTACGCTCACACTCATTCAAACCTGAACCTCTGGACATTTGAAGGTTTGCTTGCATTCTGTACTTTTTGTTATTAAACCTCACTATGTACACACACACACACATTTGGCCATCACTTGTTACAGAATGTTGCTCTCACTGTACTCAAGTGCCTCTTTACTTTAAATCTTGCTAGAAGAAAAATGAAACACTCTGTGGACTTTGTCAAAATAATATGCTTTACTTTATACCATCCGGCAGAAATTCACCAACTTTTACAGACAGGAACTCCTTTATCTCTTACCTGTGAACATAACTGTACAGGCTTTAACTGTATTTATGAACATTATAAAACTATTCAAACAGTAAGCTCATTATTTAAATTGTACACTAGTATTCTTTGCATTTCTTTTCAGCCCTAGAGCTTTTTATTCCTGACATTTGCATTACAGTTTTTATTACAATCACTTTCACACTTAGGTCAATACCACATCCACTTAATCAAAACTGTTAACACAGTGTGCTAAACAACAGTGCATATAAGCACATCTGTCATACAAAATGCACTATAATGAGCAAAACACTTCATAATTCACACAAATATGACTCTTGCTGCCAAAAATATAGCAAAGGTTCTCTCCCAGGAAGACTACTTGCTCAAAGCATAATGAAATAAAAAAGCAAAAACTAACCAGGTGAAGCACTGCAAATTGCATATACAACCCCAATTTCCAGAAATCAAACAAAGGACCTTCACTCCTACCAATATCTCCTTGCCACATTCTCTAAAGGAGTAACTGCTGCAAAGTCTTCCTTCTGCAGCAAGAAGCTGGAGGCATTGGCAGCAGATCCACGCAAGCTTTTCAGCATCTTCTCTTCCCTTCTCAACCCTCCCCCTCCTTCACACACCTTTCTCACTGCTGAGGATTTTGGTGACTTCTTTGAGAAGGTCAGCAAGATCCATCACTCCTTTTCCCTGGCTCCTGTGACCACTTTACACATTCCCACCTCCTCCCCATATCTCTAACCTGCTTTTCTCCTCACTCAACCAAGGAAGTTCTGCAGCTGCTGACATCCAAAAGTCCCCCAACATGATCCCAACCCATCCATGCTGCTCCAGCTCCTATCCTATCCTATCCTATCCTCCTATTCACTTCAATTATCAACAGCTCCTTATCATCAGGAATTGTACCATCCTTATTCAAGGTTGTTAGAATGGTGCCCATCCCAGAGATGCACAGTCTTGATGGCACCAACATAAGCAATTACAGACTTCTATATCTCCTCTCTTTCCTCTCAAAAATCCTTGAACCCGTTGTCCACAAACAGCTATGTGTCTTTCTATCCCAGAACCAATGTCAGTACTCAAACCAGCACATTCTACTAAAACTCCACTCACAGCAGGGACCATGTTACACACAGTCAACCATGATATCATTCTGTCCATCCTTTCTAATATTGGCATTGCTGGCTCTGCATGGAAGTGGTTCAAGTCCTAACTGGAAGGGTGCTCCTACCAGGTAACTTGGAGTGGCTCAACATCCACTCCATGCAAACTCTCCACTGGCTCATCCTTTCTTTTCTTCCTCAGGTTTTGGTTCAGATCTCAGCATGTCTAGCAGACATTGCTTCATAGATGGCAGCCCACCACCTCAAGCTTAATCCAAGAAAGACAGAGCTGCTTTACTTCCTGAGAGCTGCAGGTCTTCATTGTGATCTCTCAAATTCCTTTGAGAACACCTTTGAGAACATTTGGAGAAATTGAATATATCTGATCAATGTTCAAAGCCCAATTCATACACAGAGCCCTTCATGCCTCAAATATGTCTTGACTTGTTCCACTGTCATCCAGGACACATGGGAAGCAAGCATCCTGAATATTACCTGTCCTGGCACCAAGGTGGTATAATGAACTCCACCTGAGTGTCCGACCAGCGGAGTCACTTGCTGCCTTCAAACACCAACTGAAGACCCACCTCTTTCAAGAGCACTTGAATGAGCAATAACTCAAAAGTGTTACCACACCTACAGCAGTTATTGTATTGTATATATTGTATTGTATAACAGTATAATTTTTATTGTTATGTAATGGAAAAAGTATATGATAAACAAACAAGTCACAAAAGCAACACTATTGTATTTTGCCATTCAGTGTAATATGCTATAGCAGGATTGAAATATATGAAAAGAAAAATACACCACAACCGGTTACTCTAACAAAAATGGCAATTACAGTAAGAATCTTCCTCTGGCTCTTGCTGCATCTGTTTTCCTGTACCCACATCAGCTAAAAACAGCCAATGATAATCCAAAAATGTATATGTGGTAACAAATCTTCCTCTGGCTCTTGCTGCATCTGTTTTCCTGTACCCACATCGGCTAAAAACAGCCAATGATAATCCAAAAATTTGTATATGTGGTAACAAAGCTGGGTAGGTATTTAGCTTAAGCAGCAACCAGGTGTTACTTTTTATATGGCTTTACAACTTGAAGCATTTCAAAGTGTATATATTACTCTTCAGTGTGTTGCTGTATTCTCTGTCATTCCATGCCAAATCGCATAGATATCTCCATCTGACTTCCTACTATAAAATAAAAAAAAGAAGAAAAAAAAGCAGCTTCTGTAGCCCTGTGCAATGCTGATGGTGGCTACTAAATTTACAGTTTACAGCAGTTACAATACTCTAACTGATAGCTCATGACTTATGGTACATACACAGCAGTAACAATGGACAAATCTCTTCAGCAACAACTAAATCTATACTTTACCTACACATCTCAATGCAAATGTGACCACTTTTGTACAGACAAAAAAAAACTGAATAAACTTTCTTTCAACTTTTTTTTAGCTGTAGTTGTACAGAATTGTGCTGATGGCGAACATTTATTGTGAGATGTATTCATGAATTTTGGAAGAAGTGGTACAAATAGTTGGGTTCACATAATCTACGGATATGGTGAAGTGTTTTGAAAAAGTGGGCCTGCTATTGAAGCAAGTGGGAACTAGACCAATTACTCTAACAGCTATAGAAACCCAATAAGAAATGTAATAATAATATAATATGTCTACATACTATAACTGCTAACTACAACTATGCATTATAACTTGTTCATGGCTTACTGTAGATATGACCTTCATAAAAAATGTAACCCTTCATAAAAAGTATCTAATTATGATTATTGATATCCTGCTTATACAGTGTATACATGTGCAAATCAGTGTTGGTGAGTGTGTGTCTGTTTGCTAATGCATCAGAGGTTCAGTGATGTCTAGCAAAGTAATTCATGGCTGAGATGGAACCCACAGTGAATAATGTCTCATCAGTTTATTTTCTAGCTTCTTATCCACTGACTGCCACGACCAAAGATTGCTATTTTTAAATCTGCCCTTCACTGACATAAAATCGTACCTGTTAATGTTTGCTCAGTCTTTTGAAACATTTTACCCATCTTTCCCTACCACTCACCTTTTATCAGGTTAATGTTTCAGGATGTGTATCCGTTCTTCTAACAGTCAAAATGTTTTATTCCAATGACTGCCTTCTCTTACAATGGAGCATAATTGCTCAGAGCATGCTTTTGCTTTTCCAGTAGTTTGCATTAATACTGTACATTTAACAGCCAGTTCCTGCTGTATCTGAGAGGGTTAATGCCTATCTGTCCTTCATATGAAGGTTAAAATGGGCTGTTCAATAAAGATTTCCACTGATGGACAAAAATGCAACCAGTACATGAAAGCCTATTGACTATCAACAGCTTGCCTGTTTCTTTCATTTGTTCGAGGGATCCCCTGGTGACACACAGGAAATCTCTTTTGGCTACATATTGATCAAGTGTACAGCCTGTAACCCTTTTCATAATGGCTGCTTGCTCTCTTTCTATTACCATTTTAAAAAGAGCATTGCACAATTCATGGAAGCCTCTTGATGACCTCACAAGATAAAAGTTTACAAAAAATACACAAACATGTGAGGAATATGTGAATTACTGGGGAAAACAAAATGTAATAAAATTAAATATTATTAATGTCTTAGACTTTCAGAACTAAAGACATCTAACTGTACTTTTCCATGCCATTGGAATTACTATATATCTTCAAGGGTACAATGTGCGAAGTTGCACATTGTGTACATTTAATTAGCTTATAGAGTAAAGCTTTAAAGGTACACCAATAGTCCTTAAAGTCCAATTATATACCTTAAATTAAAATATTAAAGGTGAAAAATAAATACTAAACATGTAAATTATATACCTGTTATGGTCCATCTCAGTGACAAGAAATGGTACATTTTAGCACCTTTATTTCTAAGAGTGTTTTTCCATTTTGCTGTTTTTCTGCTTGAATTGTGGAGCAGGCAGTGAGTCCCAGATAGAGAATATGAGGCCATGCCCCGACAGTATTCAGATCAGTTCAGCTGGCTTTTGTGCATTGTTCTATCTTGATTCTGTTAAAATAGGATTATATTGAACAAAAAGGCTGAAGATTGGTATCAATACTTCCTGGGTCCAGAAAGATAGATAGATATAGATGTACTGGCTGACAATAGATGCATTTAAATTTTACATGAGTTATAGGGTTGAAAGCAGTAGTAAGTACACACAATCTGTTTAACAGTGTTATCACTATCATCATATCATTGAAAATAAATAGAAAAAAATCTTGCTATACTTCTTCCAGTTATTTTGGGATGATGGGACAATGGGATGATGTAACTTCCTGTTGAACATGTGACTTAACATTTCATAAAATGAGTGTATGTGTTCAGATAATAGGATTGGGTCAATGAAATATATTATACATTATTCATAACCAATAATGAATTAATTATGGGAAATGATTCTTCATGCATGGTGTATTAAAAAGATTTGAAGTATTCTAAGAATTTCATTTTTTATTTCATTTTTTTCTGCTAATTGAATTTTTACAGGCCAAAATGCTGTTTTCTAAACGCTGTAGATGTTTTACTGAAGTTGTAAGTTATATATCTGAAACATGTACAGTACAGGCCAAAAGTTTGGACACACCTTCTCATTCAATGCGTTTTCTTTATTTTCATGACTATTTACATT
>JAOTRJ010000034.1:5231184-5241208 GCA_028564905.1 Leptodoras praelongus | reverse complement strand
CAGGCTGGTCCAATTTAGCCATGAAACCTCCCACACTAAAATGCCAGGTGTTTCAGTTTCATTGTCTAACCCCTGTATATATTAGCTGGTTATAACCTTCTTAGTATTAGTTAAACTGGCTCAGTTTCCAACATGATACAACACAATTTGCAACAATGTGGTATTAAGCTGTATCACTGTATTTATTAGCCTTGAATCCATGTGACCAATTCATAACTACTTATCTGCCCACTGTTAGTTTGTGAATGATAATGACACAGTAAAGTACTTATGTGCTAACAGCCTTGGTAGCCTATTTATGCATTGAATTAAAAACATGAATTATTTTTTTTACATTTGACTATCCTTCTTCGAAATAATTGACTCATATAATTCATAACAAGCAGATTATAATTAAGTATAATCAATTTGTACTGTGTAATGCTTACTGCCTCAATTCATGGCAATGTGAAATACCTTGTAACCGATACTCTAAACCAGATTGCAAGATTGTTGTACCTAGCACCTACTTGATTAACTAAAAAGAAAAATGCAGCACACTTTGCTGGAGTGTTTAGATATTTACCCATTTACACATTTATTAATCTTGGTAGTTAATGACACAAGCTAACACAGGATTTCTAAGAGCTTTCTTTTTTTTGTTCATAAAGTCTAAAGTATAAAGTATATACAATTGATTTGAGTAACACAATTATTCAGTCAACAAATTCTAGCCAGCAGAGATGAAGTCGATGTTCAGCTTCCAACAAAACATGTCTATGCTAACTTTCAGGGAGCAGTTATCTTGTTAGCTTTGGTTCTAATATAATTTATCAGCTCACAACAAGGTATTGAGTAAAGAACTATTCCCAAGACATATTAAAGTACAGCTATTACTATAAACCACTGGGCATGCACTGCATGAATTAATTAATAAAAAGGCTGAGATAATGATGTATAAACTGTACAGTAAATAAAAAAATAAATAATTCATTATACTTTGCTATCTTAGAAATACTAATTAAAAGGTTATACATTTTTAATCTTTTTATTTTCTAGCAATTTCTATTACAGTGAGAGTTCTATCTACCTATTTTATTTGTTTATTTATTTATTTATTTATTGTAACTAATAAGCAGATTTTATGACCAGAAAATATTTAGAATAGTGGAACTCTGGTTTTAAGACTGAAAAGGTAGAGTTAATGTGAGAAGCATGAATTTCATGGGAAAGAAATTCTACCCAAAGCACATTTCAATTCCAGAACATGCAACATGAGGAGTGTGTGTGGCTGCCTGGATTCGGTATGTGTGTGTGTTTGTGTGCCTGTATTATAAGATATTAGCTGTCTGATTTTTATGCCTTGTATCTTTCTTCCTTACATGATATCAGCTCGATCCTCAGCATAGCTGTCCAGACAGCAAACTGTATTACTTATTTATTATGGTCAGCTTCAATTATGCAGCCAAAGAGCAGGAGATATATCACAGAGGCTCCAGGAATATGTTTCAAGGACAATTATTTTTTTTATGCCACTGCATTCAATCCATCTGCATAAGAGTCAGGCGGAAAGGCTTTGACAGATCTGTCCTTCAGTGAGCCTCCATGCCTGCTGTCACCTGCTGACGTATTTTCCACTTGGTTTATTACGTTAGTCATAAAACTCTCATTAAGGACTTCAACTGAGCTGGTGACCAAGCAACAAACTGAGATGCTTGAAATACTCAAGCATGACTATACACCTAACCTGGCTTAAAAAGCGACATCATTATGAAGATGCACCTAAGATTGATTGTCTGAGGTTGTTATTGGACATCGGCCTCCCCCAGCTAACACATGGTGTATGATGAATGTAAGAAAAGCAGTGCAGAAATGAAGGAGTTCAGTGGAGACATTTAGCTGAAACATTCAATTTGCAAAAAAAAAAAGGTGAGAGTAGAACCATGGTGGTGCTCATATTGTAAACCATCTCTAGATGATTTCACATGCTGCAGTTCAATTTCTAAAATGTTCCAGTTGTGTGAGAGAGACCCAGCATAGAAGCCAGGTGATAGGGGTCTGTTACAGATATGAGTAGATGGCAAACCAGCATGATGTGCTCATTTTATCTCACTGAGGGATTGGTATGGTACTCAAGCTCACTCACCCTGCACATTTCTGCCTGACTTAGAAAGCGAGAAGTGCTCAGTGATGCAGCCACTTGTTGCGTAGCAATACAAGCAAAGATTGTACCATCCTAGCTTGCAGATTTGGCTGGAATAAAAAGCCTAGCAGTGGCCTCTACTTCAAGGACAAAAAATAACATTAAAAAACTCAATATATGTATTTTCATTCCAGCCTAAAGTGGATTATTTTCTTTTTCTGGAGCAAAGCACAACAGCACACCCAATTGTCATAAGTAAATATACACAGAATGGTATGACAGGCTGATTTCTTCCTAGCCCAGACTGTAGACTCAGTGACAGTTGTGTTATTTATTTTAATGTAGCATAGAATAGCATAGCATAGCATAGCATTTGCCCAAATGGACAGAAGAATCATACTACATATTTGCATGGTTTGAATGAAAGTGCACTTTTTTATGATTTGTATTTTTCATTTACATTTACATTTATGGCATTTAGCAGATGCTCTTATCCAGAGCTACTTACAAGAGTGCTTAGTCATTAACTTGGAATATCCACTGCTAAGGCTGGTAGACCTGAATTTTAACTTGATTGGACTTTTCTGGAAAGACACATGATTATAAACTTGATACACTTGACTTCTGTATAGGTGTCCTATGTATATGTGTAATAGTTTACATACATTATGTGATTGTGAAGTGAAGCATAGTGAAGTTATTTTTAGCCATCCAATTCATGTCTAGGCATCACTGACAGATTGTGTAAATATATTCATTTCTAAGACAGGTAATGCAGGCTGTATTATTCCTTACATAGCTATAGTGTGTATAAAAAGTCTACACACCCCTGTTAAAATTCCAGATTTTGTCATATAAAACAAATTTTAGATTTTTTTTAATCTGACCTAAAAACAAATTAAAATCATTTATAGGGGAAAAAGTAAAGAGAACAACTAAAATACAACTGGGGATGTGATTGTGTTCAGTCAGTACACACCTGTCATCAATTAAAGTGACTCTAATTAAACCCATATAAAGTTCAGCTGTTCTAGTAGGATTTGCCTGACATTTAATTAGTTGCATCGTACACAAAAAGCCCTGGTACACAAAGAGCTTGCAAAGCATCAAAGGGATCTCATTGTTGAAAGGTGGCAGTCAGGAGAAGGGTACAAAAAATTTCCAAGGCATTAAATATACCATGGAACACAGTGAAGATGGTCATCAGCAACTGGATAAAATATGGAAAAACTGTGAAATTACCAAGAACTGGACATCCCAGACATTATGAAAACGCAAGACTGAAGACCCGAAAACTGGTCCAGGAAGCTGCCAAGAGGCCTAAAACAATATTAAAGCAGCTGCAGGAATGTCTGGCAAGTACTGGTTATGTACCACATATGACAACAATTTCTTGTGCTCTTTAAATGTCTATGCTGTGGGGTAGGGTGGCCTTTTCATACAAAGAATAACGTCCAAGCCTGGCTATATATTGCAAAAACTTACAAAGTCATGTGGGAAAATTTGTGATGGTCTGATGAGACCAAGGTCGAACCTTTTTACCATAATTCCAAAAGGTATGTTTGGCACAAAAACAACACTATGCATCACCATACCCACAGTGCAGCATGGTCGTGACAGCATTATTCTTTGGAGCTGTTTGTATTATCTAGAACCCCAGGGTTTAGTCAACTTGGAGGGAATTATGAACCGTTCCAAATATCAGTCACGAACCTTAGTACAAACCTTCAGGCCTCTGATGAAAAGCTAAAGATGAACAGGAATTTCACCTTTCAGCACAACAATGGCCCAAAGCACACCTCCACAACAAAAAAAGAATAGTTTCACTAGAAGAAGATCAAAGTTTTGGAATGGCCCAGCCAGAGCGCAGACTTGAATCCAATTGAAAATCTGTGGGGTGACCTGAAGAGGGCTGTGCACAAGAGATGCAGTCACAATCTGACAGATTTGGAGCACTTATGCAAGGAAGAGTGGGCAAAGATTGCCAAGTAAAGACTGAATGTTGTCATAAAATCAAAAGGTGCTTCAACAAAGTATTAGTTTATGGATGTGTATATTTAGCAGCCACATTACTGTACGTTTTTTTGTTCCCCTGAATGATTTCAATTTGCTTTTCAATTATTCATTCATTCATTCATTTTCTTACCCGCTTATTCCTTTTCAGGGTCACGGGAGAGCCGGTGCCTAGCACACTCACGCACACACTCACACACTAGGGCCACTTTAGAGACACCAATCAAACTAACGTTCATGTCTTTGGACTGTGGGAGGAAACCGGGGTACCTGGAGTAAACCCACGCAGACATGGGGAGGACATGCAGACTCCACACAGAAAGGTCCCAGACCTCCCACCCGGGGATCAAACCTTAGCAGTTGAAAATGGATTTGGCAACACAGTCCAATTATTGTACCCTTAACACACAACAAGATAAATTCTCTAAACACAGCACTATAAGTATCCAGCTAAGTATAGTTATCTCCAGTAGCCAGTCAAGCAAGCAACAAGTTAGCTAATCATCGACAAACTGTATTTGTAATTAAAGCCAAGTGCTATCAAGCCAGCTAACATTAAACTTTTAAAATATTGATTAATTAAATCCTGCCTCAAGTTATCTAGCAAGCTAGCTAAGATTAAGTTAACTTTTATACCATTAGTCAGGTTCGCTAGACCCTCTGACGTGGTTGGCTTCGGCTTGAGTTATACCAAACAAGCATGTGGGACTAAGTGCAGAGTAAATCAGATGTGAATACATTCATTCATATTTTCACCACCAGTCTGCATGCTTGGAATCTGGACAGTGTTGGAATAAATTCAGCAATATCCATATGTTTTATGTCACAAATATTTAATTATTTTGTTTCTTTTTTTTATAGTGTGGATGTCTGTAGTTTATTTGCTTTGCTAATTTGCACAAGCAGGCTGTAGGACTTCTGATTAGATACAGTTTATTATCATGGAACCGATGTATTGACCTAATTAGCCAACAGAAATGAAGGCTGATTCTGTGAATAAAATGTTTATTATAAATATGGATGATGATAGCTTTAAAGATTTGCAGTGTTTAACTCTGCTAATTACATTCTGTTCTAATCTGCCTCATTAGTGGAACAGGATAGTTTATTTCGTGTGATCTATAGGGATTTTCACATCATCATGTCATTACAAAAATTACTGTGAGATTTGGTGTTAGATTTAGAGAAGCTAAATTTACATCGTTTCAACAACAGAAACTTCAGCTTTATTGCTATACTATCAGATATATACAGTGTGTATTGCTTATATTCAAGAGCTTCAATCAATGTTTACATTAACCATCAAAATAAGGAAAAATGTGATCACAAAGTCTCCGGACATAGCATGGTTTTTGGTGCCAGACAGAATGGTGGAAGACAAGGGTGTCCAATCTTATCCACCAAGGCCTGGTTTGGATGAAGGTTTCTTTCCAACCAAGCAGAAGCCTGTTTCCTCTACCTGTTTTTAATCAATGGATATAATCAATGGATCTTGGCTTTCAGTAGTGTGTGGCTTCTGCTTGGTTGGAAAGAAAACCTGCATCCACACCAGCCCTTTGTGGGTAAGATTGGTGTAAGGATTTCAGAACCTGCTGGAATCTCCTGGAATGTTCACATGGAAAGTTATTATATCAGTAGCTGGGAGACACGGTGGCTCTGTGGGTAGCACCGTCGCCTCACAGCAAGAAGGTCCTGGGTTCGATCCCCGGGTGGGGTGGTCTGGGTCCTTTCTGTGTGGAGTCTGCATGTCCTCCCCGTGTCCGTGTGGGTTTCCTCCCACAGTCCAAAGACATGCAATTTAGGTTAATTGGTGTCTCTAAAGTGGCCCTAGTGTGTGAGAGTGTGTGTGTGTGTGTGTATGATGGATTGGCGACCCTGTCTAGGGTTGTTCCTGCCTTGCGCCCTATCCTGCTGGCTAGGCACCGGCTCCCCCATGACCCTGAAAAGGAATAAGCAACCAAGAAAATGAATGAATGAATATCAGTAGCTGAAACATAAAAAACTAAAATGTTATTTATAGCTATATATGAAAGTATAGCAACAGTTCTATGAATGAAGACTTGCAAGTTAGGTGAATTAGACATACAAAATTGCCCGTGTTGAACAAGTTGAACTTGTGTACTGGTGAAAGACTTGTGTATCGATCTTGACATGAATAGCCACTGAGCTTTGCTAGCTTTTGCGCTCTTTTCAATGTATGATACAGCACTTGATACCCAATGAACACCATTAAAAAAATCCAAGTATGACTAACTTTACTGTTATGAATGGCTAGGAATGGTGGAGTGAATGGACTGGAGAATAGGAGACGCTGATGCAGAACACAAAGGAAAAGTTTAATAAACACACAGTCAAACAGAGGTAAACAGGAACCGGAGATAAGAAGCACGAAGGTACGGTGCATGAGAGCGCCCAGGCGCGGTGCTCGCTGAGAGCGTGGAGGGTCTCAGCGCAGGGACGAGTAGCGGGAGACGTCCGGAGATGTGGGCGTCCCAAAGATCCCGCCGGGAGATCAAGCACGGAGGCGCGGTGCCAGCTGGAAAACGGGGGTGCAGTGCTGAAGGTGTTGGGCGACGAGACGAAGCGCTGGAATGACGTCCAGGGGAAGTGGTTGTCACGGAGATCCCGCCAGGAGAAGCAGCACGGCGACGCGGTGCCAGCTGAGTCACGAGGTGCAGCACCTGCAAGAGAAAGGGTCCATCCGAAGAAAACACCAACCTAAACTAAAGCAATAATCACAACCAATATTTCCTGCCAGTCCCGGAACAAAGGGACCCATAGAAAGGAAAACGGAAAAGGCACAAGGGACAAAGGAAAACAAGAAACGGAAATGGGCGCGATCACACCGATCCCTAACATTTACCATATCAGACAAAAGTAAATACTCGCTAGATCCTGTCACGACGCGCACTTTTTAGCATTTGGCAAGTAACCATTTTTACCAAGTATTGTGTGCATATTCTCTGACTGTAAAACTCTTATAAACTCATTTAAAAGTACTATAAAGTTCACACTGTTCACAGTGTGTGCAGCCATGTAGATCTGATCTGATCGTCATGCCATAAAAGTGACAGGAACTGGTATTTTAAAAGACCACCCTGAGTTGAAATTTCAACTTAAGGGGGTGTTTTTGGTGGATTTAAACAGCTGTACACGTTGCTACTTTGCCTCAAATGCAGCATAATGTCATAGATCACTAACTAGCCAAAATGAATCTCTGCAGTAACTCAGCACAACTGTGTTTCCATGATGTTTCTACGTTTGATTTCTCATTAGCATTGTATGTCACTGGAAAATGTTGAGGGAGAACAGAATCGTTGCTCTCGCTAATGGCAAACTCACTTATATCTGAGATTGTTTAAGTGGTTTTTTTTTTTCCTTTTTAAACAGCATTGTAACTGTGCTAGCAATCTCCTCCTGCGACATCAGCACGGCACACAATGCAGGAATAATACAGATATAGCACCGAGCATAAAATTAGCACTAGAGTCATTAAACACACTGCACATATGTTAATACAAGCACTATTAATGTGTTTCAGGATGGAGGTTTCCTTTAAATGTGCACTTCTTGGCTCTGTGACATTCTACACTTGAGCCCTACTGCTCCACTTCACTGCTCTTATTGTGCTCCACTTCTCTCTCGTGTGTCTGACTGCGACTTGAATACCAGCAACTGATAGTATTGCATAATGTCACTGCATAATTCATTTCTTGTTTCTGTGAGAGTTCAGCTCTCTTGCCATTGTAGTTTCCTTGGGCCCGTACTACCTCTAGTGTAATAGTAATGGCCGATATGACCACAAATCCACACTAGAACAAGCATATATATGAATCCAACCAGCTTTTGCATTCATTTTCTGATGTAACATTTTACAAAACATGTGGTACAAATAGTAATTAATTATTGATTTAAATAAATTAAATTGTGCAGGTTGATTATAATAAACCTGCAGTAAAGTACTGCAGTGTAGTGCTGATAAATAAATCTCTCCTAAGCTACACCACACTGTTATTGATTGCTAGTCTCTTTCTCTGTTTTAGCTTTGGGTACATTTAATTTCACTATCTCCCCCAGAATCATCAGAACAAGCATTTTAATGAGAAAAACACATTAAAGAAATGTTATTACATCATTACAGAGTTGCACTTTAAATGTTGAAGTTGGGAATCTGAGCAATATGACACATAAATCATGTCAGTCCCAGTGCAATAAAGCTAAAGTAGCAAGCTGTAACGGATTAGAGCACTGGGGGAAACTCTTCTCCTTTAAAACCTGGATGAGTCATGCGTGTTCAAAGCTTCTGATGCTTTCTTTCAAGAGTACACAAGTGAATGAAGGATTTCTGGGGAAAGCAATTGTGAACATTTGTGGGCCAACAACCAAATAAATATTCAGCTCTGTTCACATGATTGATGTGTACATCTTCATTTCTTCCCCTGTTGCTGCAAGGAAGTGTTAAAGACAATAAAATTTAATTTGTGGCTGTGTATGAATTTCGTTTTAATGGGTACTCTGAATAAATGACAATTAGACCTTGCTCAGACTTCAAGTCTGCACTGAATCTGCCATGATTCTGATTATTAGGTGAGGATAATTATTTCCTGCCCATGAGATGGTAAGCAATCACAATGTGGGATAGACAGCGAAGGTGAGAGGGGAGGACAGAAAGATAGAGAGACCCGTTCTCATTAACAGCATACAGATTTGAGAGGTGCAGCTGGTACAACACAGAACACTTAGTCCCAGCTCTCCTCTGCCAATTACTAACATGCTGAAGTAAGTGTGTGTGTCTGTTTGCTGGTCCATCCAATTATGTGTCAGTTCAAATGTAAGGTTTTAATTACAGTACATGCATGTTTCTGCATGCTTGAGAACATGATATTTCCAATATTAGATAAGAAGTACCTCCGTGACCAAAGACAGGCGTTTGTTAATCCATTTTGAAATCTGTGCGCATTTGTGTAAAGTGCTGATGCCATCCCCTGCATAAGCCCAGTGTCAGGGTTGTGGTGACTTTCTCTCCTTGTCTTCACAGTTCCACTGGGTGCTGTCAAAACCCCTTTAAGAGTATCTGATCAGCACACGTCTTTACTCCAAGCAGGGAGCAGCAGCTCTGAATTATTCAGCCACAGTCAAGGCTCTAGCTTTTAATGGGCAGATATTGAGGCAGTGGACAGGTAGAGCGGATTCTCTGGGTCTCAGAGGAGAGATGAGAAAGCTATATTAACTTAGGAGAATGCTGCCTCATGGCTTTTCCTGCCGAGTTGTCTCCTCTGTAGTAAAGTGCAGGGAAGCACACAGGGGTTAGGCTTTATTTGGGATATAACTCATAAGCTCGACAGAAGTGTGGGCCGACGCTTCTCATGAGCATGCATGATATTTTCAAAAAGTGCTGGTGCATGGTGCAAAGATGATGAACGTAATACGTTTCCCTTAATCTATCAAGCTCACTTTTTTGATTCATGGAGGTCTGGCACTTTTACATATTTTAATCTACTCCCTTAATCATGCCATGATGAAGCAAATTACTTATCAAATTAGAATTGAGGTGGTAGCATGAAATCAAGCAGCACAACTCAAATCAAGCGTGTTGCAGAGCTATAAGGGACACAGTGTACATACCTACAGCTTGCCACAGTACAGTACTGCAAGGGTGCAATATGACTCACAACAGCATGAACAAAGGATTTGGATTGTTTAAGCAGTTGATTCACAATAGCTAGGCCAAGAAAGAGTCATTTTTATTATTAAATATCAGTATCCTAGGGGCAACACGGTGGCTCGGTGGGTAGCACCGTCGCCTCACAGTAAGAAGGTCCCGGGTTCGATCCCTGGGTGGGGCGGTCTGGGTCCTTTCTGTGTGGAGTCTGCATGTCCTCCCCGTGT
>JAOTRJ010000034.1:5219035-5231084 GCA_028564905.1 Leptodoras praelongus | reverse complement strand
AATGACATGCAAAATTTGCTTTCATCCGAAAAAAGTACTTTGGACCACTGAGCACCAGTCCAGTGCTGCTTCTCTGTAGCCATTGAGTTATAAACTGTTAACTGATGGAGATTTGACTGAGAGTGCAAAACTATTCATAGCACTTAGTCAAACATTCATGGTTTCTAAGTGTATCTTTAAGTTGTCCATCACATGGTGATTTTTAGGCATTTCATTTCATTTTCACATTTAGAAAATGTGCATTTTGTGCAGAATGCAGGCAGGGCAAGACTAGCTATTACAGCAAAACTAAAGGGGAGAGCCAGAAGGTAACACAGACATGAGGAAGTCTTGGGACAAAAAGTGGTCAGCCACTCCACTGTCAACAAACCTGAATGACCGTGTGAGAGTGGGGGAGCAAAAGCATTCATCTCAGTGTTTGAGAGCCTGCACCTTTTTGATAGAAGTAGGCATAATGAACTAAAAGTTCACTCAGGTACTGCAGTGCGAGACCATTCAGTGCTTATAATCAATGCAAAATTTGACTGGAAGCCAATGCAATGTGGATAAGATAGAGGGGATGCGGGCTTCTAGTAAGGACTCTGGCTGCTGCATTCTGAACTAACTGGTGTTTTTTTTTTTTTTATGCACCCACTGGAACTGGAATAAGACAGCAAGGTTTTACAATAATCCAACCTGGAGGTAACAAAAGCATGATCTAATATTTCTCCATAATTCTGTGACATTATATTTCTTATTTTAGCAATATTTCTGAGATTAAAAAAGGCTATCCTTCCCAGCAGGCACAGGATGTCATTGCTTATTTGGTTGAATGTAGGTCATGACGTTGGATGGCCAAAATCCAACGTCAGGACAACATCTAACACCAACGTTATTTGATGTAGAATAGTGATGGCATTTGACATTGATAGTAACTTGTTGGTTTTAAGTTATCAAACATCTCAGCCCGTCATAATGACATCAAATACCAACATTTAATTGAGATATTCTGGCCAAAACCCAACGTCTGCTCAAGGTCATAATCTTAATGTCCAGATAACATCACAGACTGACATCAATAGACATTGATAACTTGTTCTCTAACAGCACTGCTGTTTCTGATCCACTCACACCAGCACAACATTAACACGCCATGTCAGTGTCACTGCAGTGCTGAGAATGATCCACCACCCAAATAATACCTGATCTGTGCTGGTCCTGTGGGGGACCTGACCATTAGAGAACAGAGTAAAGGGGACTAACAAAGTATGTAGAGAATCAGATGGACTACAGTCTGTAATTGTAGAACTACAAAGTGAATCTATATGGTTCTATCTCTCTCTCTCTCTCTCTCTGTCTATATATATATATATATATATATATATATATATATAGCATGCACACACACACAGGATATGATATGAATTTCAGCTAAAAGCAGTACAAAATGCTGGAGTGATTTGTTTTGACTGGTCACAGAAAATTAAAAAAATAAAATAAACTTAGCATAAAAAGTAAGGAAATTTGTGTTTGGTAGATTATTTCTTTGTTGTAACAATGCTTCTTGGTAATGAATCTTATACTGTTGTAAAGCCTATTA
This sequence comes from Leptodoras praelongus, assembly GCA_028564905.1. Taxonomy (NCBI): domain Eukaryota; kingdom Metazoa; phylum Chordata; class Actinopteri; order Siluriformes; family Doradidae; genus Leptodoras; species Leptodoras praelongus. The sequence goes on along the minus strand of JAOTRJ010000034.1, from coordinate 5,229,505 downwards.
ATTTTCCTTTTGGTGTCACATTTGTAAGGAACATACATTTGTGAGATGAGCAGTAGAGCTGAGATTGTGGCCTGCACTCATGAAAGATTTTACAAATCTTCTCTGCCATTGCCAAAGAGCGTATTTTGCTGTTGCTATTGTTTTGAGCAAGGCCCTTAACCCTCAACTGCTCTGTTGTTTAAATGAGATAAATGTAAGTCACTCTGGATAAGGGTGTCTGCCAAATGCCATAGATGTAATGTAAATGCTGCTCAAGGTATTTTTGGAGGTGTCTCCTAGCTCACATTATGTAACTAGCTAGCTAACATTAGATTTGCAAGCCCTTTCTATCCTGTGCTTATTGTTTGTGTTACAGCATATTCGTTTGCTTTGTATAAGATCAAGTATTTATTTGGATTATTGGAAGCAAAATTGGAAGCAGACTGGATCCCAAGTTAGCCAACTAGCAAACTGTGCATTTGTTTCAGGTGCAGAACCCTGGGAAGATGCATTTAGAGCTTGTTGGATAAGCGTAGACACTTCCCGAAGTAATTCAGGACAGCTTGTCCTCACACTCTCCATGTCTGACATTTTAGGTCTTTTCACAGGTGCGTTTTTGCTAGAGTTCAGTGTTCATTTGTTCTACACTGCAGCCATAAAAGGCGAGTCATTCGTACTCCTCAACCAATCACCAAGCTCTCTGTATTTTGAAGAGTGAAACTAACAGTTTAAATTTTAAGGCTTATTTCATGTCATTCGTGAATCATTAAATAAATACACACACATATAATTAAAAATTTAATTTTTTATTAATTTATTTATACATTTTATGGCACATTCAATTATTATGTATGCATTATTTATAATCACTTTCCATTTTTCATTGTCACATGATGCCATATATTTATTCATTGATTGATTGATTTCATTCATTTTGTCCCAAACACTTCCATACAAACTTAAGTCCCCATCTCTGCATGATTCACCATAATGCATTGTTTGGGCATGTTCTACAAGCAGTTTGTCCGTTGTGTAGATATGGTTCCTTTAATAAAGAGTGCTTTGTGGGTTAATATCGTTCACAGTGTGTGCTAAAATAAATGACACATATTCTTCTAAGCATCCACATGAAATGCCAACTACAGAAGCCAATTTCATTTAATAGCATTAGTTTTATTAACCTTTTGGACTACATTTAGTTATATTACTTTAATATTGCAATTAAGTATACATGGCAGCTCAAAACACAGAAATAAAATGTAAATCTTTAAACTGTGAAACAAATTCTGCCTTGTTGGAGAGCAGTTTTACAGTTTTGTAGTTTTTCATTCTCTAGACATGTTCAGAGAAAATCTTAAGTCATTTTTCTTTTTTTGGATTTTCTTTGTTTGTAGTAACAAACAGTAACTGTATTTCTTTTGAACTGTCTTATATTGCATTCATGTCTTGACATTCCAGCTTTCACTTTGCATTTATTTGCACTTTGCACTTTGCAAATGTATGTGTAGAGTGATGCATTTTTCTAGATGTCTTTCCAATGACCTGTAAAAGACAGCTTTTCACCTTTTAATTTTCAACCAAATCTCAATGTTGTTGAAATGTCTCATCTAGCAAAGCCATTTTTAAGTGAGTTTTGCAGGGTGGGTGATGTCAACCCAACACTGGTTGTAGATAGATACCCATCATTTTCATTTTCAACTACATCTGTCCAAACTGTCCAAATATTACATCTGTCAAAACTTTGAGTTTGACATCAAGCCAGCATTGGGTTTTGACTTCAGCCTGATTTTCATTTTCAACTAAAATACAATGTCTGTCCAATGTTGAAGTTTATGCTGACATTGGGCTTTGATGTCAACCTGAAGTTGTGGACTTTGACATCAAGCCAGTGTTGGGTTTTGACATCAACCTGTCATAGGATTTTGACGTCAAGCCAATGTTGGAGTTTGACATGCACCTTATTTTTGTTTTCAAATAAAATACAATGTCTATCCAATGTTGGAGTTTGACATCAAGCTGAAGATGGGTTTTGATTTCAAGCTGACAGTGGGTTTTGGCATCAACCCAATTTTCATTTTCAACTAAAATGCATTGTCTGTCCAACAGTGGACTTTGACTTCAAGCCACGCTGCCATTGTGTTTTGACATCAAGCCATAGTCAGAGATTAATGCCAATCTGATTTTAATTTTCAACTAAAATACAATATCTTTCTAACATTGAAATCAAGTTGAAGTTGGGTTTTGATGTCAAGCTGACGTTGGAGTTTGACATCAAGCTGACAAGCCAAAGATGTGGACTTTGACATCAAGACTTTTTTTTCAACTAAAATTCAACAGCAAGTTGATGTTGGCTTTTGACGTCAACCCGATTTTAATTTTCACCTAAAATTGAATGTCAAACTGACATTGGGTTTTGACATCAAGTCAACTTTGGCTTTTGACTTCAACCCCATTTTCATTTTCAAAGAAAATTCAACATCAAGCCAACAGTGGGTTTTGACCTCACACTGTCATTGGGTTTTGATATCAAGCCAATGTTGGAGTGTGACGTGAACCCAAAATATATTTTCAAATAAAACATTAGCATCATCTGTCCTGATTTTCATTTTCAACTAAAATACAATGTCTGTTCAATGGTGTACTTTGACATCAAGCCAGAGTTGGGTTTTGACATCACGCTGCCATTGTGTTGTGACATCAAGCAGATGTCAGAGTTTAATGTCAAGCTGATTTTCATTTTCAACATAAAATCAAACATCTGTCCAATTTTGGAGCCGACATTAGGTTTTGACGTCAAGCTGACATTGGCTTTTGATGTCAACCCCATTTTCAACTAAAATTCAACATCAAGCCGACATTGGGTTTTGATGTCAAGCCGATGTTGGCTTTTGACGTCAACCCCATTTTCATTTTCGACTAAAATTCAACGTCAAGCCAACATTGGGTTTTGACGTCAAGCTGACGTTGGAGTCCAATGTCTTTTTGACGTCAAAATGATGTACTGTGCCTGTGGGTTGTAATATTGTCTAAATGAGCTTCAAATGTATGACTGGTATCAACAATCACGCAAGATACTTGCACATGATGTAACTGAAAGGCCATGCAGAGTTACTATGTAATCAGAAAGCGTACTTCTAGCTGCCTTAGGTCCTAGTACAGGTATTTATTTCTTATCAGCATGAAGTAGAAGAAAGTTGTTCAACATCCAGTGTGTAATGTCCTTTAAGCTGTTGTCTCTCATGTGGCTTTGCAGAGACATACAACTGTGTGTCATCAGCATAACGGTGGAAGCTGTTTATGAATGTTTATGAATAAATTTACCCAGAGGTAGCATATATAAAGAAAAAATCAATGGGCCTAAAACAAAACCTTGTGGAGTACCAAACTTTTGAAGAACTGCCTGTCCCTGTGTATACAGTCCTTGTGATGGATGTGTGGTTGCCAACTCTGACTGATTGGGGTCTAGCCATTAGGAGGTTCAGCACCCAGTTACAGAGACAGGGTGTCAGTCCAAAGGCTGATGAGCTTTTTAGATTTGTGTAGAATGAGCATGGTGAATGCTGAGCTGTAGTCATTAAACAGAAATCTAACAAAAGTGCCCTTCAAATGTTTGATGGCTGTGTGAATGGCTGTGGTAACTGCACCATTAGTGGACTGGTCCTCACAGCATGCAAACTGAAGAGGGTCCAAGGTGTCTGAAATGGTTTCGATGTTTTAAAACACTTAATTACAACTAAAGCAAGTGCAATGGGATGATAGTCATTTAGACTGGTCCCTTTGTTTTGCTTTGGAAGGGGGGCAGTGGTGGTTGACTTGAAGCAGGTGGGCACAGAAGCTTGCAGAGTGACAGACTGAGTATGTCTGCAAAAACTTCAGCCCACTCTGATGAGCAAACCCTGAGTGCATCCCCAGGTATGTTGTCTGGGCCAGCTGCTTTTTGTGGGTTTGTTGTACTCAGTGTCTTACATACATCTGCTGATGAGAAAGTGAGTGATGTGTTCTGCGTGCTCTTTGTGGTCACAACACCTCTCAGTTGGTATTGAGTTCCTCAAAGTGAGTCTGGCAACATGGTATGGCTGGCTGTGAACACCCACCACGTCACCCCCCCACTCCCACTCATCTGCTGCTAATCAGTGATGTGTTGCAGGCCTTGCAACATGTGCTGAGAGTCTGCAGTGGTATAAGATCCCTCCAGCTTCAGTCTGTACTGACTCTTGTCTTCTTTTTTATAGATCTATGTAGGTCGTATCTGGCCTTTTAGTAGCATTGAGCATTGCCTGAGACATGGCTGCATGGACTAAAATTCACTTTTTGTCCAGGGTTTTATTGTCATATTTCCTGCAGTGTTTTGTGGAAACAATTGTCTCAATGCATGTACTAATTGAGTCCTCTCTCAAAGCAGCAGTTTTGAACAAATCCCAGTTTGTAATCGCTAAGCAGTCTGGAAGCACAATATCAGTTTTTTTCATTCCACACTCTGCCAGTATTACTTCCTGGGATGGAGCATGGCCTTAAAGGCTCCCCCACATTGCTATAGACTTTTACATTGATATGACCAAGTATGTTCCTCTCCCTATTGCTGGTGGTACATGGGAAGGACATCTTGTACGTTGCTATGATTAAAAGCTTGATTGTCAGCTACAATGAACACAGTCTTCAGGTGTGCAGGTGTGCAGTACACAGCATACATGTGTGCAGTGTGCAGTTTCTTGGATGACCCCACGTGGGCAGTCTGAAGATCACCATGATGGACAACTTAAAGATACACTTAGAAAACATGAATTTGGCTTTGGAGTTCCTACGATGGTTAGGACTAATTGTCATGAAGTGTGTTGCACTGTACTGGTCAATTCTCTATCAGTGAATAGTTTATAACTTCAACAATGTAGACTTCATGTTGACACTTGAATGAATGAATTGGTTACAATTGCATTTCTGATATAGCTATATAGCACACAGTTATAGAAGGGATTATTTATTATTGCCCTATTTGGTGTCACCCAAATGAGGATGGGATACTCTCAAGGTTTCTTCCTCTTAACATCTCAGGGAGTATTTCCTTGCCACCATTGACCTCAGTTTACTTATTAAGGATAAAATTTAAGGATAAAATTTCTATGCATTAAAAGTTATGTCTGGATTTTATGTCTTTGTAAAGCTGCTTTGGGACAATGTCCATTGTTAAAAGCTCTTTGGAAATAAAATTGAATTGAATTGAATCGAACAGTTATGCAGATGAGACAGACATTCACACAGCAGAATGAATAATGAAATGGCTGCCACTGTGTCTCTCCCACATATCCTACCAAAAGCATTGTTTCTCTGATTCTCTTCTCTTCTCCTCTCATCTCAATACATCTCATCTTCTTGCTAATATGTAACATGAGCATCCTTTTAGGGTCCCAAATTTGAATTGTCAGATTCATATTTAGCATTCCAAAAATCACTAATGCTTTAAAACTGATGTAAGTGCCACTAGCAGGTGGTTTTATATAATATTGGCTAATGAAAGGTTATGTACTGATGAGCATTTGCATTTCATTTAGATGACATTACTAATCAACCAAATACTCAATCATTTACATTTACATTCACAGAATTTAGCAGATTACATTATCCAGAGCAACTATAACTGGACTTATATTCATATTGAAGTGATGATGTGTTCTAAAAATATACAAATACAGATGGGAAATGGGGGTGCACTGTTTTCAACTGTTGGAGACTAAAGGGTCCATCTGGCCTGGTATTCCCTGGGACGCAACACAAAAAGTCAACTGAAAAGGAGATTTGTGTGTTTCAGGAGAGCCATAAGCATAAAAACAGAAAAAGACAGGAAGAGAGAGCACATACAGGCGGAGCAGTGTGTGTACCATAAACATTTAATAGCTGAAAAGTGTTAATTCATTTGGGCAATAAAGACCTTAAAGGTTTAAGTTCCTGAATTTCAAGGACTTCAAGTCTTACTATATGCACCCATACCAGAGTTCTACAAGGGGGCTAAAACCCAGGATAGTGAAGATTCAGACCATCTCTATGTCAACCACCCCACTCACCAGCTCATCCAGTCTCTCGCCAACTTGCACCCGGTACAGAACCAGGTGCTGCTTGACCTGTACCATGAACACCAGTGGTGCTTTGAAGCCATCACACAGGAGCAATCTGAGGACCAGTGCATGCTCCATCAGCTGCTAGGAGCCCACAACTCCTTGGCTGCATGCCAAGGTGGTGCACTTGCCAGAGGACTATCTGACATTGAGCCTAGACCCACACTCTATCTTGCTCTTCCACCCCCTCTTCTACCCCTTCTTCACTGGTTCCAGATCCCTGGACCCAGTTTTCACCTTACCTCCCATCCCATCTCTTCTTCTATGATGTCCATGTGGTATTCCTAGATTTAGTCAATGCATTTGGCTTTGTGCCACATACATTACTGTGGAAGGTATTTGAGTTCTTAAAGGTAATCTGGATAGGATTACAAGGTAAAAGATTATTTAAATCTTGGTGGTAGCTGGCTAATGGCACCATTATCATATATGATGGTGATGGGGCAGTAACTAAGGCAGTAACTGGGGAGAGGCTGTAGGATGGTACCTGGCTCCCCACAATAAGGGCATAGTCTAGGTATATGATATGCAGAACTGAATGATAAAAAGCCATAGCTATAGCTATGATTCTCCAGGTGGCTCTCACCCACCTGATCAAGATGGACATGTACATTCGAATGCTGTTCATAGACTTCAATTCAGCATTCAACACCATCATTCCTCGGCACCTGACTGGAAAGCTGAGCCTGCTGGGCCTGAATACCTCCCTCTGCAACTGGATCCTGGATATCTTGACTAAGAGACCTCAGTCAGTCTGGATCAGTAGCAACATCTCCACCACCACCACACTGAACACTGGGGCTCCTCAGGCTTGTGTGCTCAGTCCACTGCTATTTACTCTGCTGACACACAACTGTGCACACCAACATCAAGTTCGCCAATGACATGACCCCAGTGGGTCTCACCAGCAAAAACGATGAGTCAGCACAAGTCAACAATCTATCTCTGAACACAGAAAAACCTAAAAAGATGTGTGTTGACTTCAGAAAAGCACGTTAGCAGATAGCTCTTCACTGGAGATGGTCAAGAGCACTAAATGCCTTGGTATTCACCTAATGGAGAACCAGCTCCATAATCAAGAAAGCCCAGCATTGTCTCTTGTTTCTGTGAAGGCTGAGGAAAGCACACCTCCCACCTCCCATTGTCACCATATTCTATAGAGGGACTATCAAAAGTATCCTGAGGAGCTGCTTCACTGCCTGGTTTGGGCAGTGACATTGCACTGTCTCTGACCACAAGACCCTTCAGAGGATAGTGAGGACAGCTGAGAAGATCACCTCAAGAAGCTGAAGTGGACCAAGTTCACATATTTACTGCTGTTACTAGGGTTATGTTTACATATTTTCATATTGTATATTCTGCACTTAGCTCCATACATCCCATATAGAACTGTTTATACTTGAACACTTGTGTAACAGAGTTGTACTATCTGCACTGGATGGTTGAATATAATTGAATGTAATGGGCTGGGCCCTATTTGTAACACCTCTGATTAGTGGCAGGATGTAGTGCAACATATAACCTACATCATTTCAACTAGTAGCACATTGTACAGACACATCAGGCAAGGGCGAGTGCCATCCACTGTATTTATGGACAGATTAGTTCTGGTTGGGAAGGTTATATGTTTTTATTTGTTTCATTTCTTTGGCACTTCCCATAGCCCATCTTGGCTGCTGCCAGAGTTTCAGTTTATTGTTTTCCCAGTTCCAACTTATCACAGGCTTGTTCCTTACAGTCAGTCTTTTACCTCAGTCCTGCGAGCCTTTTGTTATTCATTCTTAAGTAGTTTAACTCTATTATGTTTCTTATTGCAATGTTTTGCCTGAATATATTGTATTATACATACGGTCATGCTAGTTTAATGGGTCAGAATCTAAGAATTACAATCAAGCTAAAATGCTGCTGTAGATAAAAAGTTAATACAGCAAGAAAACACACGAGTCAAGAGATATAGAGCCGCCTCTGTTCCACATGCTAATTTCTAAAGATTCAGCAGTCTCCTTAAATAGAAGTCCTAAAATATAGCATCCCTGTCAAGTGAACTTTGTGTGCAAAACACGTTTTCTGTAATAATACAGTATGAGTTGACTGTGACAGTGTGAAGAGTTTGTTACAATCTGTGCCTCAGTGGAGCGAGTCTGTTTGTGTGTGACAGAAAAAGCCTCTCCCAGGGCATGACTCACATATAACCTTGAAAGTACATTGCCAGAAGACAGCTTTTCCATATGACCTATTAATAAACATTATGTATAATCTTTTCCAAAAAAGACAAGCCAATGCCCCATGCTAAAAAATCATTAAAGCAACAGAATGTTTCCAGCAGCCTGAGCAACTACAGTGCACCGTGTATAGATGGAGATGAATATTGTAATGAATATGAGATGGGCTTCACTCAAGAGTAAAAATGATACAAGTGGAAATATAAATGAAGCTCAAATGCGCACACACAAAACACAGCGACATGCTCCAGGGGAGCCCAGAAGGCGAGTGACATGGATGGCATCCTGCAAAGATAGGCCTTGTTAAAAGGTAATACAAAGCATATTCGATAAGGAGCTCATCTTGTGAAAAAAATAAGGAGCCAGATGGCAGGGCTAAAGACGATAAGGCAGAGAGAATAATGGAGAAGGGAACAGAGGGAGGAAGGGGTGGGGCACAGATTTCGAGAGATACACAGAAAAGGGTTGGAAAAATGAAGTGAAAGAAGCAGATGGAGAGAGAGGGCATGGAGAGCGAAGAGAGCTAACACGAGAAAAAAATGGGAGCAGAAAGCAGAGCAATAATAGTCAACAGTGTTGATGAGTTTTATCCAGGGAACAGTGGGACCTGGGCAAAATCATGCAAGTGGTGCGGAGTTGGAAGTCTTGTGCTGCGACAGATGATGACTCATCCAGATGGCACTCTAGCCAATGACCAGACCAAATGCTAAAATTGGAAAAGGTATCCAACAGTTCTCAATAAGGGGACAAAACAACCCGTCCACACACCACTGAGTGCAATTCAATTACACACACCAGCCCAGCACACACACACACCAATGCAATCATTGCTAAAGCAAATGATGTATGGTAGAAGAATAGAATAATATTGGCTGTTTACCAGATAGTAACCCAACACAGTAAGAGTGCAATATTCCTGCTGGGGAGCTGGGGATCTTTTTAGTGTGTTGAGATGCCTGTTGATTTGACAACACAATTATAAATATGCATACATATTATAAAGCCTATGTCAGGAAAAGTTGGGACATGCAATAAAAACTGAAATCTGTACTTTGTTAATTCACTTGAATGCACCTTTTCATGATGCGTCATATATTTTCAATAGGAGACTAATCTGGACTGGAGGCAGGCCAGTAAAGTACATGTATTCTATGTCTATGAAGTGACATTGCTGTAACTCATGCAGAATGAGGCCTGGCATTGTCCTGCTGACAGTGACATGGAGTTCCTGGGAAAAAATGTTGTCTTGAGGGCAGCATATATCTCTCAAAAATACCAAAAGCCTCTGCATAAATGGCACCTTCACATATTTGCAGATCACCCATGTCGTGCTCACTGATGCACCCCCATTCCATCACAGATGCTGGATGCTCTTTTTCATCTTAGGCACTTAGAATCCATTATCCCCTTTTCCCAAAAACAAGCTGAAACATGGACTCATCTGACTGCACAACATGTTTCCGCTGTCATTCAGTACATCTCAGATGACTTTGGGCCCAGAGAACTCTCCAGCATTTCTGCACAAAATTACTATATGGCTTCTTTTTTGCATTATATAGCAGTGGACTGTGTTAAGTGACAGTGATTTTCCAAAGTATTCCTGAGCCCATGTGGCTACATCCATCACAATAACCTGATGGTTTCTCAAAAAATACCACCTGAGGGCTTTATGGTCACACCAACCTCATTCAGCACTGGATTCCACTCTGAATCTTTTCATGATATTATGAACTGTACATGGTGAAAGAAAAACATTTTCTTTGCAAGCCTTTGGTGGATGCTCCTTTTAGACACAAGCTTGATGACCTCACATGGTTCCATTTAAAATGCTAATTGTGGAACCTTGTAGAACTGTGTTACTTGTATAACCTTTTCAGTCATATTTTGCCTCTGTCCCAACTTTTTTGAGTGTGTTGCAGGCATCACATTCTGATATTTTTTAATGTTTAAAAATACAATTAGTCTTGCAGTGAAAACACTTAAAATGTTTCATCTTTTATTAGTAAAAAAAGGTCAAGCAATGTAACAAATTACAGTTTTTAGTTTTTATTGCATTTTTAGAAAGTGACCCAACTTTTCTGGAAATGGGATGATGATGATGATGATGATGATGATGATGATTATTATTATTATTATTATTATTATTATTATTATTATTATTA